>PCFQ01000020.1:365804-388674 GCA_003063905.1 Chlorella sp. A99
CCCCCCCCCCCCCCCCCCCCCCCCCCCGCCCAAATGTCTGCCCACCTCGCCCTGCAGCGCCAGCCAAACGCGCGTGGTGGGGCGGCGGCGCAGCGCGGCGGCCAGCGCGTCGGCAATGGGGCTGAGGAAAGCGTCGACGTATGAGAAGTTGCCGAATGGCTGCGGACGAAAGGGCCCGCGATTGCAAGTGAGCCTGCGCCACCGCCACCTCACCACGAAAGGGCGCGCGATTGCGAGTGAGCCTGCGCCACCGCCACCACACCAGTGCGCCTGCACCACTCACCACACCAGTGCCCCCCCTCGCGCACCTCCAGAGGATCAAAGGCCAGGGTGTTGCGCCAGCCGTTCATCTGCATGCCGTCGTCGGCGTGCACGTTGACCGCTGCGGGGGGTGGGGTGGGGAGCAAAGTGGCAAGCGTGGCCCTGGATCGCATCACCCACCCGCCCCATGCGCCACCGCACCGATGTCAAAGCCCCTGTCTACGGCGTGCTCAAAGCACGCCTGGAGCAGCTGCTCGAACTCGTCGATCTGGGCCTGCAGGGGGGGCAGGCCGGGGGGTGGGGGCTGGGCAGGTGCAGGGGAGGGGAGGGGAGCTGGCAGACGCGAGAGAGACATCAGGGCAGCCGTGCAGGGGCAGGCCAGCTGCGCTCCCCGCCTCGGCATGATGCCGCTGTGGCGCGCCCCTGGTGCCGCCCCAGCTCCGACTGCCGCACATCGCGGCGCCAGGCTGGCCAGCGTGCCGCCGCGCCGCGCTGTGCCCTGGCCCCGGCCCTTGCCGTGGCCCGGCAGCACACCTGGTCGACGGGGACGTTGCGCCTGCTGTCATCCCGGCCATATGAGTAGAAAACAACTTCCGTTGAGTTGAACCGACTGCGGCAACAGTGGGCATTCAGAGGCGATGGACGTGAGCGTCCCAGGCAGCCGGTTCCGCCGCCTGCACTGCTCCTTGCCCTCTTGTTCCTTTCTGTGCACCCACCCACCTGAAGCAATAGTAATCTACACGCGAAAAAGAAGAAGAGGGATTCAGAGGCAATGGACGTGAGTCCCAGGCGGCCGGCGCCGCCGCCTTCACCGCTCCTTGCCCTCCCGGCTCCCCTTCTGCGGGCCCGCAGCCGCCGCACCTGAGAGCGTGTAGTTGGCGCAACCGGCCCAGCCCGGCGGAGGGTGCCGCGGGCCGCTGTCCACCCAGCTCTGCGAGACCAGGAACTGCGTGCGGAGCAGGATGCCACGCGACCAGCACCGAAGCAGAAGCGTCAGTGTGAGCGACGCTTGCCTCCAGCCAGCGGCGACGGCTGCGGCGCATGCACCCCGCGCACGTGCGGCCGCTCCTGGCCAAGCCATGGCCAGGCGGCCAGCACGCGGCAGCCAGCCCGGCGCCGCCGGACCTGGAGCCGTGTGAAGCCAAAGCGGCCGTCGGCCGCGCTGTCCACCAGCAGGCTGCACTTGCTCTGACCGGTGGAGGGATCGACGCGCAGATCCTGCGTGCCCCCCACGTACACCGTGCCCGCAAACATGGCAGGCTCCCGTCTCGGCTGCCCGGCCGGCGGTGCGGCGGCGCCGTCGGTGGCAACGGTAGCGGCAGCGGAGACGCCAACACCGCCGAGCGCCAGGGCGAGGGCCAGCGCCGCTGCCACTGTCGGTGCCGGCAGCGCTGGCCTGCGGCGCCTCTGCGTCATGCTTAGAGGCTAGTTGGAGAGGGTGGAACCTGGGCAGGATTAGAGCGTGCTGGCACGCCTGATCAATTGGTGCCTGTGCTTGGCAGAGGCAATGCACATAAATGAGGCAAGAGGAGCGAAAAACGTGGGAAGTTGGGGATGGTCTAGGCAGGCATTCAATGCCACCTCAGCCCGGCAGTGCCAGGAGGCGTGCAGCGGTCGGCCCGCCGCCTCCACCGGCTTCATTGCAATTGCCTTCCTGCGTTCGCTCGCCACCTCCTCGGTCCTGCAAACGCCTCCCTGCTGCAAACACCCCAATCGCCGCGCGCCGTCCTCTGCTTCACGTCGCGATCGCATTTGCCGATCTTCATGGCGATCAGACGATCGCAATAAGCGCAATGCGGCGGTTGCCAGGGCGCAAGCGATGGTGTTTGTGGTGCCACGGGCTACCTTGCTCATTTCGGGCGCACGCCTGAGCGAGCTGCGCGTTGCAGCCTTCAGGTTACGTTGTGCAACTGATTGTGTGGCGCCCTGGTGGTTGGCTGGCAGGCGCAGCGGGGCGGCGTGCGCTGCCGTCACACCCTCGCCCAGCGGCGGCAGCGGAGGCCCTAGCCCCGGGCGGCTGCCGCCACGGCAACCCCAGCAGAAAGCAGGCCGGCCCCAGCAGCAGCAGCAGCAGGTCGGCCAGCAGCAGGCGGGCCGTCAGGTGCAGCAGCAGCAGCACGCGCGCGGGGGTGGCCGAGGCACGGCGCAGGGCCAGGCGCCATGGCTCAACAGGTGGTGGGCCCGACAGCGGATGCTGAAGGACAAGAAGCGCAAGGTTCAGGAGGAGGAGGAGGCAAAGGCAGCTGCAGCAGTGGAGGAAGAGGAGGAGGAAGAGGAGGAGGAAGAAGAGGAGGAGGATGAGGAGCAGCATGCACAGTCTGCAGTGGTAGGCCAGCAGCAGCTGGGCCAGCCTGCTGCAGGAAACGGGGTGGCACCTGCGCGGCAGCCGTCGCGGCAGCAGGGGCAGGCTGAGCTGCGGGCACCGGTGGAGCAGCAGCAGCCACAGCCTGAGCGGCGGAGGAATAAAGGCTACGTTAAAGTGCGGCCCACTGCCAAGCCGGGGGACGCCCGCAAGGGCCACGGCCCCCTCCCCAGCACCGTTGTAGCACGCATGCTGCGACAGCAGCAGAGGCTGCAGGTGGAGGCTGCCGCCGCTGCGCTTGCAGGAGCTGCAGAAGCGGCGCCGGCGAGGGCAGGAGCGGCTGCCAGCAGCCCTGGTCCCGCCCTCCCTGAGCGGCAGGGGCGCGCCGCACCAGCGGCGTTTGAGCCAGCGGCAGCCGTGCAGCTCACAGCCTTTGGGCTCAGCAGCGCCGAAGCGGAGCAGGTGCTGCTGGTGGCGGCGGCAGCCGTGGCGGACGCATCCCGCGCGGCGGCGCCGCTGACTGCAGACTGGGTGACGGCAGCCTGTGAGCACCTGGTGGGGCAGATGCGCCTGCCGGTGCTGCAGCTGCCGCAGGTGCTGCGCCAGGCGCCCGAGGTGCTGGTCGCCTCGCCAGAGGATCTGCAGCAGCAGGTGCGGGGGCGGCGGGCAGGCAGGCGCAGCACGAGACTTGCCCCCATCGCTGCCTGCTCTTCCCAACCAACCACCGCGCGAGCACCCGCTCCCATCATCCACTGCCAACGGACCAGCCGCGCTGCTGTGCGTCCCTGCTGCAGATGGATGCGCTGGTGTCGGTGTGGGGCTCGCAGCGCGTGGTGCTGTTGCACGTGCACCGCTACCCTGGCATGCTGTCCCCTCGGTTCTCAGCTCAGGTGTGCTGCTGCACTTCTCGTGGTTCCCACTCTCTGTCGCGTCTGCGCTGCACACTTGTCATGGGTGTGCCACAGCTGTTGCTTGGGCCTCTGGATAGGCAGGCGCCGGTCTGCCTTGCGCGCCCTGAGCGACGTCCGTGCGCGCCCGCCGTCCTCTGCCGCGCAGGTCACCCGCAGCATGGAGGCGCTCAGCAGCCTGGGGTTCAGCAGGCAGCAGGTGGTGAAGGCGATAGTGGCACTGCCGGAGGTGACGCTGCAGACGTGAGTGGCTGGAAGCACGGGCAAGGGAGCCGCCCGCGGGCGCGCCGCCCCAGCTTGCCAAAGCTCCTCGCCGACCCGCTCTCAGCTGCCTTGCTGCGCGGCCGTGGCGCAGGCGCGAGGGCATGGTGGCCACGCTGCGGCAGGCCGGAATCAACCTGGACGACGCCACTGCAGAGGTGGGGGCGAGGGCCAGGCCACACGGGAAATGGCGCCACCTCAGGAGCTGCCTGCAACGGCCGCGCACGCTGCTGCCCGCTCGCGTGGTGCACGCGACTGAGCAGCTTGCACGAGCCCAGCTTGCACGAGCCATCGAAGGCGCGGCCTGCGGCTGAGGCTTGCGCATGGGCCTCCTTGCTTTGCCTTGCTGTCCACGGCGCAGGTGCTGGACTTCCTGGCCTCGCACCCGCAGCACCTCCTGCCCCTGGGCGACCGCACCCTCTGGCGCCTGCTGCGCCTGCTCGACGACTGGGGGCTGCCGCCGCCGCTGCGCGCGGTGGTGGTGGCGCGCTGCCCCGCACTGCTGCGCAGCGACCTGTGGGAGCTGCAGGAGACGGGGGAGGTGTGTGTGTGGGGGGGGGAGGGGGGGGGGAGGGCTGGGTTGGGCAGGAGGGGTTCTGGGGCAGGAGGGGGACTGGGTGGATGGGTGCATGTGGTTGGGTGGCGGCATCAGAAGGCACGCACCACGACTTGGCGTGGCCCTTGTCCCAGTCGCCGAGGTGTTCACGCGCCGCCCGTGCTCCCCGCCGCCGCAGGTGCTGCTGGGATTTGGCATGACGGGGCAGCAGTTTCGCGCGGTGGTGCTCGGCTACCCGCCGGTGCTGCGCTGCAGGTGGGGGCGGGGCTGCAGCGGGAGGGGCCAGGGGGGCGACAAAAGGGGCGCATGCGGCATGCAGATGCCTGCCCTTTTTCTCCGCGGCAGCCCCCGCGCCGCTGCCCCCTAAGTCCCTGGCGCCCCTCGCGCCCTACTCCCCGCCTGCCTACAACAGACGCCAGTGTAACCACGTTCCCTCCCACCCCGCAGCCCCACCACAGTGCCGAAAGCAAGCTATCGGTGCCAATGTGACTCTCCTTCCTCCTCCCGCCCCCCGCGCAGCCCCACCACGGTGCGTCTCCACCTCAAGTTTCTCTCTGACTTTGACGTCCCCATCGCCCGCCTGTTGGCCTACCCCCGCATCTTCACCCACGACCCCGTGGACGTGCTGGGCCCCCGCCTCGCCTACCTGGCCAGCTACCGCAGGGAGCGGCTGCAGGTGGGTGGGTTTGGGCAAGAACGCAAGCAAAACAGACGTATTTCAGGCGGCGGGAGGCGGTTGGGCGGGCGAGGGGCAGCCCCGGCGGCGCCGATGCAGCGCGGCGCGGACGGCGGCGAGGGGGCGGCTCAGCCCACGCCCCCGGCGCGCGCGGCCTCATCAGCGCGGCGTGCTCCAGAGCCTGGGCCTTGCGCTCGACCCTGGGTTTGCCAGCCGCCCACGCGTGGCTGCGGGCCCAGCCAGCTCGCGCTCGCCGAACGCGCCGCCGTCGCGCCGCCGCAGGCCACGCTGCCGGCCATCTGCTCCCGGAACGACGAGGACTTTGCGGTGATTGTAGCCAAGGAGCTGCCGGAGCACTACCTCATGTTCAAGGTGGGCGGATGATTCGTTCGGGGGGCGCAGCTCGTTGCAGCGCTCGGTATCGACCCAAATGAACTGATGGTTGGGCGTCGGTGTTGGGCGCTATTTCGGCCTGTCTCTCTGCCTATCTGTCTAGGTTGGTGGGTGGAGGGGCGGGGGGCCTGTGCGCGCCAGGGGCGCCAGCTGGCGCTGATCAGAAACGTGGTGGGTGTCAACACAGGCGCCTGCGAGCGAGCATTGTGTGGCTCGGCCTCGTGGGACGTCGCGCCTGCACCTCCCGCCCCCCACCCCCCACCCCCCACCCCCCACCCCCAACCCCAACCCCGCCCTTGCGCAGGACAAGTGGCTGGGCTTGTTCCAGGAGCAAGTGGGCATGCCGCTGGGGCAGGTGGCGCAGCCGGGCGTGGGGCGCAAGCTGATCACGGAGCTGACGACCAACCTGTGGGCCTGAGCGGCAGACGGCGGCGCGACAGGTGGCCCGTCATTTGAGTTGGCAATCCGCCAGTCGCGTTTTTGTTCTCAGCGATGTTCCTCGTCCAACGCCCTGTCTTTCGCGCGCGATGATGGCTGCTGCGCGTTCTGCAACCCTGCCCACGGCCATCTTGGGCACCAGCTTGCTCGCGTTCTGCCTGCTCTCCGCGAACCGGTTCTACAAGCCGGGTTGCGGCTGGCGATCGCGGCACACCCTCGAGCAGCCGGGCGGCGGCGCGGCGACGGCAGTTGCGGCGGGCGGGGGCGGGGACGGGGGCGGCGGTGCCGAGCCTCCCAACGCCGAGCCGCAGCGCAGCAACTATGTCCTTACGGTCGTCAGCGGTGATCTCCATCAGAACTGGACCTCTGTGTTCATCCGCAGCTGGCAGCGCTACTCCCCAGACACCAAGGCGCGAGCCTGGGGGCAGCATGCGCGCCGCCGCCCCTGCCGGCGCGGCACCCTGGCGACCCGACCCGTCTGTGTCCCGTCTCTTCGGCACCGAGCGCGCCTTCTGCTTGCTCGTCCTGTGCAGGTGGTGGTGTTTGTGGATGAGGCAGCGGCAGCCAAGCAGGAGGTGCTAAGGGAGTTTGGCGCAGAGCTGGTGCCCTTCACGCTGCCGCCAGACGCGTTTGTCGTGGCGCACCGGTGAGAGCCGAAATGGGGCAGGGAGGATCGGCGGCTGAGGCCGGTGTGTGTGTGCGGGTGCAGTGCGCGCGCTGCCGTGCGGCAGGGCAGGCCCCCGGCCTTCGTGCCCTGCACCCACCCCGGCCCCTCGCGCGTCGCGCCGCCCAACCCCCCGCCGCTCGCGCAGGTTTGAGCTCTGGCTCGGCTGGCTGCGAGAGCACGGGAACCGGGCGGGGGGCGTGATGCTGACCGACGCGCGCGATGTGTACATCCAGGCCGACCCGTGGGCAGACCCGCGGGTCAAGGAGGTGGTGGGTGCCAACGCCACGCTCTTCACGCTCGAGGGCGGCCGAGCGATCGGCGACCTGCAGATCCAGCAGCAGGCGCAGAACGTCAAGTGGGCGAGCACGTGCTTCAGCAAAGAGGTGTACGAGCAGTTGGCGGGCAAGGCGATCTCGTGCGCGGGGGTCACCATCGGGGCCGCCCCCGCCGTCCGCGCCTACATCGAGCAGTGGTTTGACGCCTGGCGCAACGACGTGGAGCCCGCCTGCCGCAAGATCACCGGAGGTGCGCGGGGAGGGGGAGGAAGCGGGGTGCGGTGCGGCGCAGGAGGCCGACGGCTGGTGGGGGCCTGCCTGCTGGTTCAGCGGCGGAGGGCCGACAGCTGGTGCACTGTCCCGCCGCCGCGTCGATATGGGCTCGTCCTGCCCTCCGCCCTCTGCATCGCTGTTGCTGCTGCTTTCTTCCCGACCGCAGACCAGGCGGTGCACAACTACCTGCTGCACTACCTGGGCCCCCGCGGCCGCCTGCGCTTTGAGCACCGCGCGCTGAGCAACTGGGAGTCGCCGGTTATCACCGCCACCTATGCCTGGCCCATGCGCGTTGACCGCTACGGCCGCCTGCACCGGCTCAACGGCACCTTCCCCGCGGTCGTCCACCAGTACGACCGGTCGGGTGAGAGGCAGGGCACACCGCCAGAGTGTGCGTGTGTGTATGGAGGGGGTGGTGGGGGCAGCGAGGTGAGGGCAGCGTGCCCCTGCCGCTGTCTGCGGGCTGCTCGAGCGCACATTCCCCAATGCCCCATTGTCACCCCCCCCCCCCTGTCACCGCTATCTGCAGCCAAGCTGCGGCTCTTGATGTTTGCGCAGTACCCGATAGTGCCGGAGATGGATTGGCCGCCGCCAGAGTGCGACCGCGGCCTGCTGGGTGTGCCTGGCATCCGCATGTGCGCCAAGGGAGAGAAGGGCTACCCTCCCGGGCAGATATGACCGCAGTGTGGCGTGCTGGCGGGGCGTGTGGCCTCGGCCGGCGATGTGTGGCACTCTGGCGCTGTAACACGGAGGGGCGCAAAGTGGACACTAGCGAAAACGGAGCTTCACAGCAAACCAGGGGAGCATTAACAGTACCAAGGCATGCTGCACAGGAATCTTCAGAGAGAGGGAGCAGCTGAGGCTGCCTCTTCACAGAGCAAATAGGAGGCAGGCCGCCAGGGCGGCCAGTGCTGCCGACCGGGCAACGCTGGAGCTGCGAGTGCTGCCGGCAGAGGTGGCTGCCACCACCGGCGCTGCGTTGGGGCCGCTGGCGGGCGCCGCCGCCGCCTGGCTGGGCGCGCCCGCTGCCACCTTGCGGGGCACCGAGGACGGCGCGGCGGCGCTGCTGCCGGGGGCGGGTGTCGAGCCCTTCTTGGCCGCCGCCGCCGCCGCCGCCGCATCCAAGGCATCCACCTCAGGCATCGACGTGCCGAGCGAGGCCTGGTCGGCGGCGTTGAGCTCGGCGGTGAGGGTACCGTTGCCGGCGGAGGCCACCGCGGCGCTGGCCTTGACCTCCGACGAGGGCACGAGCGGCTGGTCGTCTGCCGTGCTGAAGATGAGGTTTCTGGCCTTGATCGAAGCGGCGCTGACGGTGGGGATGCCCGCCTGGGGGGGCTGGCCGCCTACGGGATAGCGGTCTGCGGAAGGGGACGGATAGCAGCGGGGCTCAAGAGCGCAGGCGAGCGCTGGGGAGGCCAGGGCGCAGGCGCATGGCATGTGGGCGCGGCATGCGCGAGGTGCTCGCCTGCAGTGAGTTCAGACATGCGGCCCGTGATCTTGAACTGCTTCACCAGGGCTTCCATCGACACGGCACCCCTGCAGAGGTGCGCGCATGCACGAGCGCTGAGGGGGGGGGCTGGCAGGCACGGTTCTGGCGCTGGGCAGGTGTGGTCTGCTTGCTGGTGCCGCCCCTGGGCGCTCACTGCAGCTCCAGCCACGCGAGGCTGGCGGTAAAGTACTCGGCGTCAATCTCATGCCACGCAAATCTGGATTCATGAAGGGAGTGGGAGAAGATGCAGGGAGTGTAAGACAACGTTATCATGCTAGAGCCACCTGGCGCTGCCACACGGATCAGACTCTGCTGGCGCCTTGAAGTGGGGCCGAGGCCAACTCACGCGACGTTCATGAGCTCATACTGCAGCAAGGGCAGAAGGGAGGCGGTCGAGCTTGTGGTCAAGGGGCTGCGGGGGGCTGCATCCGGCCCGGTATGGCATCAAGGCAGGGGTCGGGCTCCGGCACCCGCAAGGCGGCGTGGCACGGCTCGCCGCCAGCCGAGCAGATCAGATTTCCCCCCCAAAGATCAGATCAGATCCCCAACTCACGATGTCGCTGTCGTCGCTCGCCACATCGTCGCTGCTCAGCTCCGGGACCGCCGTGCGCAGCTGGGCCTGCCACGGCTTCTTGGTGTACTGCCGAAAGGAATGGGCAGCGGGGGGCCAAGAGATGAGTGTGGCAGGCTCACGCGGGGCAGGAGGTGAGGGCGTTGGGCTCGCCCGGCAGGCAGGCAACGGGCAGGGTGGCGCCGCCGCACCCGCGGGTCCTGGTTCACAAGGCCGTTGTCGTTGACCATGCCGATTGCCACCAGGCCGTTGTAGATCTTGGCTGCGCAGGGCAGGGCTTGACAGGCACCAGGGCAGCACGGGTGAGGGTGTGCAGTGCAGACCGGCGGGACGGCGCTGGCGGCACCGCATGCAGGCAGGGAACAAACGTGCTCAAACGTCAGCAGCTCCAGTGACCCAGTGCGCACCTGACATGTCTGGGCTGATGCGGGCAGAGAAGTCCGAGAAGTAAGAGGGGTAGATGGGCCGCTCCAGGATCTGCGCATGAACAAGACACGCAGGGGGGCAGGGGGGGCAAGCGCAGCCGCCGCGACACGCAGGCAAGAGCCGGCGCGACGCGCATGGCGGGCAGGCAACTTCAGTCATGCGTGGGCGGGAGTGGGCGGTAGGTGGGTCAGATCAGGCCAGGCGGGTCATGCAGCAGGGCGAGAGGCAGGCGCAGCGGTAGAGGGTGGCGTGCGGGCGTGGGGAGACTGCGGCCGCCGAGGTGACGCCAGAGTCCGACGCCAGGGGCCGCCTCCTCCGGTCGGAGCCGCGGTGGCCGGGGGTGCGTTACCGTGATGACGGCTGAGGGCCTGCCCAGCATGGTGAGGGCCGCCACGTCTTGGTCGATGCGGGTGGCAGTCTTGACGTCCTTGGGCATGCGGAGATAGACGGTAGGTGGAAAGTAGGGCCTGCGCGGGGGGCGCGGGCGCTGTCCGTAAGAGGCGGCGAGAGCAGGACGGCGGGAGGGCCAGGGAGGGAAGGCGCGGCGGTGCTCGGCCGCAGGCTGGGTGCCGACCGCCAGACTGTCGATCAATCGCATCAAACCAACGCTCACTGCACGTTGGCCGCGCCCCAATCCAGAGGGTTGACGCCGATGGCCTCGGAGACGATGCCGTCGATCTGGGTGAGCCGCGGCAGCTTGAGCACAAAGGCGCCGCCGGAGGAGACGCCCACCGCGTAGAGCGGCTTGCCGGCCAGGCCCTGCGCGGGGGTGCGGTAGCCGAGGGCGTGCGGTTGGCGGCGCAGCACGGCAGGAGCTGGCCTCGTGCGCCGGGCCCGGATGTAGCAGGCCGCCAGCAAGACAGTCCCTCCGTTCCCACCCTTGGCCGGCGATCCCACGCACACCACACCGCGCTGGACGCGCTCCCCGTTTCCCTCCCTGCCTCCCCCTCCCCCGCCTCACGTGTCTGGCCCTGAACTCATTGAGGATCGCCGCCACATCGATGTTGTCGTTCCACCACACGAAGCACTTTATGTCCTGGTCCGCACTGTTGACCGCCAGCACTGCATAGCCGCGAGCCAGTGCCTGCTTGGTGTGGGCCACCTCCATGGGAAGGCCTGGAGACGGGGCAGAGGCGCAGGGATGCGAGGCGGCTCGGTGAGCAGTTGGGCGTGGCGGCAGGTCGGCGGCGGCGACGCGCGCCGCAGCGGGGAGGGGGCCGCCCTGCGCACCGCGGCACTCGGGGCAGGCCTCGGAGGTGGGCCAGAAATCAGAGGCGCTGCAAGAGGGCAGAGCGCGACGGTGTGGGCATGCTTGGGCTGGCAGTTGCAAGAGCAGCGGGGCCGGCCGCCGCGCCGCTCGCCCACCGCTGCCCCCTGGTGGGCAGGTGGGTCAGTCACCTGTGGGCGCAGCCGTGGGCCAGGAAGACGAGGCCAACGGGGTTGTCTGGAATCTGCAGGGAGCGGTGGCGGAGGCAGTGGACTGATGGGAGAGAGTGTTGCACACCCAGGCAAATCGGCAGCCCGCAGCGGCGCACCCTGCACGCACAGGAGGCAGCGTCTGCCGAAGCACCTGATAGTACGAGTCGTGCCCCCGCAGGTTGCGTCGCTGCGGGATGAGGTCCACCTCGGCCGCAGCTGGAGCCCACGCGGCGGCCAACAGCACGGCTGCAAGGCCCGCTGCCGCCTTGAGAATGCCGCGCTGCTGCATGGTGTTGGATGGTCCTGAGCAGAGTCTGCGGGTTTAGGGTTGCAAGGATGCAAGGATGGAGGGGGCATATGAGCCAGGTACCGAGAGGTGGGGCGCCGGCGCCCTTGTCACCACCGCCCGCTGTCGCCCACCGCCCACCGCCCGCGGCGCGAGTCGTCGCTCCGTCCCACCCCGTGTTTCTCTTTGGACGTCGATCTGCACCAGCGGAGTTGGCCTGTGGCAGCCCGCACCTGCAGATGCGTGAGGTGGTTGGGGCATGTGAGGAGATCGCGCGGGCGCGCACAGGTGCGGTTCCCCTTGCTCCGGCGTGTTTATTGAGTTCATGAGCATCCAAGAATGAGCAGATCGCGGCCAGAGGACGCGAGTCTACACCACGGCGGGCATGGACATGTTGCAGGCTGGATCACCTGTTACAGCAGCTGGGAATGCCCCAATCAGTGCCTGTAGATCGATAAAACTGCAGAATGCTGGCAGAACGCTGCGAAGATGAAGGGATCTCTCTTGTGAAGCGTTGGCCGGTCCCGGGCGGGCGGGTGAGCTCCAGCTGCAAATGCAGCTCCCGGCAGGTGTTGTACTGCTCAGCATTCACAAAAGGGTCCGTTGCGCCTCTCCTTGCCAGATTTCCTCACCAGCTGAGCAGGCGAAGGTGAGCGACCCTGCACACGCCCCGGCGCTTGGCAAGCGCCTCGGAGCGACCTGCAGGAACCGGGCAACGTGAGGGGCGGCGCGGTCTTGGTGAGAGCGGGGGCCGCATCTGGTGAACATCTCAAGTCCTTGCGTTTGCATCTGCAGGTGCACGCTTCTCCACGCCCAACTCAGGACGGACCAGCGCCGGCACAGAGCGCGCTCGGACTGTTTGCCACCGCAGCCCTTGGCAACGCGTGCTCGCTCGGCCGGCGCCGTTCCCCCGCCCCGGGGCGTCCAGCCATGGCAGCGCGGTGGCGAGGCCGCACCACGGCCTGGGCGCTGGCGTGCCTGCTGCTGGTCAGCGGCACGGCCGCAGACCAGCGGCGCCAGCTCGGGGCGGCCAGCACGGGCGACGGCTCCGACGGCACGCTGGCGCTCGTCCCCACTCGCGAAGTCATGTATGGCCACGATGTGTTCTATCAGATGCCAACGGACCCCATCGGCACTGTGGCCTTCTTCCACGGCTGCGTCCACCAGGCAGGGGGGGGGACCAGGGCGGCTGCGGCGCTCGCGTGCGGGTGCAGACCACGTGCTGCCGGCAGCAGGTGCGAGCGCCGAGCTGCACTGACTCCACTCCATGCCGCCGCACCACTGCGCTTGCGCCCGCAGGGAGGTGACTTCTGGCCGCCCTCGTCCAAGTGCCCCGCCAGCACCTGCCGCGGCCTGCCCGAGGAGATTGCGCACACGAAGCAGGCGCTGGCGCGCGGCTATGCCGTGATCGCCATCTCCTCCGCTGACCGAACCCCCGGCTCCATGTGCTTCTCCTGGTCGGCCGATGCGGGTGAGCCGTGGGGGCTGATGGAGGGGCGGGAGGGCGAGGCGGGGCCATGGCTAGGATGCAGGCAGGGTGCCGGTCCCCGCGGCCGCGAGTGTGCATGCGCGGCCGGGCCTGTGGCCCCGCCCCTGCCACCGCCTTGGCCTCGGCCTCCCGGCTGACCGCCCGCCCGCCCGCGCACGCCGCCGTGCGCAGACGACGTGGCCAGCATCCTGCACCAGTTCACGAGCGACATGGGACTGGCCTCCCTGCCGCTGTACGTGGTGGGCGTGTCGTCGGGCGGCGCTTTTGCGCTGAAGATTCCCCGCCCCCTCACCGTCAATGGCGTGGTGGCCGAGGCCATCGGCGTCAACTCGGGCGACTGGAGCATGGAGGACGCCAGGTGGGGGCCCCTCTGGGGAGGGAGAGGGAGAACAGGGGCGGCGGCGCGCCCCGCTGCGAGCCGGCAGCCCCGGTCGCTGAGCTCGCTCTTGCGCACGCCTCCCCATCCACGCAGGCCCTCGTACCCCCCCACCGTCTTCCTCGACATGCTCAAGGACCAGGTGCACCCGCCGCATGCTGCCCTTGGCCTGCAGACGCAGTGCTGCCGACAAAACCAGGCGCTGCGCTTTCAGCTGCACACCACGTTTCCCTGGGACAGCAGGCCGACGCGCCTGCCCACCACTGGCCCAACCCTGCAGAAAACGGCGGCCAAGATCGCAGAGGACATTGACGTGCTGGACTCGGCGGGCATTCCCTATGCGCACATCAAGGCGCACCGGGCTGGGCAGGGATGGTCGCACTTGGCCGCGGCGCGTGGCACTGGCAGCGGCAGGGTCCGTACGACGACGCTCCTTGTTCACTCGTCTTCTGGCCGCCTGCAGGTCTATGAGAAGAAGCTCTACCCCTCGTACTTTTCGGACCGCTCGCCATTCCTGACGCCAGACCTGTCGGGTGCGTGCGGGCCGAGTGGGGAGGGGGGAGGGCACCAGCCATCGGCGGCTGAGCTCGCCAGGTGCCGACAGCCGGCACTTCCTGCACGTCTCAATGCCCGGGTCCCTGCCCCGCCGCCCTCCCGCCCCTGCAGCCAAGGTGGTGCAAGGCCTCAAGGACATTGGCATGGCGAGCGAAGACGGCCTTCTGCTCAAGGACCCGAGGTGTGGAAGGCTGCAGTGCCAAGAGCGCGCAGCTGGGGCGCCGGACGCTCCATCGCACGCGCCAGCAGCAGAGCGCCTCAAAGCCAAGGCCCGGCCGCTCGGCCGAGTCGCGTCCCTAGCTCCCTCCCCCTGTGGCGCCCGCTCCTCACGCTCGCGCAGGTACACCAAGGGCTGGCAGGCCAAGCTCCAGGAGGCGGTGCCGGAGCTGGCCAGCACCAACGACCTGGTCCCCGACGCCGGCCAGGCGAGCAGCGGGGGATGGCCAGCCAGCGCCGGAGCGTGCCGCGCCGACGGCGCCGCGCCGCGTCGGGGGCAGGGAGGAGCGAGGGTGCGCTGAGGGGGTGGGGGGGGGTGGGGGGTGGGGGGGGCCGCCAGGCGCGCAGCAGCGCTGAGATGAGCGGAGCGCGGGCGCGCTGACGGGTCGGCATGCGCGCTCCCGAAATGCCCGCCTGCCTGCAGATCTCGGAGAGCATGAACGTCGCGTGAGTAGGCGTGAGCAGGCGGCGCCATGGATGCCCTGCGTCGGGGCGCCAGCAGGGCGGGGTCGGGCGGCGGCTCCAGGCGGCGGCTCCGGCGTGCTGACGCTTTGTCCTACTTGCCCCTCCCCCTTTTTTGAAGTTTTGCGTGGCACGAGAGCGATGCTGAGTACCTGACAGCCTCGCTCGTGTGGCTCGAGTCCAGGTGCGCCGCCGGGGCGCGCGGGCGTCGCGTGTCGTGCTGCCGCGCGGCGGCACCGCCTTGCCATCGCCGGGCTGTCGCCAGCTGCTGCACCGTCGCGCAGCCACCCTCTGACCATGTCTGTGGGCCGCGGCTGCAGGGGCAAGCTCAACATGAACGATGTGCTGAGCCAGTACCAGATCTTTGGGCCGGAGAGCGAGCTGACTGCAGGTGAGGAGGGGCCTGGGGCGGATCCCTGCCACCAGCGCACGCCTGCGCGCTCACCCCGCTCCAAGTCTCGCTGCTCCTGCTTCAAGCGAGCATGCGCTCCTTCCCGATTGCCCCTATTGCAGACCGCCTGCCCGCAGGGGCCAAGCCCGCCGTGGCGGGGCCTCAGGCGCCGCAGTGGTCGCCGCCGCCGCCCGTGCGACCGCCGCCGCCGGTGGCGTCGCCGCCGCCTCCCGTGGCGGTGCCCATTGCGAGCCCGCCCGTGCTCGCCGCAGCGCCCGTCCCCGCGTCGGCGGCAGCAGTGCCTGGCAGCCCCACCCCGGTGCCGGCGCCTGCGCCAAAGCAGCAGATTGCCAAGCTGCCGCCGGGGGCCGACCAGGTCTCCACGGCGACGGTCAGCCCACCGGGCTCGGCGGCGCTGCCTGCGACCAGCCTCCTGACCGCGGCGGCGGCGGTGCTGGTGCCCGTCTTGCTGAAGCGCTTCTACTTGCAGCAGGCCTGACCTCTCAGATAGCTTTGGCACGATAGCACAAAGACAGAAGCACTGCCACCCAGCTGACCACACCGGACCCCACTGCTCTTGATTCTCAATGTCTGATCCCTCGCCGCTGCTCCCCGTCGCCCGCCAGCTGGGCGCGCCCATGTGCCGCTTCTCAACGCTGTGTCTATAACCGCTTACCCGCTGTCTACCAGCCCTCGGAACCTTATGTAATGTGCTCCTCTCATCACTGTTCACATGACACGCCCCCCGCGACGCACCACTGCGACACCCAACGCCGGGAGGGCGGGGCCTGCTGCCGCATCGGTGTAGTGGGACGAGCTCCTCAATCGAGCAGCGCAAGGCACCATGTCGCTGCAGCGAGGAGATGGCACCACACGCGGCTGAGCTGCCGCCCGAGCAGCCGCCGCAACCGCCCCTGGACCTGCTCCCCCACACGTCCCGCTGCTGCGCACCTGGTGTGCCGGCAGTGACTGGCCCTGGGCGACGCACTCTGGAGCCACACGCATGGAGTGGTGAGCAGAGGGTGCGGGTGGCGGTCGGCAACACACGGCAGGCACCCGGCAGGCACCCGGCAGGCAACCGACGGCACCTGCGGGCGCTATCGGCGCTGCCGGACTGGCTGGGGAGCAGGTGCACCGCCCTCCACCTCCACGACCTCTCGGCCCCAACCCCGGTGGCGCAGCTGGCCGCACTCCCGACCGTGCGTAAGCTGCTCGGCCATCAAGGCCAGCGCTGGCCAACTAGCCCTGCATGGCCCCTCACTGCACGCCCCACAATTCCACAGCCACTGGGACTGGGCCACTGGCCCTGGGAATATGAAGTGCTTCACGTCCTCCCGGGGCTGGCCTCGCTGCCTGCGCTGCACTCGCTGGTGCTAGCGGGGCATTTTACCGCTGGCCCCGGACGCGCTGAGGTGCCCCCACCTCACCCGCCTGCGGCTGGACGCTGGTGAGCGCGCAGCGCCTGTGGGTGACGGCGCTGCGATGCCTCAACAGACACGCACTGCAAGCCCGGCGGCGCACCCTTCCCGCACGCACAGGCCTGGTTGGCAATCCAGCCGGATGAGTTGGAGGCTGCGTGGGCTGGGCTCCATGTCCTAGATCTGAGGGGATGCAGCGAAGAGCAGGAGACTGAAATCGAGGCGCTGGCAGACCGGCTGCGGGAGAGGAGGCTGCCCATGGAGCTCTTGTTTTGAGCTTGGCTTGTGGGCCTGCAGTTCCTTGCAAACATCAGCAGAGGTACACAACAGGTGGTGCAACACGCAGGACGGAAGACCCGAGGGTGGGGAGCAGGGCAGGGGACCGAGTCTTGGGCAGAAGCGTTGGGGCAGAGGCTGGTTGCCGCACTTATGTGCGGAAGCTTCACAGCGGCTTTTGGTGCACCCAGTTTGAGAACAGGTAGAGTGCACGCTCCGGCTGGGTGTACGGGACCTGCAGCAGGGCGCTGGGGGTGGGCAGTGGACGGGGGTCAGCAACCGTCAGCTGGAAAGCAGCGCTGAGATATGAGCGTTTGGGATTCTCACCATGTGGCCTGCGCCCCTGACCGACGCAAACACGAGCTGCTTGTACTTCTGCGTCCAGCCGCCGACCTGTAGAGACGTGATCGGCAGGGGAAACGTGAATGCCGGGGCAGCGGGCAGCTCTGACGCTGCTACTCTGGCGCCTCTCTCATCGCCAGCCACGCCGGCTGCAGCCGCGCTGGCGGCTGAGCGGGCCCCTCCCCGCGCCCCTCTGCCCTCGCGCGCCTGCCCGGTGGTGGAGCGCCAGTCCCGCCAGTCCTCCGACACATCGAGCTTCAGGTCATGCAGCCAGCGGCGCGTGCCGATCACTGCGCAGGCATCACGCACGAGCCCCAGAGGAGCAGGCAAGCATCGGACCCAGTGAAACTGGCGAGCGCTGCAGGGTCGAGGGCAAGGAGCGGGTGCTTCCGCGACCGATGCGAGAGGGCTCCGTCGCGCCGCTGCCCTGCCCCAGCACTCGCCTGGCACGATCGCGTCCACGTCGCCACTGCATGCCAGGCAGGGGCAGAGGGCGGTCAGGCGATGCAAGGCAGGGGCAGAGGGCGGTCAGGCGATGCCGACTGGGGGCAGCTTTAAGCCCGAGGGAAGAGCGGCAGCGGGATGGCCCCGTCTCCCTCCGCTGTTCAACTCAGCGGGTTGCGTCTCCGCTATTCCGCTGTTCAATCCAGCAGGTGCATCCCAGGAATCTGGCGCGCCTGTAGACCAGGATCTTCAAATCCGTCTCAAGCAGCTTCTCATACACCGGAATCATAGAGGAGAGCAGATCCTCCCTGCAGGCAGCGCGGCACCAGAGCGCGGCGCAGCCGGTGCACGAGGTGGCGTGAGCTGCACGAGTCCCTGCTGGCGGGAAGCTGCACAAGCCCTGAGGGACGCGCCGAGCGGTAGCCGGTGCCGCCGGTCGGGCCAGCCCTGAACTGCCAGCAGCGCCATGCAAACAGCGGGCAGCAGCGGCGCTTGCCTAGAGTACTCGATAGAATGCGTGCAGGTGGTCCAGGGCCCGGGCATCCAGCCGCTGACGTTAGCATGCAGCGCCTCCTGCGCTCGCATGCCAGGCGAATCGGATGCACAATGAGTGCACGTGAGCCAGGGGAGCGGCATGCGGGGAGGAGGACGCTCCAGACCGGCCAGGGCGGCTGCGCGCGTGGCGAGCACGGGGCCGCCGCTGCTGGGCGGTTGGTGACCGCGCCTCTCTTCGCCCTCCCCGCAACGCCGCAGTGGCGCGGCAGCATTACCTGCACATCCTTTCGATTGAAGTACAGCTCCACCTCGTTGTCAACACAGGGGTCATACTTGCCTGCAACACAGTGGTTGAGCATGGGGGGGAGGCAGAGGGGGAAGTAGGACCTGACGGATGCGCACTTCGCGCTGCCTGCCTGCACTCGCCGCCCTCATCCCAGGACCTTGCAAGTTTCGGCGGCGGGGAAGCAGTGTAACAAATGTGCCAGGGAGGCCGGCCGGCAGCACCACCTCCCTAATCACCCACCGTGCAGCATGCTGCGCACGCCCAGGCCGCCAGGGTGGTCGTGCAGCATGAGCGCCAGCTGGTGCGCCTCGGCGGCTCCCGCCTTGGGCGGGAGGCACACATCTGCACAGCACAAAGCCAGAGGAGCAGCACAGAGTCGCGCACATTGCACCAAGCGTGCGTGGCCGCCAGCCGGCGCCGGCGCCGTGCAACAACACGCGTGCGTCTCAGGCGCTCCCCAGTACACCTCCCGGTACACCTACCAACGTAAATGTCGTAGATGTTTATTCCGCTGATCTGCTGCATGGCGAGGTTGACATACTCCTCGCACTTCTCGCTGTCTGGCTTCTTGTGCTTGTGCAGGCGCCTGCTAGCGTGAGGGGCGGTGCCATTGGGGGCGACTCCAGCGTCGTCCGCCTCGGGCGGGATCGCCGAAACGTGCGTGTCCTGTTGGGGCAGGGACGAAGCAGGCAGGGGGTGATGTGATCGGCACCTGCAATAATGGCAGAGCGCATTTCATGACACGCCTCTCTGCATGACGTGCAGAGCAGAGCGCCGCAGCTGCCTGCTGCGAATGCCGTCGCTGCTGTGCGGCCGCAGGATTGCTGCGCGGGCCGGCTGCGGGTGGCGGCAGCCAGGCGAGTGCCAGGGGCCGCACAGCGAGGGGATAGATGCTGGAAAAGTCGCAGTGGCGCTCCACGCCCTTGAGCGCCTCCCTGCTAATCATCGCATGACCAAGCCAAAACTGGATTGCGCCTCTGCTGTCCCGCGATGGGTCCGTTTAGCGTGTTGCCTGCACGGCATGCGCCGCACGTGCGGCGCGGCACGGGAGCGTGAGTGGGAGCCTGTAAATTCACCTCTCGAAGGGGCCCAATGACTCCAAAGTCGCAGTGCTTGTAGACTTGCTTCCTGACATAGTGGCTGACCATCCCGTGGCTGAACCAAAAGTCGAGCGCCCCCGGGTTGTCCCAATTCGGACTGGTCCAGGCATTGCCTGGAAACAAGCGAGAGCGGCGGGGCGGCGCGCGGCGGTCACTTGCCTGGGAGGCGGCTGCCACCACAGCCAATCACCTCCACACGTGAGAAATTTGGAGAGTGGGGGACAGACTCACCCACGAGGAAGCCCTGCAGGTTGATGGGCTCTTCGCCACCCTCGCGCGAGTTGCCCTTGACAATCTCCCATGCGAGGTTGGGCACGTAGTGGCCTGCAGCGGGCGCGGAAAGAGGGCGGACGAGAGATGGGGAGTGTGCAGAGCCGTGGCGCCAACAGCGCCGGTGGAGCCCTCGCAGGCGGGCGACACACCATGCTGTGCCCAGCTCCCGGCCGTGCATGCGCACTCTTCCCGCTTGCCCTCCTCGGGCCTCACCCGCATACGACTCCCCAGACAGCCAGAAGGCGTTCTGCCGCAGGTGAGGGAAGCGGTCGAACCAGCGCAGCAGGAACGTATGAGCGTCCACCGCCGTCTGCTTGTCGCCTGCTCACAGAGCAGACCCAGGGTGCAGGGCGGCAGGGCGGCAGTCCGCAGGCGCAGTTGGCAGCGCAGGCCGACGCCACGGCGACCGTCGCCGGCCATGATGGCACAGCGCCCCGGCAGCTGGCCCACCGGTGACCCTGTCGGCGGAGGAGTTGGAGTAGGACCAGCCCACGAATGCGGGCGAGTCCAGGAAGAGCAGAGAAGCCACGCGGTTCCAAGCATAGTCTGCAGAGGGGCAGAGGGGCAGAGGGGAGATAGGGTGCATCAAGGCAACAACGATATGCGCACGAGCGCACGCATGCGCCGCCAGGCCTGTTGGGAGGGGTCCTGGCCAGGGGCGGAGCTGCCTGGCATCCCACACACCGTTGGCGGTCAGCGCCTTGCCCCCGGGCGTCGGGTAGAAAGGACCCTGCCATATGGGAAGATGAGGGCACAGCAGTGCATGCGGTCAATGCATGCGGTTGATGCATGTGGTGTGCGGGGCACAATGCGCTGCACAATGCGAGGGCCCCTGTGCTGCACAATGCGGGGGCCCCTGTGCTGAACATGCGGCGGTCCCTGGTGAGCGCTGTACTGAGCTCACCAGCTCAGACAGGAAGCCGCCGCCAAGGGAGCTGCAGCCGGGGCCGCCATTGAGCCCTGCACATCAGGCGGTGTTCATCAGAGAGAGAAGCGACCTTCCATCAAAGAGAGACAGGAAGGGAGCCGCAATCGCAAGCTCAAGCAACTAGATCGTGTTTGCACGCAGCCCGCCCCCCAACTCACACAACACTACGGGGTCAGTGGAAGGGGCGCTCTGGCTGGCCACGAACACGTAAAACAGTGCTCGGCCAGCCTTCTCGTCCACTGTCACGTAGCCTGCGTCGTGTGGCAGGACGTGTGGCAGGCATGTGGCAGGATCGCACGGCGAATCGCCAGCACGGGGCAGGCGGGCAGGCGAGGGCGGGAGCGGCCCAGGACCCTCGCATCGCGCCTCGATACTCTGGTGCTCCCACCGCCCATCCCTGCGCACCGGAGAAGAGCTCGAAGCCCTCCGTCTTGCCCCACCCCGGCAGGCTGTCCACTCGGTCGCGCAGCCCCTCCTCTGTGTACTGGATGGGCTCCGGGGCATAGCGCTGAGCGTTTAGATCGCTTCGTAGCTGCTTGTCCACTTTGGCAGCCGCCAGGGGCCCCAGCAGCGCTGCCAGAAGCAGAGGTGCGCGCATCATGATCGCTGGAGGGCAGATCGAGGTCTGTTTTGCGCTCTTGTGGTCAAGTTGCCAGCCTGGCATCACGACACCACGTTTGGCACGTTTGGCACTTCGCTTGATTCAGATCGTGCTTGCCTTCTAGTGTTGCTAGTGCGATCTGTCATCGGCACAGGAGGGAGAAGGACCGTCGTGCTGCCTCCCCCAAGTCGCTTGGAGCACGCGCTCTGCGCACAGCACAGGTCACAGGTCGCAGGCGACGGTACAGCAACGCGGGCAAGTGTGCTGCAGCGGGCGGCACCCGCCCAGCGGGCGATGGCGGACGCCGGCTGGGCATCGGCCTCGTGGCGGCGCAGCAGGTCCCATGCGCTATCGCATCGCTGACTGCTTGCGCTTACTGCCCTATTCCTCATTTGCAATCGCTACCTAGCAGCACCCAGCACCAGCAGTGCCGCTGGTAGCAGCGCCTCGACATGGCCTCGGTGTCGACGCACATTCTAGGGACCGGAATTATGGACATCAGCCGCCGGTCGGAGCAGGACCTGCAGCACATCAAGCAGAAGGTGGGATGGCAGTTTGGGCAGGCTGGTGCAGTGCTGCGCTGCCGCCGCGCTCCTGGCAACCACAGCTCCCACGCCACCTGCCGCCAAGCAGGTGTGGACCACGCAGCACCCCGTGGCGGAGCGCCTGGCGGCAGCCTACTACAGCGTGTCCTTTGGGGGGGGCATCTACTGCTGGATCTTTTGCTTCGCGGCCTGCAGCTACCTGCCCATCCTGTGGCCTGCACTGCTGCTGTGAGTGGCAAGCGACCCATGCTGCTGCTGCTGCGAGGGCGTTGAGCACAAATGCATGGCATGTGCGGGCGAGCGGCTGCTGCTGCTTGCCTGCCTGCTTTCGCCAGCAGACGCGCGCCGGCTCAACGCTTCCTGAGTTTGCGCCCCCTCCCTCCGCCTCCTCGCGACGCAGCTATGCCGCCTTCCTCTTCTCCCCGGCCGGCGTGCGCCCCTCGCTGACCGCCGCGTGGCCCACCCCCTTCAAGCGCTGTGAGCCCAGCGGCTCGCCTTGAGAGCCAGCTGCAACTGGCCGACTGCTAACCGCATGCACGCGGGACGTGGGGCACCGCTGGCACCGCTGCCAACCCGCGGCACCCCGCGCCCCCGGCCGTTCCTGGCGCGCAGGGGGCATGTGGCGCCTCGTGCAGCGCTACTTCAACGCCCGCCTCCACAAGACTGCCGAGCTGCCCGCGGGGCGCAGCTACATCTTTGCCTTCCACCCCCATGGCGTGCTTTCCTTTGGCGGCTGGCTCACCTTTGCCACCGATGCCCTGCACTTCTCCACGCTCTTCCCCGGGATCGACGTTCGGGTGCGCGCGGGCGTCGCGTTCGGGAGCGCGCTCGGCACTCGGGGGGGCGGGCGTCGCGTTCGGGAGCGCGCTCGGCACTCGGGGGGGCGGGCGTCGCGTTCGGGAGCGCGCTCGGCACTGGGGGGGGGGCGGGCGCGCACGCGGGCGTGCGCTCGCACGGCAGCCTGATGCCAGCGCCTGCGACGCCGGTGCTTGAGCGGCACGGGTGCTTACGAATGTAATGGTGTGCATCCTGGCAACTAAATCACGGTGCTCTGCAGCTGTTGACGCTGCGCATCAACTTCCGTGCGCCCTTCCTCCGCGAGTGAGGGCGCGGGCGGCGTGCGCAGCGCGTGCAGCGCGCTCGCGCTGCCCCGCAGCTGCCTCGAGCGTGCGCTGAAGGGCTCCCGCCTTCTCACACGGCCATTGCTGCCCGCCCTCCACCACCACCCCGCCCCTGCACCACGCAGGTACCTCCTGCTGCACGGCGTGTGCGATGTCAGCAAACAGGCCTGCCTCAACATCCTGGGCCGCGGGCGATCCATCTTCATCGCCGTCGGCGGCGGCACCGAGTCCCTGTATGCCAAGCCCGGCGCCCACGAGCTGGTGCGCGGCAGCTGGGCTGCTGGGGCGCTGGGGCGCTGGGGAGGGAGGGAAGGGGTGGGTGGTGGGTGGGTGGTGGGTGTGTGTGTGGGT
>PCFQ01000020.1:396126-415525 GCA_003063905.1 Chlorella sp. A99
CCCCCCCCCCCCCCCCCCCCCCCCCCTCCCCGGCCTCTGGCGCCCGCTCCTGCGCCCGCAGATCCAGGTGGTTGAGCGCATGCCCTTCCACCAGGCTTTCTACCTGGTCATCACCACGCTGACCACGGGTGGGGACGGGGGCGGGGACCAGGGCCGCGCGGGGGGCGACAGGGCGGCCAGCCGCCGCGGGAGGCGGCGGTGCGGAGCGTCGTGCCCCCCATGGCGCGCAAGCGCCCACCCCACCCCGCCCTCTCTCCCCCTCGCGGGCCCGCAGTCGGCTTTGGCGACGTGGTCGCCTCGACCGCGCTTGGCAAGGCGGTCGTGCTGGCGATGATCTGCATGGGCGTGGTGCTCATCCCTGTGCAGGCGTGTGGGGGGGTGGGGTGGGGTGGGGTGGGGTGGTGGGATGGCACACGCCCTTTGAGCGTGCATGTGTGTGTGGATGGGGATGTGTGCGTGCGTGGATGGGGGCGAGGGCATGCAACGGCTCGCTCCGCAGCAGGCGCTGCCGCGGGGCCCCCCGCGCCGGCCCTTTCTGGCCAATGGCGACCCGATGCCGCGCCGCGCCTGCAATCCGCGCCTGCAATCCGCGCCTGCAATCCGCGCCTGCAATCCGCGCCTGCAATCCGCAGGCCGCCCAGTTCTACTCCGAGCTCATGGCCCGCCGCATGGTGCTCGGTGGGCAGCGTCGGGCAGGCCGTCCCTCAGCTGTCCCAGCGCTCGCAGCGTCGGGCAGGCCGTTCCTGCCCCAGCTGCCCCAGCGCTCGCAGCGCCGGGCAGGCGCACGCTGCACGAGCCTGCCTTGAGTCTGCCTTGGAGGCCTCCTCTCCCAGCCTCCCTGCCTCCCCAGCGCGCCCCGCCTGCCCCCGCCCCGCCCCGCGCGCGCGCGCCGCAGGCTCCGTCCCCGACTGGCGCACGCCCTCGGTCGTGCTTTCCACGCGGCTGACCGAGGTCCGCGCCTTCTCCGACTTCTATGCCGAGTTCCAGCAGGTGATTTCGCGTGTTGTAGCAGATTGTGTGTTGTAGCAGAAGAATGCAGCAGGTGGATCCATGTCAGTGTTGGACCAGCATGTGATGTCGGGTCTGCGTGCTTGCCACCTGCTCCATTCAGCTCTGATACGCGACTCACTTGCATGACTGGACCAGGGCAGGACCACAGCCCCAGCGCACTGCGGCGCGCTCGGGCAGCTGCGCGCATGCAGGCGCGCATCTCACCGCGCCCGCTCGCCGTATCCGCCCCCGCCGCAGAGTCTGGTCACCTCCTCGGTCCTGCCCCGCAACACGCGCATGGTCGTGCTGTGCAACCGCCCCAGCTTTGAGGTGTGTGTGCAGGAGGGGGCGAGACAAGCCCACAGTCGAGGGCACGGGGCGGAGCCTCTCCAGAGGTGCCTGTCCTGCCCTCGCGCGCCAGCCTTGCCCTCAGCGTGCAGACATGCCCCCCAATCTCCCTCCCTCCCCGCCCCCAAAACACCATCCCCCCCCCCATGCACCCAAAAAACCACCATCACCACCCATCCCCCATCCCCCCCCCCTCACCCTCACGCATCCTTTCCTCCTCGGCCCGCCCCCCGCCCCCACAGTTCCGCGCGTTCCAAGAGCTGCACGAGCGGCGCATCACGCTGGTGGAGGGGAGCGCGGTGGCGGGGCAGGACCTGGTCTCGGCGCGCACCGAGCGCGCGCGCGCCTGCATGCTGCTCGCCGACCGCTTCACCACCGACCCGGAGCAGGAAGACCTCAGCATTCTTTTCCAGGCGCGCAGGGCGGGGGATCTCACAGATTGCTCGCAGATTGCTGGACAACAACAGAAAGATGCATTGGGTATTTGTCGGCGGGGACTGGGCTGGCTCGGCGCCGGCGCGCATGCATAGGGGGCGCGGCAGGCTCGTGCGCGGCGCCGGGGGTCCGCCGCGCCTGCCGTGCACTATGCTGCTCCCTCCCGCTCGCGCCGGCGTTGACGCGCGGCGTCCTTGTTGTGTTCTTTGCTCCCCGCGCAGGTGTGGGCCTGCAAGTCGTACACCAAGACTGTGCCGCTGTACGTGCAAACGGTGCGGCAGTCGACGGTCGACCAGATCCGGCCCTTCCTAGACCCAGGCGCGCCTCCATGCCCTCTGCGTCGGGGCGCCAGTTGCCGGGGACGTGATGCATCTGCTGGGGCCCAGGATGGGCCGACGGAGCGCGACTGCCGAGCCTCGGTGCCGCGCCGGCGGCCGGGGCCCCCCGGCCCCGCCCTGCGCAGGCCAGGACGTGGTGGTGAGCCTGGAGCAGACGCGGTTCCGGCTGCTGGCGCTGAGCGCCGTCTGCCCTGGCGCATCCACGCTCATTGGAAACCTGGTGAAGAGCTCTGGTGCGTCTGTCGCCGCTGCTGGTTTCGGTCGATCCAAGCCCCGCCTTGATCGTGCGCATCCGCGTGTCAGCCCCGGCGACTGCTTTCCGACTCTCCCGCCCGACCCGACGCCGCGTGCTGCGCCGTGCTGCCGCCGCAGCCGTCCGCCCCGCGGAGCAGCAGGAGGCGACGCTGGCGAGCCGACGCTGGCTGCGGCAGTACGTCAGCGGTGAGCGGGCGGGCGTGGCCTCCCTGTCCTGCACCGCTCCGCGCCCTGGGCCGCCTTCCCCCAGCGCCGGCCCTCCCTCGACCGCGCCGCCCCCGGGACGCATGCGCAGGCTGCGCCTACACGTTTGTGGAGACGCCGATGCTCAAGCACCTCGCGGGGCAGGCCTTCATCGACGTTGCGATGTGGCTCTTCCACACCTCCAACTTTGTGCTCCTCGGTGGGTGGCGGCGGGCGGCGGCGTCTTGCGCTGTTGGGGTGCGGTGTGGGCAGCGGCGCGGCGCCGCAGCCTGCCCGGAGGGGCGCGCGCCTGTGGGCGGACGCCCATGCCCCCTGGCCCTGGCCGCTGCCACTGCGCCCGGCGCGCCTCCCGCCGCGCGCGCCTGCCGCCCCGCTTTCCTCGGTGCGGCGCCGCGCCTGCTGCCCGCGCCGCACGTCGCTCAAGCGCCACACAAAACCCTAAACCCTAAACCCTAGACATACAACGACTGTCGCAGGCGTCATCGACCGCAACGAGCGGCTGCTGGTCAACCCCAGCGATCTGGCGCTTGAGATGGGCAGCCGCCTGGTGGCCGTCGCGCCGAGCAAGAAAGCGCTGCTCAAGGCGCTCAAGTGCCCCTACACGCCCATGCCGCAGGGTGCGGCGGCTGGGCGTTGAGGCTGTTGTGTTGGTGTGGGACGCGAGGATGCCTGGAGTGGGGGAGTGCGGCGGGCTGTCGCACTCCCCCACTCAAGAGTGTCGAGCTGTCGCGGTGTAGTTGGCGGGGGCGTGAGTGTGGGCAGGAGGCAGGCGTGCCTGGGGCCAGTGGGGGGGGGGGGGGCTGAGTCGGAGAGCAAACGTGCTGGGTGGGGCTGCGGCCGCACAGGCTGGGGGCGCGCTCTTGCAGCACAGATCGCCGCAGCTCTGCACCTGCGCCCCACTCTGCACCTGCGCTGTCCCCCGCGTGCCGCCCCACCCTCTGCAGAGGAGCGGCTGCGCCTGGCCGCGCTGCTGGCGAGCGCAAGCGAGCCGGACGCGGCGCCGATGGAGCCCGCCGCGTTCCTCACCGACTCGGAGGCCGAGGATGCGGCGGGGCCCAACACCTGTGTGCCGCTCCTGTGGGGAAACCCGGACAGCGAGTCGATGGACGACGACACGGTGCCCTGCGTGCCCGCCAACGTCGCCCGCGTGCTGCGCACGCCGGAGCAGGTGGGCGTGGCGCGGCGGCACAGCTGTGGCTCTAGTAGAAGCGGGGGACGTGGCAGCGTGGGGGTGCGGCTCCCGCCTTTGCAGCAGGGTTGGCGGTGTGGGGAGCGCCGTTCGTGCGGGGGCCGAGTTGCCTGCGTCCTCAACATCATTTCCTCCTTTCCTCAACTTTCCTCATCAGATCCGAGCGTTTGTTGAGGAGTTCCAACACAACGATGCGGCCAGGGAGCAGCAGGTGCGGCGCGGGAAGGCAGCTCGAGCACGCCGCCGCCCGCCCGTGGCAGGCGCCCCTTGCCACCGACCTGCCCCTGGGTGCTCCCCCGGCGCGCCGCGCTCTGGCGCGCGCTCGCCCGCCGCCGCACCTCTGCCCCCCCTTGTGCCAGTTCAGCGAGTGATCACGAACATACGTCGGTGTATCCTGCCCTGGGGCCTGCCTCCTGGGACGCAGGCAGAGTTCGGAGCGGTCTCGCAGCGCACGGCGCGCGCGGTGGCCGACACGGCCGCGCGCCAGCTGGCGGGCATGACACACCGCGACTTCTGCCCCGTCGACTGGGAGCACCTGCCGGCGCTTTCTTCCTCCTCCTCCGACTCGGACGGCGAGGCCTGGGACCCGGAGCTGGCCGGGCACGTCATTATCTGCGGCGCCGAGGGTAAGAGAGGGGGAGGGAGCCCTCCCTTTCTGGGATCCAGGCCCCGGAGTTCGGCGCCCCTCCCCTCTGCGCGCCCCTGGCGCCCCTCCCATCCGCCAGCCTCCGACGCTCCCCCCTCTGCTCGCCCCTGGCGCAGAGAGCTTCTGCAGCTTCCTGCGCTACCTGCGCCGCTGCGGCGTGGGCGGCGCCCCCGTCGTGTTCCTGCACCCCACCCGCCCCACGGACCTCTTCTGCGGCCCGCCCGGCCGGCCCGCCGCCGGCGGCAGCGGCAACGGCGGCAACAGCGGCGCCGTCGCCGACGCGCTGGGGCCCGTGCGCTGGGTGGCGGGGTCGCCGGCGGAGGCGGCCTCGCTGCGCGCGGCGGGCGCGGCGCGCGCGCGCGCGCTTGTGTACCTGGCGCGCAGCGCGCGGCCGGTCAAGACGGCGCAGGGGACGGGTGGGGCAGCGGGCGAGGAGCGCGGGACGCGCGAGGCGGTGCTGGCCGATGCGAGCGCGCTGCTCGCGTGCTACGGCGTGGGCGAGGAGTCGGGGTCGGAGCTCACGCACGCGGTGGTGGAGCTGCTCTTCACCACCAGCATCGAGTGAGGCCGCCGGTCCGGGCTCCGGAAGAGGGGGGGGGCCGAGGCTGGGGCGCCCGGCTCCCGCGCGCCCGACTGCTGCGCCCACGCTGCGCCTTCCTCGCTCCCTGCGCCCCTCCTTCGCCCCCGCAGGTTCCTGCAGCCCGGCCTGCTGCTCCAGGGGGTGAGCCTGATTTACGGCGACGACCATCCCTCCAGCGGCGTCCCCCGCAAGTGAGCAGCGCGCCCGGAGCCTGGGTCGGGGGAGGCCGGGCGGGGCGGACGGCCGAAGAGCGCCAGTGCAGAGCGCTCGGCGGGGCCGTCGAGCGCGGCGCTGCCCTGCCGCACGCGCTCCCCCCACCCCCCCCGCCCCCTGCGCTCCCCCGCCACCCCCACAGGTCCTGGATGATGCGCGCCTGGCAGCAGCGCGAGGCGGTGGCCGAGGGCCTGGCCGAGTGGCAGGCCAACCCCTACTACGTCGCCGGCCGCGTCTCCGTCCCCGCGCTGCACGACACCTTTGCCTGCTCCTGCTTCTTCAACCAGGAGGTTGGTATAGGGTTTAGGGTTTAGGGTTCAGGGGGAAAGAGGTGGGCCCACGCACAGAAGTGGAAACAAGCAGTGAGTGAATAGGGCGCTGTGAATGAAAGACTACGACAGTTGGAACATTTGACGCCGCCTCCCATGCGTTCTCGCCGCAGGTGCTGCTCGACCTGCTGGCGGAGCTGAGCGGCGACGTGGAAGCCGAGACCGACGACGCGCCGGCACCGTCGGCGGCCGGCCCCGGCGGCGCGCACGTGGGCGGCGGCGGCTGCAGCCCCGCTCGCCGCGGCTGCAGCCCCGCGCGCCGCGGCGGCGGCGGCGCCGCGCTGCGACAGGTGGCGCTGCCGCCGGGGATGGCAGGGCGGACGTACGGGGAACTGTTCCTCACGCTGGCGGCGGGGGAGGGGCTGGTGGGGCTGGGGCTGTACCGGAGGAAGACAGAGAACCCGGGGACGCGGCTCAGCTACGTCTACTGCAACCCCCCCTGGCACGCGACGCTGGAGCCCACCGACCGCGTGTTTGTGGTGCGCCCGCGGTAGCACGCGCGCGGGGGGCCGCCACGCGTGGTCGGGCCCACGCCGCGCCGCCCCAGGTGCTAGCGAGGCCGCATAGGCCGCTTCCGATGTTGACGCACTGCACATGCACTACTTTTCTGACTAGTCGGCCAGCATTCAGCTCAGTTCTGTTACAACCTGTTTCCGCCTTTTGCAACAGACAGCCAAGCCAGCCCGTGCCTGCACAACGACGGCGCATATGTGTTGCTGGAGGCGAGGGGGCGCCTTCGCTCCTGCATGCAGAATGCGGCGCTCCCAGAAAGCCTGTGCGAGTGAGTGAGTGAGGTGCGACGGGGTTGCCCAGTTTAGTGAGCGGCAGGATTGGGTAGCGGCAGTGGCAGGGGCGGGCCGTGGCGGAGGGCGGGTGGGCGGCCAGTGGGTTGGGGCGCGCTGCGCGCCCCGCAGCGGGGGCGCAACACCTGCTGGGCTGCAGTTCCCTCAGCAGGCAAAAGGCGAGGATCAGGCACGTGCAAACAAAGCTCGCCAACCACCCCCCACCCGCCGACGACGAGAGGCCTGCTGGCACCAGCCCGGGCCGAGCGAGCAGCCCCACAATGCGCAAGCTTGCTCCTTGCCCTGCCAATCGGCGCACGGGCGAGCAGCAGCAACAACGAGACAGGTTGACATGGCATGCGAGCTGCCCTCCACACAGATCTCCAGTTGCTCCTCCCTGTCCAGATCGCAACCATACGTCCGCCACGGTTGGAAGCAATATGGGGTTCTATGCACCTGCGACCCAGAACAGCCTTCTTCCCCCCTCCTCAACCAACCACTCCCAACCACCACCTCACAGTGTTAGGGACATGCGCAGCGTCTGAGAGCCACGATGGGGTGGACTGGGGACTCTGAGGGCGAGGACTTTGCCACTTGCCAGGACAGCAGGAGGACCTGTTGGACGCCAGAGGTGAGGGGGTGCTGGCAGATGCGATGGGGAGGGGCGGGGGCGCTCGCCGCGCGCGAAACCACCCTCCAACAAACCATGGCCGGTGGCGCGCCGCTGGGGCTCGCACGAGAGGGCGGCGCCCTCGAGCAGGGCCCCTCCGATTCCGTTGGCGCGGCCCGCGGGACCTGGGCGCGCTCGAGAGGGGAACAAACTCGTGGCATGCCCAATCTGGTGGCACGGCCGAAGAGGGCCTCCCCCGAGACCCCCTATCGGTTGGCACGCCTCCCGTGGCCTCACGGGGCGCGGGTGGGGCGGTTTGCAGCGCGCGACCTGTGTGCAAGCTCTTGCTGTGCCACCTTTCCCCTCCCCTTCTCGCTCTGCCAAACAGCCAAAACGGCGGGCCCGAGCGGAGATCGCTCGATCGCACCGCGCGATGGGGCCTCCCTGCCCCTCACACGGCGGGTGTGCAGGCGGCGGCTGGGGTGGTTGGCAGTCGGGTGGACACCAGACGCCACCCCAGCGCGCGCGCTCGGCGGCCCCGAGTTCTCTTCTCCCGCCCCTGCCAGCACGCGCGGTCTGCACAGGAGCACGGCCCCGAGCCCCACCGCCCGCTGCGGCGCGCACAGCCGGCGCACAGGTGCCCTTGTTTGACCCTCGCCCTCGCCTCGCGCTGCGGCGCTGCTGTGCAGGAGGACGTGAAGCTTATCCAGCTTGTCGAGAGTTACGGCGCCTGCAACTGGTCCCTGGTTGCCAAGGTGGGCCGACCGCAAGTGGCGAGCGGCGTGCCGCGCCAGCGGCACGGCGGGCTGCGCTGCGCAGAGGCGCGCCACGCCGCGTGCTCCCAGCGTGAGCTGCGCCTTGGTTGGCCAGCGCCCCATGCCCATGCCCGGCCTGCCGCAGAGCCTTGGCAGCGGCCGCAATGGCAAGAGCTGCCGGCTGCGCTGGTTCAACCAGCTGGACCCTTGCCTCAAGAAGGAGCCCTTCTCCCCCGAGGAGGTGGGCGCGCGCGGCCAGGGTGCTGCCGCGCCGCCGCACGGGCGCCGTGCCGCAGTTGCCGCCCCCTCGCCACGCGCCTTCCCCCTGCTCCCCGAGCTCGCTCCCGCCGCGCGTCCCCACCCCCCCACCCCCCCGGCGCCCAACATTGCTCAACTCCCCCACCCCTGCCACTGAGCATCCCCAGCCCTCTGCCTCCCCCCTGCCCCGCAGGAGGAGGTGATCATAGCCAAACACGGCGAGTTGGGCAACAAGTGGGCCCAGATCGCCAAGTTCCTGCCCGGCCGCACCGATAACGCGATCAAAAACTACTGGAACGGCCACCTCAAGAAGCGGCTGTCCTTCAAGGCCAGCGAGCTGGCGGCCAGCAAGCGCCTGCGCGCGCTCGCCGGTCTCGCGCTCGTCAACGGGGGGGCCGCCGCTGCCGGCAGGGGCGCGGGCGTCTCCGAGTCGGACGAAGACGACGACGACGACGGCAGCAGCAGCCGCAGCGGCAAGGTGCCGCGCAGCAGCGGCGTCGTGTCTCCGCGCACCGCGTCCATCGCGGCGGCCGCGGCCGCCAGCGGCGGCGGCGCCGCCGGCAGCGGCGAGCGGCCGTCGAGCGCGCGGCGTCACGTCACGCGCGCGGCCACCGGCTCCCTCAAGAAGCGCCAGTTTGAGGACGCGGTGATGAGCGACGGCGAGGAGGATGACGAGGAGGAGGGCGAGCAGGGCGGCGCCTCGGGCCGCAGCGGCAGCGCTGGCAGCGCGGGGCGCGAGGCGCGCGGGGCCGCCGCGCAGAAGCAGCGCAGGTTCCAGGAGCAGATGGCCGCGGCGGCCACGCTGGCGGCGGCCGCCGCGGCGCCGCCGCCCGCGGGCGCTGCGCCTGCCGCCCGCCCCGGCAGCCGGGACAGCAGCAAGGACACGCGGAGCACGGCGGAGCACTGCGGCGACCCAGACCTCCGCCTCGGGCTGCAGCGCGAGGGCGGCCCCGACCTGGGCCGCGTGCTCAGCGTCACCGGTTCCAATGGTGAGCAGTGCCGGTGGGGGCGTGCACGTGCTGTCGAGCGGTCCAAGCTCCGCTGTTGGCGCGCTGATCAGGGCTAGGGAGCGCAGGCCCGCGCTGCCGGCCTGGCTGCCTCGTTTGCCACCCTCTCCCGTGCGCCTCCCCCCCCCCCCCCCCCTCCCCCCCCTGCAGCCTTCACCTCCATGTTTGCTGGCATGAGCGGCCTGGTGGGTTCTTTCTTCCCCAGCGGGGAGGCGGCACAGCTGTCGGCCGAGCAGCGCACGTTCCTAGCCCACTTCCAGGCCGCGTTTGGGCGGCTCATGGCCGACCACGCCAGGCGCCCGCCGACCCCGCCCGCCGGCGCCCAGGCCCCAGGCCTGGCGGCCGCGGCCGCTGAGCAGCAGAGGCAGCCCCCGCAGGCGGGCGCCCAGCCGCAGCAGCGGGCCCAGAGTCTCGTCGAGCAGGCGGCCGCCGCTGCGGCGGTGGCAGGGCTGGATGGCGGCGGGCAGGCGGCCGCGGCGGCATTCGCGCCTTCGGCGGGGAACAGGGATGGCGAGCCGGCCGGCACGGCCCACGCAGGCGGCACGGCGCCGACCTCCGCGGCTGTGGGCGGAGCAGGGGCTGGCGCCGCGCCCGCGCCCGACGCCGCGCCCGACGCCGCCCTGCAGCAGCGCCAGCAGCGGCAGGCGGCGCTCTACCTGGGCCAGATGGCGCTGGACCTTGCCAGCCGGTACCCGAACGTGTGCGCAGCGCTGTCGTCGCTGGTGGCACAGTCCAGTGGCGGCGGCGCAGCTGGGCTCGGGCCCCAGGCCGCTCGTGAGCTGCAGGCGGCGCTGGCTGCCCCGTTGGCCGCGCCGCTGGCCGCCGCGCAGGCCACGTTTGTGCGGTCGACGCTGGGCGAGGTGCTGGCGGCGCGCATGGCCGGTACGGCCCCCAAGGGCAGCCCCTTTGCCACTGCGGCTGAGCCCCAGGGTGAGCACGCGTGTGGCTTTGCTCGGTTCGGCTGCGCAGTGGCAGGGAGTTACAATTGGTGCGCCATCGCTGCGTCTGCACCGCCTGCGTCCAGGGAGCCGCACGTCCACCCTGGCCCCCACACCTGTGCCCCCTGCCCATCCTCGCAGCACTGCTGCCGTCCGCGCGGGGCACGCCCGTCAAGAGCTGCGTGGCGCTCGAGACAGCCACGCCACTCTCAATCCAGGCAGCGCGGGGCCCCACGCTCAGCGGTGGCGGCCGCACGGCGGACGAGGAGGACGAGAAGGACAGCGCGCTGGCCTTCCTCGCGCTGGCCGCCGAGGCGAGCATGGATGTGGAGGCCCCCTGAGCTGGAGGCGTGCTCGCGGTGCCTCTGCGGCCTCTGCGGCTGCGTTGCGCCCCGCGCCCCGCATGTGGCCGGATCGCCCGAGTGTGCAACGCCAGCCTGGGACAGCGGCGGGGGTGTTGGCCGCCGCTTAGCTCATGCGGCGGCAGCCCATGCCTTGCGCCGCGCCCCCTTAACCTCTCTGTGTGCACGCCACAATAACAATAGCACTGTGGACCCAACTGGTGGCCAGAGGGACCCTCCCCTCTACCCGCCCAACCCTCTCCTGCAGCGATGTGGCCCGGCCCATCACGGCCAGGCGCAAGTATTTCCAATTGTATCGTTGTCCCCCCTTGCTCCCCTTTGTTGTCCTCCCATCGAGTGCTTCCCCATGTGTCACGTGTGCTCCCATCTGTCCTGTCTCCACCTGTTTCTCCCTTTCCGTCCACCTGCAGCGGCTGCCTCTCCATTTTTCCCCCTTTCTCGGGGCTCCATTCCAGAACAACAACTTGAAATGCTGACGGACGTCAAACCTCTGTGTACATCCATCCCTCTCTCAAAGGTGAAAGGGGATGGGCGATGGCTTCAGAGCGCAGGTGCACATCACACCCCCACCCCGGAGGGGAGGCTCCCCTCTGCTCGGCGACCAGAGAAAACAATGGCCTCGCTGGGGGGCGGCGGCGATGCCAGCGGCGCGCGGTGGCGTGCACAAAGAGCGTATGTAGCTCCTCTCCTCTGCGTCGGTCCCATTGCTTAGCAGTGCATCCTCAACTCTGGCACCCTCAACTCTGGCACATCCGCCCTAGGCTTGACTCGCCCCCCGCTTCACAGAAGCCACAGGGTGCCTTGCGCAGCCTTGTGAAAGCGTCGATCGAGCGACAGGGGCACTTGCCTTGCGCGAGCTCTGTGGGGATCGGATCTGTGCTCCGCCCCAGCGCCCCACCCTTGACGCGGCAGGCGGTGAGGGCCGCAGGACAACAGGCAGCAGGGCGGGCGCCGTGTCGCCGCGGGTCGCCCGCCCTCCCGCCCTCGCGCTCCTCTCCACCGCCGCCGCACGCGCGCTGCAGGCGGCTACGTGCGCTCCCCGCCATGGCGTCAGAGGGGCGGTACCTGGGGATGATCGTGGACCAGGACACGGCGACGGGCCTGCTGCTCACGGGCGTGGGGAACGTCGACCTTCGGAAGAAGAGCAACTTTCTGATCGTGGACGACAGTGAGTGCCGGAGCAGGCTCTCTCTGCGCAGCCAGGCCCCTGCCTGTCCCCCTGCATGGGAGGAGGGCAAGGCAGGGAGGGAGGCAGGGGGCGAGGAGAGAGGCAGGGTGTCCGAGCCCCAGGAGCAGCAACGCCCGCCACGCGCCGACGCCCCCCCACCCCCGCCACGCCGCAGGCACCACTGCCCAGAGGATTGAGGAAGCGTTCAAAGAGTTCACCAACCGCGACGACATCGCGGTGCTGCTGATCAATCAGTACGTGGCGGGGACGATCCGCCACCTGCTCGACTCGTACACCAAGCCGGTGCGCGGGGCCACGCGTGTGTGTGGGCATGCGGGGGTGGAAGGTGTGTGGCGGGCGCCGGCGCCCGCGCGTCGGGGGGCGTGGGGGCAGGCCTGCCGGTGGGCGCGTGAGGGCGTCGGTGTGTGTGAGTGGGCGGGCAGCGTGCCGGTGGGAGCGTGAGCAGGCGGGCAGCGAAGCCTGGATGGCGCCGAGGGCGCGCGGCTGCGGCGCGTGCGGCGGGCAGGCCGCCGCAGTCCGGGCCGCCGCTCCGGCGGTCCCCTCGCGCGCCCGCCCTCACCCGCCCGTCGCCCCGCCGCCCTCTACCGCCCTGGCAGGTCCCTGCGATACTGGAGATCCCCTCCAAGGACCACCCCTACGACCCCTCCCAGGACTCGATCCTCTCGCGGGTCAAGTTCCTGTTTGGCGCCGACTGAGGCCCCCAGGGGGCGCAGACCGAGGGAAGGGTGCAGGCCCCCGGCAGGCACCCAGCGCGGCGCCCGCGCGCTGCAGGGCCCCTCTTCCAAGCACGGCCGGGGCCGCGCGTGCGGCACGGCGGCGGAGGCGAGCCGGTGGACCTGTGCAGCGCACGCATGGCGCGGACCATGGCCGGGGGCCTGACATGTGGCAGGGGCGATCGCGTGTCGCCCTGTCCTGTCAGCAGCCCCCCAGCAGCATTGCGTGCGCGGTTTCGCTGCTCCAGCAGCAACAAAACCAGCAGTGAAGAGAGCACTGTATTCCCACAGGGTGCATGAGGGGTGGGGCTGGCGGCAGTGCGACACGCGGCGGCTGCCAAGGACAAAGGCTCCTGCCTCAAAAACACGTCCAGGGCGCACTTCACGCGTCTGGCCCCACGCGGTAGTTGCCAGGACTGTCGAATTTCAGCACTTTCTGCTCCTGCCTGACCACTCGGAACCCTGCAGGCAGGGCAGGCAGCGCAAGGCGTCACGGCATTTTCACCGCCTGGCGCTCCGGCAAGCGCCTAAACCTCGCAGGACCCGGACTCCCCCCCGTGGGCGGCGCTCTCAAGTCCAGTGCCCGCTGCGTTGCCTCGGTCCTGCCCTCAATGTCAATCACCAATGCTAGCGCCAACAGTGCCCACCTCGGATGTACTCCTCCTCGGCGGCGCCCGCGTCGGGGTCCAGCGCCTCCCACCGCCAGCCGGCATTGTCCACCCGCAGGCTGTCCACCACCACCTCGGCCCCCGCCGCCCCCTCCAGCACCAGCGCGCCCCGCGCCAGCTCCAGCGACTGCAGCCGCGCGCCCGGCGCCGCAATCACCAGCGCCGCGTCGGAGCCGATGGACACCCCGGCGCCGGCGACCTGGCGGGGAAGGGATGCGGCGGGAGCAGGGCAGGCGTGAGGTGCAATGGAGCGCAGGGGGGCAAGCGATCGGTGGGGGCAGCTCGCAGGCGGGCGGCGCCGTGCGCTGGCCCGCCCCAGCGCCGCCTGCGCGCTCCGCCTCTTGCGCCCGCTGCTCACATCAACCCCTCCTCTCTCCCTTCTCAGGCAGGACACACAAACACTCCCGATGAACAGCCCCCGACACAACAACTCCTGACGCGAGCTCCCCTCCCCCGCTGCTCACGCCCTCGTCTTCTCCCTTAGAGGCCAATCTCCCGGCGAGCACGCGAGCTCCACACACCTTGGCCTCCAGGTCGTCAAAGCACGCCGCCCAGAGCGGCGACCACGCGACGCGCGGCCAGAGCTGCAGCCCGCGGATGCCGTTGAACTCCGCCGGCCGCGGGGCCCCCACCCTGGCGCCCACAATCTCCAGCATCTGACAGAGGGAGGGAGGAAGGGAGGGAGGAGGGAGGAGGAAAGGTAGAGTCAGAGGGAAGGCCCGCGAGCGCAAGGGGAGAGGGGAGGGCTGCGCAGGCGGGCAGCCTGCAGCTCGAGCGCGCGCAGCGGCAGGCAGCGCCGCTCTCTTGAGGCGGGGGTGCGCAACCTCTGGTGCCGTCGCTCACCGCGCAGTGGGCATGGTAGACATCCAGCTCGCCGGTGGTGGCGCTGTGGGAGGGGTTGCCCGCCGCCGCCTTGGCCGCCGCGTCGGCGGGGCTGTTTTTGACGGGGCTGTAGGCTGCCCAGCCCTGGATGGGAGGGCGGGCGCGGGGTGGGGTGGGGGGGCGACTGTGCATCCATTGATTGATCGACTCATCGACACCACGTGAGCCACGCGCATGCACGGACATGCCAACACACGCGCGCGCCATTGCTCGCCATCGCTCGTAACAACATTACAAACAGCAAACAACAAGGAAAACAGTCTCGCCTGATTGACGACGGTGAAGCCGACGCGCGCAGAGTCGGGCAGACCCTGTGGAAAATCCTGCATCATGCACTCGAGCCGCGTGCTGCTCTTGAACGCAGTCTTGCTCGCGTCGGCGTACCTGCGTTTGCGGGGCGCGCGTGGGGTAGGTGGGAGGGGAGTTGGTAGGCGGGCGGGGTGGGGGTGGGGGGGTGGGGGCACGCGGCGGCCGCAGCCGTGGGGCCGGCGGCAAGCGTCGCACTCACCACACAGACCCAGAAGCATCGGCGGGGGGGCCACACTGGATGCAAGCAAACATCTGCTGGTCAACACGCAAACAACATCTAACAATTTGTGAACACACACAAACACTGCCTCACTTGGGGTTCACAAACTCGCCAATCACGCCGCCGTGGCGCGCCAGCTCAGCGCAGTAGCTCTCCAGCTTCATCACCAGCTGGTTGATGTTGCCTGCGCGGGAGTGGGCATGGGCGCATGGGCGAGCGGGCATTGGTGCGGGCGTGGGCGTGCTCAGTGCGTGCGCCAGCGGGTGCGGGGGCGGAGGTGCTGGGCGGCGTGGACGAGGCGTGCGTGGTGCAGCGCCGTGAACCACGCGGCTGCCCTCGCCTGGCAGGGGGGAGAAGCCGCTTGCGTCGTTGACGTCGCCCTCTGGGTTGATGGTTGCCCTGTGGGTGACAAAGCGCAGAGCGTAGGAGCGCTGGGGGAGGAAGGAGCAGCGGGTGCCGACCCGTCGCCTGGGGCAGCGAGCAGGCAGGCGGCCACCGGCGCCGAAGATCTCAGCAGTTTCGAGACCGATGGCGACCAAGCAGCGGGCCCACACACGAGCCACACGCGGATCGGCGAGCACCCGAGCAGCGGGTCCAGCTGGCTGAGTACCCCAGGCACGCGACCCTCCAACAGCCCAGACCCAGCGAGCACCTGAGCAGCGGGTCCAGCTGGTTGTACTCGACGTTCATCGTGATGCTGCGCCCGCCCGCAAACGTCAGCCGCGTGATGGCCCCGATCGCCTCCTTGGCCTTGCGCGGCACCGCCAGGCTGTTGACGTCGTAGCCGTGGGCGGCAGACACGCCTGGGGCGGCAGGCCAGGGGCAGGGGCAGAGAGGAGCCTGTGCAGGGGCACGGCAGGCACGCAGGCCTCGCGGGGCGCGCCCACCGCGCCGCCGCGCGCGGGCGCGGCGCGCACCGATGGCCGCCGGCAGCGCCTTGAACACCAGGCCATTGGTGTCCTGGAAGAAGCAGATCCACTTGAAGCCCTGGGTGGAAAGCACGAGGGTGGAAAGCACGATGCGTGTGAGCAGTAGCGTGGCTCGTGTTGGCCCCCAGCTTGCGACCGTGCGCCGCCTGTGTGGCCAAGGGTGCACTGCGACCCGGCGCAGGGCCCCAGGCTAGCCTCGCTCTCTCCAGCCCGCTGCCGGGGGCTCTGCTGGGCACCGCAGGACGCAGGCCCGGGGCCCACGTGGGCCGCGCCGTGCCGCGCGGCGGCGCCTGCTTCCCCGCCCGCGCGCGCGCCCGCTCGCCTCGGCGGCCCAGCGGTCGGCGAGCCCCGTGGAGTGGAGCAGCATGTGGACGTCGCCGTGGCCGTGAGGCTTGGTCTGCACCCGAAAGGGGTCCTTCGCATCCAGAGCTAGGTGAGCGTCGTTGTCTGGGGCAGGAGGTTGCAGGAGGGCGCAGCGCCGGGGGCAGGGGGAGGGGCAGGAGGAGGGGCAGGCGGGGCGCGGGTCACAGCGTGCACAAAGGTGGAACAGAGGCTGCGAGATGGGAGCCCGGCGCAGGCCCCGCTGCCTGCCAGACTGCTCGCCACAGCCCCGAGCCGCCATGCCGCGCCGCCCACGACGTTCAGCCGCCGCTGCGCCTTCCCACCTGCCAGGCAGGCCACCTTCTCCTGCTTAATCAGGATGATCTGATCCCTCTCCGCCCCAAAATATGCCCGCGCCTCCAGCAGGTCAACCTGCGAGAGACAGCAGCGCCGAGGGGGTGTACCACACACCGGGCACCGATGCCCGGCAGCAAGCGGCACGCACACTGCAGCCCCGCCCCGCCCCGAGAGCGTGTGGAGTTCGGCCTCACGGCCCCCACCGGACCGCGTCCGCCACCCTAGGGCCGCCAGCGGCGCTGCCTGGCTCAGCCCATGGCCCCCCTGCCTCACTCGCTCAGCCCTCATGCTCGACCCAGGCGCGCCGTGGGGCTCAACCCAGCCCCACGCTCACCGTGCGCTGGTGCGTGTCGTCAGAGGTCATGATGGCGAGGGGCAGCTTGCGGCCGGGCCGCCGCGCCTGGGCCTTGGCCTGCGGCGCGAGCAGGGAGGGCCGGCCCCAGCGCGGCCCAGCGAGCGCGGCTCTCCCCGACTGCTCAGCGGTGCCGCACAGTTGCACGCACCACCGCGCACCCCCTCGCGCGCCCTGCCCCTGCAGCGAACTGCATCACTCCACTTCACCTCTCCCAGCCAACGCATCTCCACAACTGCGCTTCTGCCCCTGCTGCCCCAATCCGTCCCCTCACCTGCAGCGCCAGGATGCTCTCCACATAGTGCTGCAGGAAGCAGGTTCCGCTGGCGCTCTCCAGTGGCAGGGCCACTTTGATGCCGCTGTAGCCCAGCCGCTCCCCCAGGCCGCCCGCCACCAGCACAAACGCCGCGTCGCCCGCATCCTGCGGTGCGCGACGCAGGGCGCCAGGCGGGCCCGGCGCGGGTCTCCAGCTGTCCGGCCCGGCATTGGCGCCGAGCGGCGGCGGCCCGCCCTCCCGCTCACGCAGGCGAGGGCAGTCAGCAGCTGCATGGCGCAGGCAGTTCATCCTTGCACTGGCAGCCTCCATGCACTGACAGCCTCCATGCGCTCGCCTCCACGCCCCGCCGCTCGAACTCTCGAAAAGCAGTGCTCCCAAAGTCCAGCTTCTCCCCCTCTGGCACCGAGGGCGTGCAGCCCTCAAACGGGTTCATGCCTGGGGCGCGGGAGCCAGGGAAGCAGGAGGGCGCCGCGTCGGCAGCCGCCGCCGCAGGTGGGTACACCTCCCACACCTCCTGCGCCGCTTCCGTGTCAGCACGTGCCCGCTTCACTCCGCCGCGCCCGCTTCACTCTGCCCGAACCCGCTCACCCTCCTTGGACTCGCGCAGCAGGCGCTGCGCGTTGGCAATGTACTTGACGAGCCCGCCTGCATAGCTGCGGTCCAGGTGGGCCAGCTGGTCCAGCGCCCGCCGCTTGTCTGCATCACGCTCCCCGAGCGGCGGCCAGTGCGCAAACAGGTGCGCCTGCCCCTCGGCCAGCAGGCTGGTCACCAGCGCACGGTCCTGCGGCAGCGGCAGCAAAGGGGCCTGGTCGAGCGTGCAATGCTGCTGTGGTCGGCGGGCGTTGGGCGAGCGGGCGGCGGACGGCGAACGAGCGGGCGGCGGGCGGGAGTGCCACAACCGCGCCGCACGCTACCTGCGAAGTCAGCAATGAGGTGTTGGTGCCCAACGCCGCGTCCACGTCGCTAGGGACCGCAACTGACGCCATAGCACGCGAAACTGAGCTGGCACCTGCGTTCTGCAGGGAATGCACTGCTCAAGGCGCCAATCTCAATGATCAGACCGCAGATCAAGCTAAAAGGGGCGCATTTGCAGACATTTGCAGAGCTTCTTCCGACTTTCTTCGCGCTGGATCGTCCTAGCGGCTTAAAAAAGACCGATTGCTGTTGCCTGGAGCCGTGTGCAAGTGCTGAAGCGGCTGCACAGGCATCGCAGTGGCTGAGCACTTATCCAGAGCAGAATGGCCAGCGCCACAATGATGCAGTCCGTGCAGCGCTCCGCGCTCGCCACTAAGGAGGCTCGCGCCTCGGCGCTGCTGGCCACCCCTGCGCGGTGAGCAACATGCGCCCGGCTCTCGGCCTCTCGCGCTGCGCCAGCCTCCCTGTTGCACCTTCAGAACGACCGGAGGCGCCCAGGCGCTGATCGCGCCCAATGTGCGTTGGTGCAGGGGTAGCGCTGCGGCGTTCGCGGCACGCCCCGCCCGCGCGGGCGCGCCCGCCCGCCGCGCCGCGCTGCGCGCCGCGGCGCAGGCCGTCGCCGCCCCCGCCGCGCCGACCGCGCAGACCAAGACCGGCAGCAGCTACCAGCTGTTCACGCTGACCACCTGGCTGCTGGACCAGGAGCGCCAGGGCAACATCAACACAGAGCTGGCCACCGTCATCTCTTCCATCGCCCTCGCCTGCAAGCAGATTGCCTCCCTCGTGAACCGCGCCGGCATCTCCAACCTCACCGGCCTGGCCGGCGAGCAGAACGTGCAGGTGCGCGGCGCCGCGCGCGGCGCGGGGGCGGCGGTGGGCCGGGGGCGCGGCGCGTGGCGCTGACGTGGCCGAGCGCACGCGGCAGGGGCAGCCGCTGGTGCATGGGCCGCCCATTGGGCGCTGGGCAAGGTGCCGCCGGCTCGCGGACGTGAGATGCGGCCCTCCTGCCGGTGCTCTGTCCTCTGACGACCGCGCGCCGCGCGGCGCTGGCGCTCCTCCCTCCGCGCGCCTCGCCCCCTCTCCCCCCTCACCAGCCCCCCACCCACCCACCCCACCCACCCCCTTCCCCCCTTTGCCAGGGCGAGGACCAGAAGAAGCTGGACGTGATCTCCAACGAGGTCTTCGGCAACTGCCTGCGCTCGAGCGGGCGCACGGGCGTGATTGCGAGCGAGGAGGAGGACACGCCCGTTGCGGTGGAGGAGACGTACAGCGGCGACTATGTGGTGGTGTTTGACCCCCTGGACGGCTCCTCCAACATCGACGCGGGTGCGGGGCGCTGCGGCACGGCGCAGGAGGGCGGCGTGCGGTTGGCCGCGCGTGCAGCGCGCGCGCACGGCACTCGTGGGCGCGCGGTCGGAGGGAGGGCGGGAGGCGGCCCGTCGGCGGTGGGCGCGCGCGCGCGCCGGGCGCCGGGGCTAGGGCGGCGATGGCGCCGCCGGCGCGCGGGGGCCCGGCGCGGCGCCGGGTCGACGCCGCGCGCGCCTCCGACGCGCCCCCGCTGCCCGCCCCTCCCCCCTCCCGCAGGCATCTCCGTCGGCTCCATCTTTGGCATCTACGAGCCCAGCGAGGAGTGCCGCATCGAGGACATGGACGACCCTGAGGTGGGCGCATGGTATGGGAGAGGCGCATGGCATGGCATGGGGCAGGCACGCGGTGCCCGAGAGGCGCGCCTGGGCGCTTGTGGCGCTCTTGCAGTCCCTCGGTCGGCGCCCGATGGCGGCGCAACGGAGCGCACCTCGGGCGCACATCCCTCCTCCGTCGCCCCTCTCGGCTGCAGGCCATGATGAACAAGTGCATCCTCAACGTCTGCAAGGCCGGCAACGAGCTGCTGTGTGCCGGTGAGGCTGCCGCCGCGAGGGGAGCGCGGCGCCCGCGTGGCCGCCCGCGCGCCCCGCGGCACGCCGCCCTCCTCGCGCGCGTGCCTCTCCTCTCCCCCCGCCCGCGTCCACCGCCACCTGCCCCCCCCCC
>PCFQ01000020.1:420784-476347 GCA_003063905.1 Chlorella sp. A99
CCCACCCCCCACCCCCCTCCCTGCCACTCCGCACACCCACCGGAGAGGCAGCTGCGCCGCCTCAAGACCCCGATTGCCGACGCCCAGCATGCCCCCTGCCCCTCACCCTTTGCCGCCGCCGCCCTGCCGCACGCGCCCGTGGCCGTGCAGCTCTCGCAGCCGTTGCGCCCCTGGGCCGGCCTGCACATGGTGCCGTCCCTGGGAGAGCGCCCAGGGCAGCAAGCTGGATGCGCTGCACCCTTTGGCAGGCCTGCAGGCCGTGCGCAACAGTGGCGGCCAGCTACGGGTGCCAGTAGAGCCACCAGGTAGTTCAGCCTGCCCATCTCGTCCTGACAGCGGCCCAGCACGGCGTCGCCGTGGCACCCAGGGCTCTGCTGCCAGGAGGGGAGCTGCTGCCCAGCGCCCCCGTGCCGGGCGGCGCTCAGCTGGTGCTGGCTGCGCACGGCCAGGGCGCCGGCGCCCTGCACTGTGGCTGAGCAGCCTGGCGCCCTGGGCTTGCCGGCCGCCGTCGCCTCCCCTGCCTCTGGCCGCTGGCCCCCCGCCCGCGCTGCCCCTGTTGCTGGGATGCCCAGCGCAAGCTGGTACTAGCACTCCAGGAGTGTTGATCTCCTGAGGGCGGATGCCTTTGATCTCGAGGTGGTGTGCGAGGCACTGGCGTGAGCCTGCCCTGGCACAAACGCTCCTGCGCCTCAACTGTGCACGCACCTCTCCCTGCCCCACCATTTGACCTCCTTTGTGCCTTTCAGCCCTCAGCGCCATCAGATCTCGCCGGAGCAGTTTGCAGTGCGTTTTCAAACATTGATGGCCGCTGGCCCCTCCTTCAGAGCACGCAGGACACCGTGCGTTTTGGTTTTCAGTTTAATCTAACGCATTGGTGTTGTCTCCTTTCCTCCTTGAATGTAGTCTTTTGCAAATTTGGTTTTCTTGTTCCCTGCATGAGGCGTCACCGTCGCCAGCGCAACACGCTGTGCGCCCGCCTGGTTCTGCCGCCAGTGGCCTGGCGCTCGGCCGCACGAAAACACACCATTGTTACACCCAGCAGGTGACAAATAGAGGAAAGGAACTGGAACAAAAGAAGTGAGGAACAGAGAGTGATGTGGTGATAGCCAGGACGCGAGTGCAGGGGGGCAGGTGGCAGCGCAATATGAGCGGGCAACCAGGGTCACAGAGCGGCGGGGTGGGAGGGGGGTGGGCGAGACCCATTGACTCAGTCCCTTCCTTGGCAGGGCACACAGTGACAAAAATGACAACAATGCCATTTTCAGCGGCAGGCGCGGCTCGGTAGGGTTCACACGGCGGCGGTGAGAGCGAGAGGAGCGGTGGTGTGACGGCGGGCATAGAGTTGCTGATGAGGGATTTATCAATCCCCTCGCCACGCCCTCATGACATGCGGGAGGGGGCGGCGCCTCCATCGGCGCTCGCCCGAAAAAGTACAATCGGTCGCGCTGCAGCCGGCGCCGCACCGGGCTGCTGGGCTGGTGCCCAGCCGCTCGTCCACCGGGGGCGACGGTCGGTTTGAGCGGGCGGCCGATTCAACAGCGGCGATTGACGATCAGTTGAATGGGTTGGAGGGAATGATGGCCTTGACCTTGTTCTTCCGGGGCTTGGGCTTGACGTCCTTCCGGCTCGAAGCAGCCGCAGCCCTTGAAATGGCTACAGCGGCGCGGCGCATGGGCGCGGCGGGCGTGAGCCGTGCGACGCGGCGGGCGGGGAGCTGGGCCGGGGAGGCGCGGCGGGCACGGCGCGCGAGGGCGCGCGGCGCGGCGCGGCGCGGCGCGGCGCGGCGCGGCGCGGGCTCACTGCTGTTGGGGGGCGTGGAGCTGGCGGCGAGGAAGTCGAAGGCGTAGCCGGCGGTGAACTGGATGGCGCCGCCTGAGGCGAGCGTGACGTCGGTCGTGGTGGTGAGGTGGCAGCGCCGGGGGTCGGTGGGGCCCACATCCTTGTCGGCACCCAGCACGCACTTGGCCTTTGTGGGCAGCCCGGCATGGGTGGACAGCCAGCACTGGTAGGCGCACGAGTGGCTGCGGGGGGGGGGGGGGGGGGGGGGGGGGGGGAGGGGGGGGGGGGGGGGGGCCGAGATGAGGGGAGCGAGGGGACGGCTGACGCCAGCTGGGCAGGCGGCTCGGCAGGCAGCGCGGCGCCACCCGCCGAGGACGCGACGCAGAGAGCCAGAGCCCCCTCCTCCCTGTACACTCACGTGGTGCTGAGGTAATCCCACGCATCTGTCGGGGGCGCAGCATCAACAGCAACAGCAACAGGGCAGGGTCGGCGGTGGCGGGGGAGGCGCCCGGCCAGAAGTGCTCGGCGCGCGGGCGCGCCCCCAGCACACGCACTCACAGCAAATATCGATGTAGTTGATCTTCTCCCACGACTTGGCATCCTGCCACAGGGTGGAGGCGGGCGCGGGCGAACAGCTTGGCACAGCGCCGGGATCGCTGCGCGAGGACGCGGGTGCCGGCGCTGGCGGCGCCGCCCCTGCGCGCCCCAGACCGGACCCCGCAGGCCCCGCCCCACCAGCAGCCCCCGCCCTCGCGCCAGCCCGCCCCTCCTCCCCTCCTCTGCGCGCCTCTGGCATGGCCAAGGGGGCGAAGGGCATGTTGCCGCCGATGGTGCCAAAGTCCCAAGAGTCGACGGCGGCGCCGGTGATGGGGTCCTTGTTCGTGGCGATGCCCTGGATGCCGAGCTGCGCACGCACGCAGGGAGCGGCGGGCGGGGGCGTGAGCCGGGAGGGCCGTGCGCGCGCTGGAGGGGGAGCGCCAGCGCTGCGCCGCGCAGCGCCGCGCAGTGGTCCTCCAGCAGCGCGCGTCTCCTCCAGCCCACGCCCACGCGGCCCACGCCCACACCCACGCCCACGCCCACGCCCACGCCCACGCGCGGCGGGCCCCCGGCGGCGCGCGGCGCCCACCGCAGCGAGGGCGGCGTTGGAGGGGGTGCTGGGGCAGCCGGGCATGTTGTTGGGGCCCAGCGAGCAGGGCGTCTGCAGGGCGGGCAGGGAGGATCGGCAGCATCGGCGGTTGGACGCCAGACCGCCGCGGGCGCTGGGCGCGGCTGTGGCGCGCCGCCGCGGTGCGGCGCCTTGCCTGGGGGACGAGGTCCTTGGTGAAGGCGATGCGGCGGGCATTGACCAGGCGGTTGAAGTTCCTGGCCCAGGTCTCGCCGCCGACGTTGGGGGGCGCGATGAGCACGGCGTCCACGCGGGGGGCCTGCGTCGGCGGGCGCGCGCGCGCGGGCTCGAGGCCGGCGCGGGGGCGCGGCGGCGCGCGGGCAGGGCGCGGGCGCGCTGGTGCGGCGGCCGCGCGGCGGCTCTGGGCCGAGCGTGTCGCGTGCGCCCCTCATGCCTCCTTGCCTTGCCGGGGAGGGCCGTGTTCAGTGCGCTCTGGGCCTGGTAGGCGATCAAGCTGCCGACGGCGGCACCCAGGCTGCGGCGAGGAGGGGGTGCGTCGCAGGGTTGTAGTGCTCTGCTGCAGTCGACACAGGCTGCGCAGGCTGCGCCCCGACTGCGCGCGCGGCGGGCAGGCCGCGCCGCGTCGAACGGCCAGCGGCCGCGGCGCACCTGACGCCAGAGACGTAGACCTCTGGGGCGGCACCGCCCGCCTGCACCCTGCTGACCACCTTATCCACCAGCTGGGCCTGGACGGTAGGCCAGAGCTGCGCGGCGGGGGGGAGCGGCGGCGCGGAGGGCGCGGCGGGAGGTGGGCGGGGAGCGCGGGGGCCCAGCCCCCGGCCTCCCGCAGAGCGCATGCGATCGGGAGCAGCGCCGTCGCAATCCATTGTTATATAAATCGTTCCCATGTCAAGTTATAGTCGTTATCAAATCGAGCACACGTCGGAGAAGATCTTGAGGAAGCCAGCCGCAATCTTGTCCCCAAACGCGGGCGCGGGCGCCTGCGCGGCGGCGGGACGCGGCGGGCGGGGGCAGCGGCGCGCGCGTCGCACGGCGGCGAGCAAGGGGCGGGCGGCCGCCGCGGGGGCGGGGCGGCCCCCGGCTGGGCCACGCGCGCCAGCAACGCAGCCGGCAAGTGGCCCGGCCGGAGGGATCGGCACGACCGTCGCGCCTGCGCATAGTAGAGGTTGGCACCCCACTCCTGCTGCGTGATGGTGCCGCGCACGATGAAGACCAGCTTGTTGGCCGCCGCGTTCCAGAGCACGTAGAGCACGGGGATGGGAAGCGCGGCGGCGGTGGCGGTGGGCACCTGGTTGCCGCTGAAGCCCGCGGTCGCGACGAGCGCCCAGCCGGCCGCCCGGTCCGCCGGGTCGAGGTCGGCAGCGGGCTGGCCACAGAGCGCGCGCGCGATGCCGACCTTTGCGACGTTGCCGTGCGCGTGGAAGAGCCTGCGGCGCGGCGGCGAGGGCGGGCGTTGGAGGGGGCCCCGGGGCACGGCCGATCGCGCGCGGGCCTTTGCCAGCATGCACATGTGTCGAACGCACGCCCCACGCGCACGGGCCCGCGCCGCAGCGGTCTTCCGCCCCCCCCACCTCCCCACCCCACCCACCCTTACCAGTAGTAGGTCTTGCCCTCGTTCGCCCACAGGGAGGGCGACAGGGGGAAGGGGCTCGGCGGCAGGGGCCGCTTGTCGGACAGGGGGGAGAGCGAGACGGGCAGGGCGGAGACGGGGATCTGCGGGGCGGGGGGCGAGGCGGGGCGCAAACTTGGATTCCACCAGCAGTCTCTGGGATGAGGTCGATGGGTGGATAGGGCGCGGGTGTCGGCGTCGACCACTCGGCACACGCCCACGCAGCGTGCGCCGCCCGGCGCTCGGGCACCCTCAGAGCCTCGCCTGCTGGATGTTCTGGCAGGTGACGAACAGGGGGCTCTGGATCACAGTGGCCTCCACGGTCAGCAGAGCGTCGCATGCGTTGGACTTGCCCATCAACAGCTGTGTCCCCAAGAGCCTGCATGGCGGGGCATGCGCATGTGGGCGGATGGGAGGAGGGGTGGATGGAAGGGGACGGGTGGAGGAGGGGGGATTCCGGATTCCGAGCGCGTCTCCTCCGCATCTCACCAGGGGCAGAAGCCGGCGCCAGCGTATGGCTTGGGCAGGGAGGACACGCCGCCGACGTAGGGGGCATAGAGAGGGTTGGTGTAGTCGTTGGGGGTGATGCCCTTTGAGAAGAGCGTGCTCACGCAGACCGGGCCGATCGCCGCAGCCCCGGCGGCCGGCACGAGCGCTGCGATCGGGGCGGCGCGGCGCGGCGGGCAGGGTCGGGAGAGTCTAGGGAGGAAGGAAGAGCGCGCAGGCTTCCGCGGGCTGCTGTGGGCTGGTCAGCTTGAGAAGGGAAGATAATCGGCCTGCTGACGTATAATATAGCCAGCGGGCGGGCGGCGCCGGGCCGACGCATGGTTCCCATTGCCTGAGCGCAGGACTCCCCCGGCACAGCGCCCTCACCTGCCACGAGCAGTGCCGCTGCCAGAAGCCCCTTGGCCATGGTGATGACGATGAGGCGGTCTTTGTATTCACGGGCGACCGCAGAAGCTGGAGGTGATGCAAAGGGGTGCTTCTAGCTACGAATGAGAGCTTCAAGCTACGAATGACAATCGTTGGATGCGTTCCGCAGCTCTATTTGTTGCAGAAACAGACTACCGATCAGCGCAAATGCCTCTGTTCAGTCGTCCGCTCGTCTATGCAGACATGGAGGATGGCAGGAAACCTCGCAGATGGGCGGGGGGCGAGGGTGGGATATCGACCGTGATCCTCGCAGATGGGCGGGGGAGCGAGGGTGGATATCGACCGTGATGGTTTTGGATTTGCGGAGAGGCAAATGGTACAACTGTACCATGTGCGGGGCTGTCTCCGGAGAGCGGCTGTCTCCCGCGGCCCCAGCCAGCTTTCGCGTTGCTCACGTGAGCTCCTGTAGTGCTCTGGATCTGGCAGACGGCAGCATTTCGAGTGAGACATGTGCAAGAGGGCCATCTGGACGAGCTGGGGCTGGGCAGGGAACAGCCATCCCTGACCGCGCCCGGACAGCGGCTGTCCCCGCGAGGAAGCCGACCGTGGGAGAGGGGCGCGGCTGATGCCGCCCACCCCGCCCGTTCCTTCAAGCCGTCCGCGCCGCCGCCCATCGGCTGCTGGTGCCCACACCCACACCCGCCCCGCCCGTGCGCTGAGGAGGAGGTAGCAGCTCGTTACGTCGTCAGGAGAACCAAGGCCAAGTGCAGTATATAAAAAAAAATTATAATATAAATAGAAGAATCAAGTGCATAGTCAATGCCAAGTAGAATGCGTCCTTTCTCTCCTATTCCCGCCCTCACGACGTCCGGACGTCGTGAGGGATCCAGTAGCGGCCATCCAGCCCGCCCCCGAGCAGGCCCTCGGCGCCGCCCCTGCGCGCTCGTCGTCGCCTGCCCGCGCCCTGCTCCTGGCCGGGCGCGGCGGGCGGCGGCGGCCGCGCGGCCCTGGGCGCGCCCGGCGGCGCAGGCTGCACGTGGGGCACGCCAAAATGCTCCAGGTGCAGCGCCAGTGCCTCGTTCCGCACCCACGCATACATGCTGTCGCACGCGTCGCTGAGGCTCAGCGTGTCCAGCGCCGCTTCCAGCGTGGCCCGGTCGAACGGCATGCGCCAGCTGCAGCGCTTGAGCAGCTGCGCGGGTGCAGAGGGGCGGGGAGGCAGCACAAAGCCAGACTGGGTACATGTGTGCATGCTGCAGCAGTCTCCTCACTCGCCCCCCCCTTCCCCCCGGCCAGCGCCGACGGCGGGCAGGCCCCTCTGTGCCTCCGTGCTGCGCCCACCCACCTGGACCTGCAGAGCGCCCATGCGCGGCCTGAGCTCGTCCCACAGCATCTGGGGGGCTTCTGAGTAGTACAGGTAGTCCTGCAGGCAGGTCGACAGGTCGCACCTGCGCAGGGAGCCCCGGGGCAGGGAGGGTGGGGCCGGCCGAGGGCAGGCAGGGTTGCGCGGGCGCCCGCCGGCGGCGAATCGCACGGCAGGGCCGCAAGGCAGTGGCCTGGCAGCAGCCGCCCCGGGCCCAGCGGCTGGCAAGCGCTCACCGGTACTGGGAGTGGTAGCTCTCGCATATCCAGAGCGCCGTGAGCAGCACTGCCGGCGTGATCTCCCAGTCCTGCAGCCCGGCGCGCTGGCAGAGCGCCAGCATGGCTGCGGTGGTGTACTGCGGGCAGCAGAGGTGGCAGGGGAGATCCCAGCTGGGGGCACTCGTGACAAGGGCGCGGGACGGTGCGGAGATGCACTGCCAGTGGGCAGTGCGAGCGGGCGTGGATGGGGGGGGGGGAGCAGCCGGCGTTCGGGCAGTGCACTGGAGGGCTGCACCCACCGACCTCGATAGTGGCAAACTGTTCCTGCCCGACAGGGTGCCGGCCGCGGTACTCAAGCCGCAGCTGCAGGAGGGAGAAGGTGGGCGCTCATCAGACCAGGGAGGAGTGGTCACACCCCACGCACGGCGCGCACATGATGTGGGTGCTGGCAGAGCACGCGCACGCAAGCAAGCTCACGCACCAGTGCGGAGCGCACGATGGGGTGCTGCAGGTGGGCGACAAAGGCGTCGGGCGTGCGGCCGGCGGCGGGAGAGGACGAGAGAGCGAACTCGGAAAACTCGTCCTCGTATTCGTCCTCCTCGCTGCTGCCCAGCCCTGCGCCCAGGCCGCTGCCGGTGCTGGCGTCGCTCCCGCTCGCGTCGCTGTCCACGCCGCGCGCGCCAAACAGCGGGTTGGTGGTGAGCGCCACATCCTGCACGGGTGGTTATGGCGGGTGCTGAGCGGCGGGGGCGGCGGATACAGCAGCCGGAGGGGCCGACAGCTGGCAGGCTGCTGCGCGTGCGTCGAGCTGCGTGCAAATTCATCCGAGGCGACCTTTTTGCCTCGGACAGCTGGGAGCTCACCCCAAACGACTTGGCAGAGCGCTGGCGCTTGCGGCTGGACTCTCCCTCGCTCTCCATCGACAGTGCGCTCCAGGCGCTCAGCCCTCCCACGCTGGGCACCGCGCTGCTGGGCTGGGCACTCGTTGGGAGGCCACCCAGCGCCGGCTGCTCCTCGCTGGTGTCGCCTCGGCCGCGCTTGGGGGCCAGCCCCAGCAGCTTACGCGCAAACTGCATCGTGGGAGCGACCAGGCACGCATGCAGCGAGGAGTGGGGGCTACAGGGCAAGGAACGAGGCCAAGGCGCCGCGACAGATGAGGAGCCGTAGAAAAGAAAGAAAGCGTTGGCAGCGCGCCTTTGCTCGACGCCCTTTTGCACCCTCTTTCCCCAAACTCTCCTGCCATGCCTTGCACTCCCAAATGCTACAGCGCCTGCTAATGTACATGAGACACGGACACGACGACATGAAGAAGATGAGGCACAGGCGCGACGTCCCCTCAGCTGGCGGGCGGGCGCGCCGCCGCCGGCTCCGACTCCCAGGACAGGCGCACGCCAAAGGGGCAGGTCAGGCGGTGCCCCAGGGCCGACAGGTCGATGCGCAGCAGCCCCTCGGCGCTGACGGTGGCGGCCGGCAGCTCCACACTGTTCAGCACCATCAGGCGGCCGCAGGAGTCGGCGCGCTGCACAACCTCGAGATGTGCACGGCCCACGCGCGCGTGCCAGCCCAGCACCTCCACCCCGCCCAGCTGCGGCCACTCAAAGTCAAGGTCGCCGGCGGCCGCCGCCAGGCCCGCGTCGTTGATGGGGCTGCACCCGCCGCCGGCATCGCCGCCCTCGCCCACGGTCGCAGCACCCAGATGCATGTCGCGGCTGCCAAACAGCACCACCACCTCGCCCGCGTGGCCGCCGGCCGTGCTGCCAGGGCGAGGAGGTTGGGGCCGCACAGTGGCATTGATCGAGAGGAAGTGGCACAAGCTGGAGCCGACCTCTGGCGACTCGCCGTCGTCTAGGTACACCTCACCAGAGGCGCCAGCAGTGCCGCCGTCCGCACCGCCGCCTGAGCGGCCGGCACCGGCGCCCACCACGACGGGCAGCGCGGCCACCACGGTCAGTGGGCCGCGCCGTACCTCGGCTGTCGTCGGCGCGGGGGGCTGCATGGCCAGCGCCTTGCCACCGCGCATGTGCAGTGGGATCTCGCCGAATGGCGCGGGGAACCGGCGGATCATGCCCTCCCTGTGCAGCGGGGATCGGGGCGGCAGCACCCACAGGCGTTGGCACTCAGCTTGGTGCACCCAGCTCCTCCACCTGCAATGCGCTTCGCCCTTCTTGCCTCTCTGCATACCCTCCACTGCCCCTCATCTCCCAAGCCCTCGCCCTCACTTGGCCTCGATGCTGTCCTGCTTGTTCCACAGGCTGTGCCAGGTGCCCGCAGGCAGGTAGCCCTCCACGCTGTCGGTGCCCGCCTCCAGCACTGGGGTCACCAGTAACGCATCGCCCACCATGAACTGCCTACGCGGTTGGAGTGGAACCGGCGGCAGGAGCAGCTGGGTGAGGGGTGCTGGGGGCAGTAGTGCTGGCGGCAGGAGTAGGAGCCAGAGTCGCAGGAGCAGGAGCCAGATTCACAGCAGGAGCTGGTACCCGGTGTCGGGCACGGCACAGTGTCAGGCGGAAATCGCCTGCGCGCCTGTGGTTCTCGTGGGTGCTGGGGTCCGCTGGGAAGTTCATCCAGAGTGGGCGCATGAGGGGTGCGCCGGCGGCATGGGCCTGCCGCGCTGCTGTGTACAGATAGCTCAGCAGGCTGCAGCGAGGGGGGCACCGACGTTGTTGCGCTCACTAGCAGGCTGAGGCAAGCGCTGCGGTGTGATTTTGTGACTGGCGCTGCCAGCCCTCTACACACATGCCCCGGCACTCACACATGCCCTTGCACGGTGCTTCCCCCGCTTTGCCGATCGACGAGACTGGCCTGTATCTCATGCGCAGAACCTTCCTGCCGGCCGCCTCCACCAGCGGCCAGCGATAGAGCTCCTGGTAGCCAGAGTTGAGGTCACTGTGGTCGCGGCTATGGGACGGGAGGAAGTGGGGCACAATGCATTAGAGCGTATATCAGCAGACTGGGCGAGGGCCACAATTCCACATGCGCACAACAAGCTGCACACCAAGGTCAAACAGTCGGCTGAAAAACAGCAGGAGCGCAAACGAAACGGCAGTAGGGACGCCGACGGCACTGCCTCCCCAACAATGCACCAACCTGAAGGGATAGAAGGCCCCAAGCTCCACCCAACGAGCACACAGCTCCGGGGTCGTGTCCCCCTGGAAGCCGCAGATGTCGGCGCCTGCCATGGGGATGCCAAACAGGCCTGCGCAGGGGCGGCGGAGCCACGCGGTGGAGAGAGGTGCAAAGAAGCGCGCTGTGCACTGGCGCTCGCGCGCGACAGGCCATCCTGTTGCTCCAGCTGCTGCCGCTACCAGCCTCTCACCGATGTTGAGCACTCCGGGGATGCTCCAGGCCAGATCCGTCCACGTGGCAGCGTTGTCTCCAGTCCAGTGTGCGGCATATGCGCCGACTGCAGCAGGGGCGGAAACGAGGCGGCAGCCACGTTGGTTGCGCGCAGCCCGTGCCGCAGCCAGCCCAAACGCACGCCTGGCTCGGAGCTGCCACTGCCGCAGCATCCCCGCCTCTGGCGCCCGCCTCACCTCCCGTGAACGAGGAGCGGCTGAGCACAAAGGGGCGCTTGCCCCGGATCGCGTGCACTGCCTCGCTGACCGTCTTGCTGGCGCCCAGCCCGAAAGCATTGTGGGCGTTGTAGTGCAGGGTGCCATCGTGGTGCACCGCCAGCACAGACATGGTCTGCGCGCGGCATGACAGGTCAGGGTGGCGGGACACGAGCGCGGCGCGCGGCCCAGGGACGCCGCTCTGCCCTGCGCAGTCAGTCGCCGACTGCCGGACGCACCCGCTCGCTCGCTGCATTCACCATCGCGCCCACCTTGGTGCCCAGCGGCAGGTGCTGCAGGCTGTTGGAGATCTGGTACGGCGGGCTCAGCAGCGCGCGCTGCGTGGCGTTGAGGCCCTCGGCCTCCCGGCACTTCAGGTGGCACACCCTGCGAGGCGGGGTGGTGGGCCAGGCGCCAGCCCCGGGGCGTGAGGATGGATCCACAGGCGCGCTGGCTGCACCGCTGCAGCCGGCGGGCAGCAGCGCGTGCGGGCCTGCCCGGCCCGCACCAGGGAGGGTCGCTGCCAGGGGTGTCGCCGCTCAGCTCGCAGACTTCGCCTGAACGGGGGGAGGGGAGACACCAGGCTCACGCTCCGCCTGGGGCGATGGCGGCGGCGGGGGGCGCCGCATGCGCGCTGCTCCGGCACCGGCCTTCCACAATCGGCATGCGGCATGCGGCAATGCCTCAGGAGACCCACCCAAGCCCACCTGAACAGAAGTTGCTGGGTTCGTTCATGTCGATCCAAATCGCGTCCTGTGAGGGACAGGGTGGGGATGCGGAAGGGCGTGAAGAGAGGGGGGGGCTTGACGGGGACGGGCGGCGCCAGTCCGCCGCAGCCTGAGCCGACGCCGCCGCGTGAGGGGAGCGCCTGGCGCGGGGCCCAGGGAAAGGCCGCCGCCCAGCCTGGCTCGCTCACCCACGGCACCAGGCCGTGGTGCTGCTGGAGCTGGCGCGTGAAGAAGGCCTGGCTGCGGGGGTCCAGAAAGTCGGGCCAGTGGCTGGCGCCGGGCCAGACCTGCGGGCCAGACAGGGTGGGGGCGAGGCAGGTGTGGGGCGGGGCGGCGCCGACCCGCGCGGCGCGCGGCGACCAAGCCTCTGCTGTCGAGCGCGCATGAAAGCTTGGCTCGGCTCGGCTCTACGCACCCAGCCGAGGTAGGGTTTGCCATCGAGCCCATGGATGAACACATCCTCCTTGAGGCCCTCATCGTAAGGAGCATAGCCGACGTCCACCTGTGGCGGGCGCAGCAGGAGGCCCAGGAGGAGGTCAAGGGAGGGAGGACCGGTGCGGCGCAGGAGCGGGTGGCGGGCGGAGACGCTCGCACGCTGGCGCCTCCAGCTGCGCCGCCGCGGCTTGCTTGCCAAGCGCGCTGAGGGCCTTGCCTTGATGCCCGGGTCCACAATCGGCACCCACTTCTGGCCGCGGCTGTGCAGGTCGGCCACAAAGCGCTGCAGGGGCGCGAAGGAGTGGGGGTGCAACTCGGGGTGAGACGAGCAGCCCCCCAGGGAGGGAAGAGCGTCCTCCCCGCTGTCGTCGCTGCAGCACAGGCGCTGCTACGCCAGGCGGCTGCACCCACCTGCATCTCCGGCAGCGGGAAGTTCTTGGGGTGGAAAGTGAAGTCGCGCCACCCTGCGCGAGGACACGGAAGGCAGCACCTGCTGTGAGCGCCCGCGATATGCAGATGCAGGCGCCCCCAGAGCATGAAGGGACTTCCAGCCCATCAGGCCAGGCCCCACATGTTATTATTGCCAGAATGCATGACTGCGCTCACCGTCCATGTGGTCGATGTCAGTCCAGATGCTTTCCAGTGGGATCTTGGCAGCTGCAGGAGCCAAGCACATGAAGCGCAGGTGCTCTGTGCCCAGGCGCATGCGCATGCGCCCCCTCCAGAGAGAGAAACAGCAGCCCCCGCCCTCTGCCGTCCGCCTGCAACCCCTGCCCCTGCATCTTGTAAGCGCAGCGCTCGCCCGAGTAGTTGGTGACGACCTCCTCGACCTCCCACACGGATTTGTATCCGTATTTACACTGGTGCCAGCCCAGGGTCCAGTACGGCACCATCGCCGGCCTGCCCACATGAATGGCGGGCGTGCCAGGCCCAGGGGCGCGGGCGTGGAGCGCTCCACGTGGCAACCAGGGGGCAATCGCAAGGTGGCAACAGCGCAGCGCATGCCTGGCCATGTGCGCATGGCACCAGGCGGGGCACAGGGCAGCCTTACCTCCCAATGACAGAGGTCAGCTGGTCCATCACATCCAGAGGGGTGGGGCCCAGGAAGATCCACAGGTCAATCACGCCACCTAGCGCACGGAGCGGCAGAGGCCCACAGCCAGGTCACCGCGGGAGCGGAGCGGAGCACAGGGCCTCGCCCGAGCGCGCATCGCGCTGGCACAACCGCCAGCTGTGGGCGACTCCGTCTGACCAGCGCAGCGAGCCAGGCCATGGGAGTCGGTCGGGGGCCCCTTACCTATCACCCTCCAGCTCAGCCGGTCCTCGGTGGGTACAATGTCCATGCCGTTGCTCGACAGCACCAGCGCGCCCCAGGCGGTGCCGTCTGCGCGCGGACAGGGGCGCGGTGAGCAGGGCTGGATGCGGCACGGCAGCTGCGCACTCGGGCGCCCTGAGCCTGCAAACCGAGCCAGAGCTCACCAGGCTCCAGGGCGATGGCATGCGGGTGGCTGCCATACATGTTCTGCTCGAGGAAGGTTGGCCCCAGGTCGTGGTTCCAAAGGGCGCGCGGCATGCCGTTCCTGCGAGGCGGGGAGGGCAGGCGAGCTGGCGTGGGGGCGCAGCGAGGGAGAGCGCATGTGCCTGGCACGGTCAGAGCCGACGTGCGCAGACTGCTCGCGCCGCCGCCCCGCCCCAGCCCCACCTGTGCAGGTGCAGGGTCTCGCTGGCGCGCTCGCCCGCGCCGTACAGGTGGGCGCTGCTGTTGACCCAGGTGGAGAGTTCTAAGTACTGGTCCTGCAGTGTGAGGAGGGCGCAGCGGGGGTGGGAGCAGTGGGAGGGAGGGAAGCGATACTTGCAGCTCGCCCCCCTTGACGCTGCTTGTCGCTGACGGGCGGCATCAACGCTCTGCGCGACCCACCTTGTACACCAGCCGCGTCCCAGTGGTGTCAAACACAGCCGCGCCGTCCTTGGCGCCGCCCGTGCGCACGACCTTGAACGAGAAGGGATCACCGGTGTGCTCAAAGCGGTACTGCTTGCCACAGCGGCAGCCGCCGGCCGCCGCGCCGCCGCCACGGGCGCGCTCCGTGCAGGCGGCGCCGCCGCAGCGCACGCGCATGCTGCCAGTCGGGTCAGACTTGAGCAGCCAGGCTGGCAGCTCCCAGCGCCGCCTGTTGGGGTCAGTCAGCTTCACCCGCAGGATCGAGTCGGTGACCTGCAGCGAGGCAGCGGTGCCGCGCGACGCTAACTAGAAGCGACGGCGCACCGCGGCCGCCCGCCGAGGCGCAGCGCAGCCGACCGGGTGGCCGCGTGATGCCTGGCTCGGAGCGGTGCAGGCCGCGGCTTTAGGCCAGAGGGTGACCCTCAGTGGGGGCAGGCCACCCCTTCTCTCTGTTGTGTTCACCTCCTCGACATCCAGCTGCAGCTCCGTAACGTCAGACCCCAGCTCCTTCTGAGTGCTCCTGCTCAGCCGCAGCGTCGCCTGCAGCCCATCCCCTGCGTGTGCAAGCCGTGCACCGCCCGCTGTCAGTCAGCAGCGCAAGTGCCAGCGAATGGCGAACGCACGCAGTCCATGACGTGCCCTGCCCGCCCACGCGCCGGTGAGAAATCGGTGGCCACCCCTGGCTGACACAACTGACCCTTGTCGGCCTGGTTGGCCACCACATACTCGCTGGGCCCAGCATTGGGGTGGAAGCACCAGGCGACATCCACATGAGGCGCGCCCTTGAACTCGGCTGGAGAGGCAAGCAGGCGGAAGGCCCAGCACAGCGTGACGGCGGGTCCTGGCATTTGCGACGCTCGCGTGCCAATCGCTCACGGTGCCATCTCATCACTCGCCTGGGTTCCAGCAGCACCCGCGATCCTCGCAGATCTTCTGCGTGATGCCCACAAAGCCTGCGGCAGGGGAGTGCAGGCGCGTGCGGCCCACAGCACAGGTCGGCGGGCGGCCCGTCCAGCTTCCCGCCGTCCATGTCCCCACGGCACGCAGGATCGCGTGTAACGCTTCGATGTGGCCCCCCCACCTCACCACAGTCCACGCGAGGGCCAGCCCAGTCACACTGATCGCCACCGGCCACTGCGCTGCTCGCCCATGCCAGCCCCATGGCCAGGACCAGCGGCAGTGCCCTGAAGCACATCATCGCGGGTGTCACTCAGCTCTGCACAGTGCTCCGACACAAAACATGCGAGGGCAACGCCCAAGGCGCGATTGGGACTGCCTCTGAGCCCACTTGATCGCGATCTGCCGATCTAGTGAACGAGAGCGCGAAGTAAAGACGTCCAAGAGGCGAAGAATTGGGCGATCAGGCGCAGCCAACCTTCCCTCGATTGGTTGTCATTCCTCGGCATTCAATGCAAGTCTGCTAGGGAGGATCGCGAGCATGGGCGAGGCGCAGGAGCTCTTCACACTGCTGGACCCGCACCTTGCGTCCGCTGAGCTCGAAAACCTGCTGGCAATCCGCTCCAGAGAGGTGAGATGCAATGTAGACGCCTGCGCCCCCTGGCGAACTGATCATGACTCTCGCTGCTCTGAATTGCTGCGTTGGGCAGGCACCCGTCTTCTTGAAGCGGAATCTGAGCTATGTCGAGCCTGCGTTCGACGTGCGGGCCGCACGCCAGAGGTGAGGCAGAGGGGTGGCGGGCGGCGGCCGTCTTTGCGTGTGTGCCCTTTGCGCCACGGGCGGGCGCACACGTTTGTGCCGCTGTCCCGCAGAGCGGCTCACATTGTGAGCCTGCGGCTAGAAACCCACAGCCTGGGCGATGCGCAAGCCAGCGCGGCGGCAGCAGGCAGCAGTGGCCACGTCGCATTCGTCGCGCTGTGCCACGTCACGGCCTCAGGGAACGAGGAGGCAAGTGCCTGCACATGTGTGGCTATTGCAGGCAGCTGGCATCGGGCTGGGCTGCAACGCCTGGCGCATGCAGCAGACACCCAACCCGCACCCTCCCCTCTGCCCGGGCAGCTATTCATCCCGCTCGCAGCGCGGATGCTGGTGCTGCCGTCGGCTGCAGACGCGCGGTGGTCGGCGGGCCTGCAGCTGCCCATCACGCTGCCGCACGGGGGCAGCCTGGACGGCCTGGCGGTGGTGGTGCTGCTCCGCCGCTCCGACCCGCTCGCGCGACTGCTGCGGCTCGCCTGCCGCGGCGTGGCCAGCAAGGAGGTGACGTGCAGCCTGGCAGAAGGGGCGGCCTTTCGCTGGCTGCTCCCTGGGGACGAGCTGCTCTGCAGCGTGGTGCGGCCGCGGCCGGGGCAGGGCGAGGGCGCTCCACCGCACGATGGAGCGATCCAGGGGGGACAGTGCCGGCTGCAGATCCACATGCCGCAGCAGCAGCCAGCCAGCAGCGGCAACAGCGGCAACAGCGGCGCCTCGACTGGCAGCGGCGTTGGGGCTACCAACAGAGGCGGCCCCGCGCTGCCCGTGCCCGCGTTTTCGCTCGCCAAACAGGCTGGCGCAGGCTTTCAGCTTGGCTTCAGTCTGTCTTTCGCAGCAGCAGCGTCAAGCCAGCACCAATGGCAGCAGGGCGGTGCTGGCGGCCTAGCTGGGGCCAAACGCAAGCGCCCCGAGGCGGCTGCAGCTGGCAGCGCGCGGGAGCCGCAGGCAGATGCGCGGGCCGCGGGTGTGCCGCCAGTGGCGCAGCAGGAGCAGCAGGAGCAGCAGGAGCAGGAGGCCCCTGCGGTGCGGGTGTACTATTGCAGCACCGACGGCGGGCGCGTGCTGCGCCAGGAGCAGGCCGGGTTCCACTGCCCATTCTCCGTGTGCGGTCTGGTCTGCCGCGGCTATGCGGGCCTGCGGCAGCACCTGCAGGCCAGCCACCTCTACCACGAATTCTACTTCGCTCCCCCCGACCCCGCCACCGGCACCTGCGAGGTCTTTGCACGCTGCCACCCAGGTGGGCCGCACTGCCGTGCGGCCGTCGGCCGCGCGCGCGTCCCGAGCGCGGTGGCGTCTGGTGGCGGGGCGTGGTGCCCCGCCATCGCACGGTGCCGCTGCGTGCGTTGCCCCTCCCTTCGGCCCAGGCCCTGCGCTGGCCGCCGCTCCCCCGCTCTGCCACCGCTCTGCCGCCACTGCAGCGTGGTTCGACCGCCGCGGGGGCTTTTTGCCCAAGGCGATGCGAGAGCTCGCCCTGGAGGACAGCCCCCTGCTGCGCCTGCTCATGCGCACGCCCGTGCACTGCACGTTTGCGTTCCACTGCCCGAGGGCGCAGCGCGGGCGGCGCTTCAGCGGGGCGGGCGAGTATCCTCAGGATGCTGCAGAGCAAGCATTCCTGGCGGAGGCGAGTTGCGGAGGGAGCTGTGCTGTCTGGCAGGGCGTGTGGGACGGCGGGCTAGTGCGGGACACGTGGCGGCCAGCTGCGGCTCACTCCTGGTGGGATGTGCGTAGGCTTAGGCTCACTGCTGGCCTGCGGCCGCCCCTTGCCCCCAGGCCCTCGAGCAGCTGCGGCTGGCGGAGGAGGAGGCGGGCGACGGGCGGCCGGGCAGGCGGCAGGGGCCGCTCCGCATGGACTCGCTCTCAGACCTGTTCCGCAGCTCCCTGGTCACATCGTCGGCCACCACCACCGCCAGCGAAGGCGAGGAGATGGAGGAGATGGAGGAGGAGGACGAGGAGGTCGAGTGGCCGGGCGGGCGGCGGCGCGGGCGCCGGCGGCAGCGCGGCGGCAAGGCCAAGGTCAGGCCGCTCCGCGCGGGCGGCGGCGCCGCGGCGGCGCCGCGGCTCGGCGCCGGGCTGGAGCTGCTGACGCGTGACGGGCGGCCGCGGTTCTATCACAGCAAGACCTGCACCGCGCTCAGCCTGGAGGAGCTGCTGGGAGGGGAGGACAGCGGCAATGAGAGCGACTTCTCAGACTGGCAGGTGGGAGGAGGTGGGGATGCGGGGTGCGGCGACAGCAGGGTTGCTCGCCGCGCATACGATGCTGACTTGGCGGAAAGGGCGGCCAGCGCCCAGCCCAGCTCAAGCATGCAACAATGGGAGAGCTGGCGTTGGGACAGGGAGTAGGGCCGTGCCGCCAGACCCCGCCCACCAACTGTTCGCTCGCGCTCGCCCGCCGTGCAGCGCGACTGCCGGGAGCGGCTCGGCAAGTGCGCGGAGCTCTGCACGGAGCAGCAGGACTTCATGTACGCGTGGAACCTGCACGTGCACCGCAACCCCATCCATGCCGACGCCGACGTCGGGGCCTCGCTTGCGGCGTTTGCGGGCGCGCAGGCGGCGCGCCTCGCAGGCGACACGCCCTTCCGCCGGTGCTTCACCGCCTACCTCCTCAACCTCTGGAAGTTCAGGCTGCTCAGCCCGGCGCAGCTGCACGAGCTTACCGCGGCGCTCCCCAGCCTGCTGTGACTCAGCGCCGCGGGTGCCGGCGCGAGGCGGTACGGCACGTGCGGCGGCCGTAAAGTCAGTTAGGGATATCACACGTCGCGAGGATAGCGGGAGAGCATAGCAGGGAGTGGCGTTGCGGTCATAGAGCAAGGGAGGTTTGGACAAGCAGAGCGTGAGGGGTTCTCTGCAATTTGGAGGAAGAATATTGTTGGAGGAATAGAGCGCTACGCTACGCAAATGTCAGAGCAAACACAGTGAAGCGGGGGAGGGGAGCCTCTGCTGCTGCTGTTCAAAGAGGCGTCTGGCACATGTCGGTCGGGCACCTGGCAGCCAGTTTGCCAAAAAACGGTGTGCGCCGGGTCATGCTGTCAAGTCCGCCGCTCTCAGCAGCTCGCAAGGGTGTCAACAGAAAGCCTGACAGCCGTGCGCCCCGTCAGGGGTGCTGTGCCCCGGGCGGCGGCGGGATGCCCGGTGTCGGGTTGGCCGGCTTTGGCGCCGGCTTGACGGGCTGGTAGTCGCAGGGGACGGGGCGGTACAGGAGCTCAATGACGCCCCACTTGAGCTCGGCCAGCTTCTCAAACGACCTGCAGCGCCGGCGGGACAGAAACGCACGAATTGAGTCGCACGTGGATGCGCTCGACAGGTGGCAACAGCTGCATGGACGCCGGCTGAGCCATAGCACCAAAATTGCCTCCCACCAAACGCTGATGTCGAAATGGTCCATGTCTGGGGGCAATCAGGATGCGAGGGGCGGGGTGTGATGTGATGAGGAGTGGGAGAGTGATGGTGGAGGGAGCTGAAGTCCCACCCCGGGCACGCGCAGCCTGCCCTGCCAGTTCAGCCACAGCCCTCCCCTCTCCCGCGGCACCTCACCTCCGCAGCACCACCGCTTGTTGCTGTAGGCGTTGCTGCTGTAGTAGCCTGCATGCACAGCACGTGCAGTGCACCGGCAGTGGGTGCAAGCTCGAGGCAGCGGCGCGGCTGCCGCCTCCAGCCCCACACAACAACTGAGCGCTCACAGGGGCAAGCATCGACGATGGTGATGACCACGCTGGCAGCGGTATCCCTGCACACGGTGGTGCGGTCCAGCTGTGTGCCATATCCATCTGCAGAAGGCGGCGCAGCGGGCAGCGTGGCTCCGCCGCCACTGATGTGCTGCCCCCGGGGCAGCACATCCCCCAGGCTGGCGCCAGCTGCTGCCGCACGCTACCGCCCCACCTTTGAACAAGCCGGGGTTGCACTTGATCTCGTAGCACCTACCACAGCTGCCAATGAACGCTGCGCATGGGGAACACGGGCAGCAGTCAGCAGCGGCGGCTCCTGGCGGTTGTGCATCATAAATCGACCGCCCACACTCGCCCACCAGCGTTTTGGTCGGAGATGGCACCCGCATCCCAGCCGGTGCCCACGTCGGGCCAGAGGTACTGATGAGTGCAAGAGCCGTCGTGAATGGACCAGGTGTCACCAGGCGCGCCGTAATAGGTGGCCCGCCCGACCTTCCATGCCAACGCATCGCCCGCTGCGCCGGCGGCGGCCGCGGCGGCGAGCGCCAGGCCGAGCAGCACCACCGCCGCGCTTCCTCGCCCTCGCCCCAGCATCGCTCTGAGCCGTCTCGCTCAGCCGCGTGCTGGAAGGGCTCGCTGGAGCGAGGGGAGGCAGAACGACAAGGCGGTTGCTGCTTGCGATGCTAGCTCTTGCTCAGGTCAACTCCTTGCAATAGAGCCGAGGACCAGGGGGAGGGAGCGCTGACCAACAAACTCCCTGAAGGTTGTTCGCAGGGGCGGTGCGCTCCTAGGTGCAGTTGGCACGCCTGAAGAAAAAAGGGCAAGGAATTGTCGAGGAAGAACGCAGAATGGAGTTCAGTTGGCGGCGGCAGGAGTCCACCTCCCGCCCCGGCGCGGCGGCCACAGGGCATCTCTTGCTTCGCCCTCTCGCCTGTTTCATCTTTCCTGAAGCTGCCTGACCAGGACGCTGCGCTCCGATTGGCCAGAGGCAGCAGAATGCTGCGGCGGAACGCGCGCCTGCGCAGGGAGTACCTGTTCAGGAAGTCGCTGGAGGGCGCGGAGCTCGAGGAGTATGAGCGCAAGAGGAAAATCCGGCAGGCGCTTGAAGGCAAGCGTCATGCATGCTGGTGCAGAGGTGGGGGTTCATGGGCCGTTGCCTGTCGCGGAGCGATCAACCTGCCTCGATGGTGCCACCGGGCACCTGCGGCCGCGTTGCCATGCCCGCCCGCCGCCTTCCGTCGGCGCCCCTTCCCGCTGCTCCTGTCTCACCCTGCGTCCCTGCCTCACCTCGCCTCACCCTGCATCCCTGCACGGCAGAGGGCAAACCCATACCCACTGAGCTGCGCAAGGACGAGAAGGAGCTCCGACGAAAGGTGGAGCTGGAGGACGACAACACCGCGGTGCCACGCACCCACATCGACGACGAGTGCGTTGATTCCAGCTCAGCAGCAGGGTTTGCGGCGCTGCGGCTGCCCTTGACAGCTGCCCGCTGACTGTATCTACTGTCGCTGCCCGTTCGTGGCCGCCCGCCCCGCCTCCCGCTGCGCCACTCTCCCAACCCCCACCCTCCCAACTTGGCCCCCGCGCAGGTATGCCCACGCCGGCGAGCGCGACCCCAAGCTGCTCATCACCACCTCCCGCGACCCCAGCAGCCGGCTGGTGCAGTTTGCCAAGGAGCTGAAGCTCGTCTTCCCCAACTCGCGCCGCATCAACCGGGGCGGCCAGGTGCGGCGGCGCGGGACGCCGGCCAGCGCGGCGTGGGCGGCTGGCGTTGCAGCCTGCGGCCCGCTCTCAGGCCGCGAGCGCTGTCGCCCGCGCACACCATCCCTTCCTCTCCCCCTGGGGGCTGCCACCCCTCTCCCGCGCAGATCATCTCTGAGGTGGTGGAGAGCTGCCGCAACCACGACTACACAGACCTAGTGATCGTGCACGAGCACCGCGGCGAGCCCGCCGGCATGGTCATCTGCCACCTGCCCTACGGTGTGCGCGGGTGACAGCCCTGCCCCGCTGGAGGGGAGCAATGGCGCGAGGGAGGGCGGACCAGGCCGTGTCATGTGTCGGGCGCGGCGCGCCCTTGCCGCCGCGACGTGCAGCAGGCGCGCGGCTCGAGCGCGGAGCTGCTGCGCCGGCACATGCCGCAACTGCAGGCCCCTCGGCCTACTTTGGCATCTACAACACTGTGCTGCGGCACGACACAGGCGACAAGAAGACGGTGCGGCGGCACGGCGGGCGGGCTGGGCGCACCGATCGCCACTGCCGGCGGGGACGCCACTGCTGGGCATGTGGAGCTCGCGCTCGTGCTCGCAGCTCGCAGCTCACGCCCCCCAGCCTGCCGCCGCCCTGTTCCCGGCAGGTCGGCACCGTGTCAGAGGCCTATCCACACCTCATCTTTGAGCAGTTCACCTCCAAGCTCGGCCGCCGCTGCGCCAACATCCTCAAGTACCTCTTCCCCGTGCCCAAGCCCGACTCCAAGCGCGTGCTTACCTTTGCCAACCAGGCGCGCGCACTGGGAGCCAAGGGTGGGGAAAGGGGTGCGCTGGTGCGACTGCCCAGCCGCAAACGCCGTCTGGACGTCCGCTCCGCTCCATCCGCACCATCCGTGCGCCGCACCCCACCTTGCCCTGCCGAGCGCCCTCCCACATGCCGGGTTATGACGAGTAGCTATGTCGCCCCAGTCTGACAAAATGACGATTGACAAGCCCTTTGCTGGCTGCCGAACCCTCCCTTGCTGCCGCCTGCACTTGCATCCATCGCGCTGCCGCCGAGTGCTGCCGTCAGGAATACCTCACCCAGCTCATGCCAAGTCTGAGCTGACGAGAGCCACGGTTCTCACGCACGTTTCACCGTCGAGCGGCGGCCGCATGCATGCCGCTGGGGGTGGGGGGGACCCCACCCGCTCGCCGCTCCTCTTGCACACCCGTCCCCAGGTCTCCAACCCCCTCTTCTGTCCCCGCGCTTTCCTCGCAGGACGACTTCATCTCCTTCCGCCACCACACCTATGAGATGCCGCGCGGCGCCAAGAGCGTTGAGCTCAAGGAGTGCGGCCCCCGCTTCGAAATGAAGCTGTACCAGGTGTGTGAGCAGCGCGGCAGTCCTGGGGTGCAGGGAGCAAAGACGGTGGTGGGAAGAAGAGGCGACGCGGCGCGGGCGGTACGGGCGGATGCTTGCAGGCCAGGGCATGAGGCCGCTCTGCAGGCCAGGGCGCGGCGCTGCCGGGACTGGCGCGGGGGGGGGGCCAGCTCTGGGCCACCGCAGCCGGCGCCCCTGCTCCGGCCCGGCGTGATTCTCGGCCGCCTCTCGTGACCCGTACCTTGCAACGCAGATCCGGCTGGGCACGATGGACCAGCCGCACGCTGAGAACGAGTATGTGCTGCGTTCGTATGTCAAGAGCGCCAAGCGATCAAAGCTGGCAGACGCGGCGCCCACCGAGGGCTGACCGTGACGCATTGCTGCAGGCTGCCGCCAGAGTGGCTGGCGCCCTTGCCGTTGAGAGCCTGTGGCCTTGCCGCTAATGCATGCTTGCAAGTGTGTTCTGTGTTGCTTTGCTCTCTGCCCCCCCTGACTGCTGCCCCTTCCCTCGCTCGCTGGGCCTCGACTGACCCTTGCCAACTCTGCTGCTCCCTTCCTCCTTAGCACTGCGATCCCTCTGATGTAATGCCTCCAGCGTGGCCTGGATGAACGGCATGCGCCAGCCACAGCGATTGGGCAGCTGCGTGGATGCGGGGTACGGGGAGGGCGGCGGGGAGGCAGCCTAGGCACTGTGTGCTGGAGCATGATGCCGGGGCAGTCTGCTCGCTGGACCCCCACTGCCAGTGGGGACATGATTGATTTAACTCATGTTAATTGATGCTGCGGCAGACAGGGGGGGAGTGGCAGCCGTGCCGGCCAGCGTGAGCAGGCCCCCCTGCTGAAACCGTCCCGCGCTGCTCTCCGCCCGGCTGCCAGCCTAGCACGCATCCTCGGCCTCGTCCCTCCGCCAGGTGGGTGCAAACAGAAACACGGCCTTGGTGGTGGAGCACAGGAGTGACATGGTGCCGATGTCGTGACCGGCCGAGCAGGTGGCATGGATGCCGATGTCCACGGTGCCGCGGCTGATGGTGGCGCCAGTCTTGCAGCAGTACAGTGTGAGCTGCGAAGAGCGCTCGCCGCCGGTCGCGATGCCGTCGCCACCCGCCACAAATGCGGGCTGGTAGATGCTGCCCAGCCTGCAGGAGGGCAGTTGCACGCGAGCCCAGGAGGAAGATGCAGCCGGCGGTTGGCGGTGGGCCGCCGATGATGACAGCATGCAGAGCAGACTTTCAAGCAGCCCCAGCACGCGCTTGCGCGCCGCGCGGCCCACGCACCGCGGCAACGGCGAGTGGCCCTGCAAGGCGAAGAGCGGGCGGCCGGGGCTGCGCAGGTCGTGGACCAGGATGGCTGGGTCAAACGAGGTGGAAAGCAGCAGCTGCTCGTCCTGCGGGTGCCACCGCAGGCAGTTGACCACCGAGCCGTGCGCTCCATCGATCACGAGCCCCGCGCCGCCGCCGGCGCTGCCTGGGCTCGCGCGAGCGTCGACCACGCAGATGCGGCGATCGTTGCCGCACGAGGCAAACGCGCCGCCGCCGCCGGGGCCTGCCGCGCGCCACCGCACACACCTGGCAGGGGGACGGGCAGAGCGCCAGAGCTTAGTGGTGTGCAGCGGCACACCCAGCAAGCAATAAGCCTCCCCCCGTCTCCTCTCTCACTTGACCACATGCTCGTGCAAGCTGTCATATGATTGCAGGGGCGACAGCTCGCCAGAGGCGCGCACGGCCGTCAGCGCCACAGTGCAGTCTTTAGATGCAGTGGCGACCTGGCCGCCGAGCTCATGCATGCCAAAAATGCCGCCTGCGAGTGGGGCAGAGGCAAGGCAACATGAGGCGGAGGGGATTGGGAGGGAAGTGGTCGCTCGAGCAAGCCGCTGTGGGCGCGCCGGCAGGCGTGCAAGCGTGACGCGCCAGCATGGATGTCAGAGGCGGTAGCCAGGCACTGCGGCACGCAGCCGCGGCCCTGCCGCGCCGCTTTGCTCGCGTCCCACAGGCAGAGCTGGCTGTCGTTGGAGGCAGAGAGCAGCAGCACGCTGTTCGGCACGGCCGCGGCGCCGCTGCCCTCGCCAGCGTGCTCGGCTCCTGGTGTGCTGCTCAAAAACTGCACGTCGCTCACCCAGCCCTTGTGAAGCTGCAGCAGGAAGGAAGGGGGTACTATTGGCGAGGCTCGAAGGTAAGTCCCAGTCAGATGGCACATGCCTCGATCCCATCTACCAACAACAACTGCCTGGAAGCCGGCACCACGCCCCTCGCACCTTGTGGCTCAGCAGTGGCAGCACCGCCCCGTCGCCCTCCAAGCCGGCCTCCAGCGCCGCACTTCCCCAGATGGCAACCATCCCCCCCTTGCCGCCCGCCACCACCAGCCCTGGCCGGCGGTCCAGTGAGTATGCCTGCGTCAGCGCTGGGTCGGCCAGGCAGCCAGGCAGCTGCGCAAAGCCGGCCACGCTGCGTCCCTCGCCAGGGTCGGCAAGAGCCGCCGCGCGCCCGCTGCTGCCGGCAGTGCCAGAGAGGACCTCACAGACGTAACGTGACACTGAGCTGTCATCAAATAGTAGAAGCTGAGGGGGCGGCGGCGCAGGTGCGGCGCGTGCGGTGGCACTGCCGCTGGCCGCAGCCTGCACGGGCGATGCGGAGCGGGCAGAAAGGTCAGCAGCCGCGGTGCCCTGCCCTGCATCACGCTCGTACAGCACATGCCCAGCCAGGTAGGGCGGCAGGACATGCCACACATGAGCCAGGCACCCACCTCGGCGCCCGCGTTGCTGCCTGCCGCCGCCGCCCCAGCTCCTTCACGGCCGCCGACGTTCCGTGCCGACCGCCGCACGGGGCCGACAGGCTGCGCGGCCTGCTTGGGCCGCCCTGACGCGGGCCTCCTGGGCGCCGGGCGCTTGGGCGAGGCGGGTGCCAGGCCCAGGCCCATCGAGCGCATCACCTCCTGGTTGCGTCGGATGCGCTCCGCCCGCTGCCGCTCGTACTCGTTCTCCTCCTGCTGCTCTATCTGCTGGAGCTGGGGCTGCTCCTGCTGCTGGGTCTTCTGCTGCTGCGCCTGCCGAGCCTGGGGCCGCAGCAGCTGCGGTGACGATGGCGAGTGCAGGTGCGGAGGCTGCTGCTGGTGCTCTAGTGATGAAGGCTGCACGAGAGGCTGCTGCTGCTCTGTTGATGGCGGGCTGCAGCTATGCGGCTGCTCCTCCTGACAGCACGGCTGCACAGTCACCTGGCCCAGGCTGCCCCAAGGTTCGGCGTGCGGCTCTCCAGGCTCCTGGCTGGCTGCTGGACAGTCGCCGCCTGCTGCACCTGCGCTGATCTCGCATGCCCCTTCCACTTCCATGCCCTGCGCACTGTGATCTGCTGCCTGCCTGCCGTCTTCTTTGCTGCACGCAACGTTTGGCTGCTGCTGCTCCTGCTGCTGCCCTCTGTCAGCAGCATTTGCAGGTGCGCGCTGCTTGAGGGCAAACCAAGCAAAGTCACGCTGCGCCTGTGGTTGCACCTCCCGCTGGCCACCGCCCGGAAGGGCCGCCGCCTCCACCGCCGGCGCTGCGGCTGGTGCCTGATCGCCCTGCTCTTCCAGTTCCCCGTCCTGCTGCTGCTTGCGGGCCAGCGGAGCGAAGAAGCTCCTGATGGAGGCCTGCTTCAGGTCAGCGGCCGTTTGAAGCTTGCGCTTCATTGCCTCCGAGCTGCAGACGATGCCCAGAACTCGGAAAGGGGGGAAGGGAGCCGACGAGCACAGATGGGCAGTTTGAGCTGGTTGCTTTGTTGCTGATCAGACGAAGCTTAACAGAGAGCAATGAGAGAGCGTGGCGATCAACAGCTGCGAAAGTACATCCCAGAGTCTGCTCCGCCGTGGGAACGCCTGCCGCGCCAGGTGGAGGCGCCGAGAGCGGTGCCGCGGCGTCTCCACGAGCGGTGCGTCTCCACGCCTGCAGCTCCTCTAGCACGTGACGAACCACGTCACCGCCGCCGGGTCCCTGAGCCCGTACTGCTCTGCCAGGCCGGGCGCATCAAAGTCTTCGCGCTCAGCCGCCGACACCGTGTCGGTCGTCGCTGTCTCCTCGTCAAACTTGAGGTGCGGCCGCTGGCCATGGAGCTTGATGCCCACTGGATCGTCGGCAGCCTGCCTGCAAGCCGGGCAGAGGCGATGCGTGCGCGCATGGTGTCTGCGCGCCAGTGGCGTGCGCAATTGTGCGCCAGAGGTTGGGCGCGCTGCCACCGCCCCCAGCTGCACGGCACGTGGCAGGCACTGATGCGGCGCCCCTTTTGCAGGCATCCCTCGTGCGCAGCACGGGTCATGCAACGCGCCGGTACAGCAGGAAAGCATGCTTGCGGCCGGGAACGATTGGGGGAGCATAGGCAGCCACTTGGTGGCCGAGCGCAAAATCGTAGTCTGCAGAGGGTTTGGGTAATACAGCGCCCTCAGGCCCAGCATGACCCTGGAAGGCTGGCATTGCACGCAGCGCGGGCTCTGCAGCCATCTGATACCGCCCCACCTGCGATGTTGGAGACCAACCACTGCAGCCGCTGCTGAGTCCCAGGCCCCACCTCCACTGCCACCAGCGTGAAGAGCCCCTCGCCGCGGATGTCCACCCGGGGCGGCTGCGCCGCCTGCGCGGAAAATGAAAACAAATGCGCGGGCTTGAGGTGGGGCGGAGCCGCCCGCCAGCGCGCGACCTTTATCAGTGTGGCGCCGTGGCTCACCGCCGCCAGCGGCACTGCTGCGCCCGGCTCGACCAGGCGACCCTTGAAGTGGAGGCTGACGGAGGCCTGCGGTGCCGCACGCACGTCGCCGAACAGCAGAGGTGCCAGGCCAGCCAAATACAGATCATCGATGCTGGGGGTGTCCATCTGGGCGGCAAGTGTGGGTCAGGCGGCCAGTGGCCCATCCAAGAGCGTGCCACTGTGCCGTGTTGACACGCTGGCAGTGCACAGCTGGCATCGAGCAGTCTCGCGAAATTGTCGATCGCTCCGTTTCATGTCCCACGCTGCGAAGAGCGTGGCCGCCCTGCGATCGGCGGCTTTACGAGGCCGGGCGAGCAAGTCGTGTTCGAGCACAGCGGCAACCCGAAGGCTGGCAGTCGCAGCAACGTGGGCTGCAGGCGTGGGATCCAGCAGGGATTGTGGGACTGTAGACTTGCGGCGCCCGCTGCCCGCCCGCCCGCCGCCAGCACGCTGCACCACGTGCCGCCAGGCCTACCTCCCTTTCCTACCCTCAGGGCCAGCATGGAGGCGCTGCGCAAGGCCAAGATCATCCCTCACCTGGTGGATGAGGTGCTGGAGAACTCGGCGGCAGAGCTGAGCGTGAGCTTCAACGGCAAGGCGGTGGAGCAGGCGAGATGCCGCGCGCGCCTCCACAACAGCCGCACTCCCCACACTAGCTCCACACTGCCTGCGCAAGCGCTCGCCCCAGCATTCAACCACCCTTCCGCACCCGTGTCTCAACTTTCCAGGGCAACATGCTGACGCCAGGCGAGACGCGGCACGCGCCCGACGTGCGCATCAAGACCACCGACAGCGAGCTCTTCACTCTGGTGCGGAGGCCAGGCAAACGGGCGACAACGCTTGACCAGGGTCGGCGCGCATGCGTGCGCGCATTGCATGGGCATCTTCACTGGCAGCGGCGCTGGAAGCCCCCAGGCCGCCGCCTCCTGTTCTTTTGCTCCATCACGCTGCACCCAGATCTGCTCTGACCCCGACCCGCCGGACCCTGCCAACCCCAGCAAGCGCGAATGGCTGCACTGGGTGAGCCGGCCCCTCTCTGCCTGCTGTGGCGCTTCCCCCTCGCATTCCAGCTGCAGGCTCTGCCCTGCTGCAGCCTGCGGGGGAGCGGCCGAGGCTGCCGCCGGTCCCCTCCCCCTCCCTGCTGCAGCTGGTGACCAACATCGAGTGCGGCGATTTCAAGAAAGGGCAAGAGGTGGGTGCCCGCACAATGTTGGCCTGGCATTTCGCAGCGGCATGCCGCTCTGGACAGGGGCCCGCATGCATGCGCGCCCGCCCTGGCTCCGTGGCGCTGCCTTGCGGCGCCAGAGGGGAATGTGCATGCGAGGCTGCTGTCCCCCCTGCTCAAGCCCGCCTGCCCGGGCCTGACGACGCCCCACTGCTCGGTAGATCACGGCGTACATGGGCCCCGCACCGCCGGTCGGCACGCACCGCTACGTGTTCATGCTCTTTGCGCAGGCCAACAACGAGAAGGTCCAGGTGGGCGGGGCGTGGCCGCCCATCCCTGTGGGGCGGCCTGCCAGCGCTGGCGCCCACCAGCACGCGTGCGAGCGGCGCCAGCTGGGCCGCCGGGAGCCGTATGGCTCGCGGCGGGCGCGGGCGATTGACCGTCGGCGGCAGCACACGCGCAGAAGGGGAGGCGGCCTCAAACTGCCGCCCCTGCCAGCAACTGGCACGGCCCCTTTGTGATGCGCGGTGCGCCGGCGCCCCTCGCCCTCCCCTCAGGCGACCGACCCGGTCAGGGGCCAGGCCATGGGCCGCGCGCACTTCAGCACGCGCCGCTTTGCCCAGGAGCACAGCCTGGGGGCTCCGGTTTCAGTCAAGTGGTTCAATGCCCACAAGTGAGAGGAGGGCAGGAGAGGAGGTGGTGCGCGAGCGCACTACAGGCGACATGCTGGCAGCACTGCCGTGTGCCGCATGGTTGGCAAGCCACACCAGTTGATGCTGTGCAAAACACAATGTATGACTGCATATGACTGCAGCCTGCCAGTACCGCTGCCACAGCTGCTGTGCAACGTCCTGGTCAGCTCGCCAGCTGGCCCGCCTGCGCGGCGCCGCCGCCTCATTGTTCACCTGCGCTTCAGTTCGCGTGATGACATGCGTGGCACCAAAGGGGCTAGGATAATGATGAGTGCGAGGGGAACGAGCGAGCGAGGGAGAAAAACACTCCAATCCAAGTCTGCTGGCATTTCAGGGTCATCACGCACATCCTGGCCAAACCCCTATTCCTGTCGGGAAGGTGCACGCTGAATAGCAGCAGGTTGCAGCAGGTGGCAGAGTCAGGCAAGCAAATCCGAAGCAGCACGCCTGTGCCGCCCGCCTCCCGCGCGATGCTTTGAGCTCTTGTTGCAACGCATTGGCGAGCAGGAACACGCCAGACCGCGCCTCCGAGCCAAGGCAGCACACTTGAGAGGGGGCGGCGCGCCCGCGGCCGCAGCAAGGCTACGCCGGCCGAACATCCTGCTGCTGCTGCTGCCGCATCGCTGTCAGCTCGTCGGCCAGAAATTCCACCTGCCGACACAAGAGCGAGCGAGACGGGCAGGAGGGAACCTCGGGTAACACTCAGCAACTCCTCAAGTTTGTCGCACCTTGCTCCATGCTGCCGGAACAAAGCAGCGCGCGGCGGCGGCGCACGGCCCCCCCCCCCACCCACCCACCCACCCAACACTCTTGCCTGCTGCCGGTAGTTGCGCTTCAGCTCCAGCAGGTCTGCCTGCAGCTCCTCTAGCGCCTCCTCCTTCTCGCCTGCAGCATCAGCGTGTTTTGGGGGCGCGAGGGGTGTGGCGCGGGGGCACGCTCAGGAGGAGGGCTGGCACGGCCCACCTGCCAGCGTGCCCCGCCCGCATCCGTCGCACCCCCGCGCACCGAGCATCTCCATCGACGCCTCCAGCCGGTGCTGTGCCTCGCGCAGCATGTCCTCCAGCGCCGCGCAGCGCTGCCGCGCCGCCTGGCCCGCCGCCGCCTCACTCGCTGCGAGCACGAGCTCCTCGCTCAGCCGGTCGCGTGTGGCCTCCAGCTCTGCCACCGCCGCCCGCAGCGCCGCCAGCTGCTGGGCCTCGCGGCCGGCGGCGGCGGCGCCGCCGGCGCCCGGCCCAAAGTTCAGCGCAGCGGCGGCCGCGCTGGCCGCCCACAGCGTGGCGCCGCCGACCTTGACGCTCTCGTCCTCTGCCGCGGTGATCTCGCTGCTGCTCGCGCCGCGCTGCTGCGCCCGCTGCTGCGGCGCCGCCGCCGGCTGCTGCGGGGGCGCGGCGGCCGCAGGCGTGCCGGCGGCGGCCGCCTGCGCGGCCGCCGCTTCTGCCTCTTTGAGCAGGACCCACTTGTAGCCTGGGGCGGCCAGCGCAGGGGGCCCGGGTGCTGCCTGCGCCGCCGCGTCGCCGCCCCTGGCCTTGGCCTTGGCGAGCTGTTCCTCCGCCTGCTGCGCGGCGCGGAGCGCGGCCGCCTCGCGCGCCTGCAGGGCCTCGAGCTGTGGCGGCGGGGGGGAGGGCGGTCAAAGGACGGTCAAGGGAGGGACGTAGTACCACACCCACCTGTGGCGAGATGCACATTAACTCAACCACTGGCAACCGCAACAATACCTGCTGCTGATACACGCGCTCCAGAGTCGCGAGGCTGTCGTGGGCCGCCGCCAGCTCGGAGCGCAGGTGCGCCACCGCGCCCTCCGTGCCCACGCGCTCCTGCCGCGCTGTCGCCGCCGCCTCCTGCGCGGCCTCCGCCGCCAGGCGCGCCTCGGCCAGCTGCTCCCGCACGGCTGCCACCTCCTGCCGCGCGTGGGCCAGGTCGCGCTGCAGACCAGCCTGCGCCTCGGCGGCCTTGGCGGCGGAGGCCTCGGCCGCCGCCAGCCGCTGCTGCAGCAGCCGCTCCGCCTCCTGCCAGGCGTCTGCCTGCTGCGACGCCGCCTCCTGCGGGCAGCACGGGCCGGGCGCCGTCGGCTAGAGGGGTGGCAAGCACAGCGCTGGCAGGAGGCTGGAAGCCCAGCTGCCGCCTGGCGCCCCCGCCCCTGCCCTCGCCCCCGGACCCCCTCTCGCCTGCATCGCCTCTATCTGCCGCAGCAGCGGACGCGTGGCCTCGGGCACGCGCGCCTGCAGCTCCTGCTGCCGCGCCTCCGCCTCGGCGCAGCGCCGCTGCAGGCCAGCGACCTCGGCACTCAGCAGGTCGTCGCGCTCGTCCGCCGCCGCGCGCTGCTGCTCCAGCTCCCCCCGCAATTCTGCCACCGCGCCCTCGAGCGCCTCGGCCCGCGCCTCGGCGTCGCGCAGGCGCCGCGCCGAGCCTTGCTTGGCCGCCTCGGCCACACGCGCCTCGGCGGTCGCCTGCGCGCCGTGCGCCTCCTGCGCGTGGGGAAGGAGAGGGGCGCGGTGGGGCAGTCGAGCTCGCATGCTGCCGCGCCGCACTGCGGCACACACGAGCAGCACAGGCGAGGGACACGCGCGCGTCCGCGACCCGCGTCCCGCCCCGACCGCCCAAACGCGCCAGCCGTCAATGCGATCCATCCCTGCCAGCTCCCACCTGCAGCAGCCGCTCGTAGTGCTGGCGCTCGGCCGCGATCTCCGCGGCGTGCTGCTCCCGCAGCGTGGCCGCCTCGGCCGCCGCCGCCGCGCGGTCGCCGGCCGCCGTCGCGGCGCGGCCCTGCTCCGCGGCCAGCTGCTCTCGGAGCCCAGATGCCTGCGGCGCGCGCGGGCGGCGGGCCGGCCACAGCCGCGGCTTCGCGGGCGCGCCTCTGGCCCACACGCGCCCTGGCCCACGCACCACAGAGGCTCTGCGCGGCCTCGAGCCTCGCGAGCACCATCCGGGCCCGCAGGCCCGTGGGCCCAGACAGAACTGAGAACTCTCCTACAACACTACAAGACATACATACAACACCACCAGACATATATATTAGGACTACAAGACAATTTCTCCATCACACCAACTCTATCACACTACGGCCAGGGCACACTAAGGCCGGGCGCACCTGCTCCTTGAGATCCTTGACCGTCCCCCGCAGCTGCTTGATCGTCGTCTCCTGCGCCAGCTGCTTCTTGCTGAGCAGCTCCCCCTCCTCCATCACCTGCGGGCAGAGGCAGGCGCCGGCGGGCGGCGTCAGTGCGGCCGTCGGCGCGGCCGCCGCGCGGCGCGATGCGGCGCCGGCGCGGCCCGCGGCTGGGCCGGCAGCTGCAGGCCGCTCGCGCTAGTAATTGGAAGGCCTCGCCTGCTTGATCAGGGCGTCCTTCTCCCTCAGCAGGTCTTTCAGCCCAGACAGCTTGTCGCTGCCGCGCTTGAGCGCATCCCGCTCCTTGGTCAGGGCATACACCTTGCGCTCGGCGGCGGCCAGGCGCGCGGCCGCTTCCCTGCGCCGCGCCGCGGCCGGGCGGGGGGCGCAGCGGGCGGCGCGTGGGGCGGGGTGCCGCGCACAAGCGGGGCCGGAGCTGCGCGCGGTCGCCCTCCCCGCCAACGCCAGCCGCAGACGACTCACGACCGCCATCACAGGCGCCCACGCAGGCGCCCTCACAACCGCCCTCACTCCCTTCACCTCTGGATCTCTGCAATGTCTTGCTCCGACACCTTGGCCTTGGCCATTGCCAGCTCCTCGTTCTTCCGCTGCAGCGCCTCCACCACCTGCCCCAGCACAGCACGCAAAGCACGCAAAGCACGCGGCATGCTGTGAGCCCGCAGGGTAACCCAGGCGTGCACAGGCTACAGCCCCTGCCTCTGCCCCTGGGGTCGCACAGCCGCCATGTGCGCCGCCGCGTTCGTCCCAGCCAGGCGTGCCGAGCGCAGCCGACTGGGCCCCGGCCCCACCTGCTGCGTGTTGGCCGCCTCCTGCGCCTGGCGCGCGATCTGTGCCTCGCGCGCCGCCAGCGCCTCGCGCAGCCGCTGCACGAGCGCGGTCATGTCTCCCTCGTCGCCCTGTCGCTCTGGAGCGGCCAACGCTTCCGCGGCCGCTGGCGCCTGCGCTGCGCCGCCTCCAGAGGGAGCTAGTGGTGGATCCTGCCCCTGTGTCTGCTGCTCTCGCGGTGGAGCTGGCACAAGCTCCGGCGGCTCGGACGCCGGCTGCGCAGCAGGCGCCTGGGGCAGCTCCGGTGTCGTGGCCTCTGACGCCGGCACTGCCTCTGCCTCTGCTGCTGCCATCACAGCTGGCCTGGGAGCTGGCAGCTCGGGAGACGCAGCTTCCGCAGGCGGGAAGGCGTCTTGCTTGTGGGCGACACCGTTGGCCAGCACGCCATCTCCCTTGCTGTCCTCTGCTGCTGCCGCTGGTGTCGCCAGCGCTCCTGCTGCAACTGAGGCTGCCGCCTCGGGCTGCTTGGCATCTGCAGATGCTGGCTGCCGGGCTGGCGCAGGCGGCGGCTCACTGCTGGACAAACTCGCAGCGGGGGCAGGCACGTCAGCAAGCGCCTGTGGCTGCTGCTCTGCCGGCTGCTTTGAAGGAGACACACGCGAGTGCGCCGGCTTGCGGGGCCCGGCCGGCCTGCGCTGCACAGGCGACGGGCCGCTGGTGCTGCTGCTTGCCTGCACTGCGGGAGGGGCCGCTGTGCTCTGCTCTGGCGGCAGCGGCGCTGGCTGGTCCGGTGCAGGAGGGGCGCCGGCCTCCGCGTCGCCGGCAGCATCGCTCGGGCGAGCAGGCAGCGCGCCAAACCGCTCGTGCCGGATGCTCTCATCTATCTGGGCCTCCACAGTCTCCAGGGAGGCCGTCACTGTCTGGCTGAACTGCTCCCCAATCTCCTGCAGGCTTTTGAGCCCTGCCGAGAGGTCCCAGCCTCCGAGTTCCCACCCGCCCGCCATGCTCCCCGGCTGCGCGCGTGCCTTGGCCAGTCAGCAGCGCTGCGGCCTGTGTGCAGCACCAGCAGGTGACGGCTGTAGGTGAATCAGCCACGGACGAATCAGAGTTCACAGCGGCGGGCCTCGGGAGTGCGTCGTTCCCGCCGCCCCGTGCCGCCCTTTCTGCATCCCCCAGACTTGGCGCGCTTTGCCAGCACTCCCAGCAGTGTTTTCGGAAAACTCGCCTGGCAGCCCCGGGCGCGTCCAGCTCGCCAACTCAACACCAACTCGTGCGTCTGCCCGATTCGTCGCTCCTGCCACGGCAGTTGTGCTAGGCGCTGTACAAGACTCGATCGCGCTTGTTATTTAGGAGCTGCAGTTTGTTCTCAGTTGAACGTAGCCCCCAAGCGTCTGATCACAGTAGCATAGGCGCACCGAAGCTGGGTCTGAGCTGGAGTAGCAACAGAGCTCCGTGCTGCCCACGCCAGGTCCCAGGTGCCTGACCTCGTGGACACGCTGTCCTGATCGGATGGGGCGCCGTTTCGTTACCATCAGCTCGCCCTGACGATGGCCACCGTCTCTCCCGCCATGGGGCGCAGCAGCTTCGCTCCAGCCGGGCTGGGGAGCGGGTCTCCTCACAGGCCTCCACTCCACAGGCGGACCCTCCGCCTCACAGTCGCAGCCCAGGACAAGAGGAAGGGCACCACATCAACCGAGGAGGCCCTTATGAGCCTGGACGAGCTGCTGCCCAGCGAGCCCGCCCCCTCGACGCCGCCGCCCAGCACAGCCACGCGGGGGTATCGGAGGGCCACAATGGTAGGTGGATGCCTGCATTGTGTGCAGCTGCCGCTGCAAACCAGAGGCGTTGGATGGCGCCCGCCCGACCCTCGCCCGCCGCCGCCGTCTCCTCCCAACCCCCCCCCCCCCCCCGGGGAAGCGCGCTCCAACGTCGTGCACGCCTGTTTCAACTGCAGATCGAGCGCCCCGGCAACTTCCTCAGCATGGCGGATGACCGCTTCATGCCGAACGACCACCTCAGCCTGTCTGTGGGCGCGATGACCGCCGACGATGGCTCCGAGCTGTGCCTGCCCGAGGCGCAGCCGCTGGCGAGCCGCGTCTTTGCCGGCGCGGTGGCCGCGGCGGGCGGCGCTGTGGTGGCGACAGCCGCGGCGCTGATCTCGGGCGCGGTGGAGCCAGAGGACGTGCTACGCCTGGTCGCGCCCCTCACGCTGGGCGCGAGGGTCGTCTCGCTGCTGCCCGTCTCCCTTGGGTCAGCGGCGGTCGCCGTGGGCGCGCTGCTGCTCGCGGGCGGCGCGCAGGAGCGGCTGCTGGGCCGCGGCCACTTTGCGACCTTTTGGGTGCTCAGCAGCTTGGCCACGGTCGGGACAGAGGTGGTGCTGTACGCGGCCTCGGGCGAGGGGTGGGACTGGGGCCCCGGCGCGCCGGTGCTCGGCCTCGCCTCCTCCATGGCCGGCTTCCTCGCGCTCAACTGGCGCACCCTCAGCGCGGGCCAGCGCCTGTCCGTCGGCGGCGGCGCCGCGGCCGCCGCCGCCGCCTGCCTGGCCGCCGAGCGCGAGTGGGTGGACGCCGGCTACGCGGCGGCGGCGCTGGTCGGCCTGGCGCTGGGCTACCTGGCTGGGCCAAAGTACATTGTGATGCGGGAGACGATCATCCCTGGTGGGTATTTTCCAAGGGGGGAGGGGGCGGGGCGTCTGGCGTTGCTGCTGTGGCAGGATGTGATGCGGTGGCGCGCCCATGGGTGTATNGGGGGGGGGCGGGCGGGCGTCGCGCTGCCTGTGGAGGGCTGGCCTCTCCCGGCCCCCGCGGCCGGCCGGCCGGCCGCCGGTCCTCGGAGCCGGCCGCGCCCCGCCGCCGCCACCCCCGCTACTGACCGAACCCCTTCCCGCCTGCCCCCTCTCGCTTCGCAGACATGGCGCTGACCGTGCCGACCGACGAGGAGGCCGAGTACCAGCGCTGCGTGGTGGACCAGCGCACGGGCTGGCGCAGCCACGCGGGCACGGCGCTGGTCGCGGGCGTCATGGTGCTGCTCTTCAAGGCCGCGCTGCTGCTGGCCGTCGGTGAGATTCCAGCTGGCGCTGAAATTGGCGTTCAAATTGCCGCTCGCTGGCATGGAAACCGACATTGAAATATTGATGAACATCAGTTGACACGGACTTTGTGTTCTTGTTTTCGCTGGGTGCCCATTTTGTTTGCGTGTTGGTCGGCGGCGAGGGGTTGGGAGAGCGTGCGAGCGTGCCCGGACGCATCTAGCCGCCGCGCGTCGCGGCGCGCCCCCGCCCCTCCCCGCCGCCGCACGTCATCCTGCGCGGCTGGCTGCCCATCTCGCCGCAGGCGGGCAAGGCGTGACCCTCGATAAGATGGAGGACTTGCTGGAGGCGCGGCCCGACATCCAGCGGGTGCGGCCTGGGCAGGGGCGCAGCGCCATCCCTGCCTGCTGCACAGGACCAGGGTCCTCGAGCCCGCCCCCTCCGCCGCCCCCAGCGGCGGCGCCGCTGGCGCGCCGCCCCGCGCGGGCGCGCCGCCTGGTTCCCCGTGGCAACGCCGCGCCGCGGCCCCCGCGCTGGCACGCCGCAGGAGCTGCTTGGAGAGCTGTCGGTCGACGACAAGAGCCTGCTGTATGACCTGCAGAGCCGCAACTCCGACCTGTATGGCAGCAGCGCCTGAGGGGGTGCAGACGGACACTGCGCTGCAGCAGCGCGGCACATCGACATGCCGGGCACACCCTTCATCCCAGCGGTTGGCTCCCACGGCGCTGGGCGTGCAACGCCAGGCGGTGGCAGGCCGCGGCCATCGACCAGCGCGAACGTACACTTGCTGAATGCGCGGCGCGCTCACGCGCGCTCGCACGCTTCTTTCTTTATTTCCGTGCTCTCCCTTTCTCACACACTTGTACCACCAAACTGGACATGCACACTGAAATGCTGTTGTATACATGTTGTTTTGATGCCCGACTGAGTAACACTGGCGCTTGCACCGCTGTCTGCCGATGCCGACATCGACGCCGACGCCGGCCATCTGCCGACGCCTGAGGCTCGCTTGCCGCCGGGCCGGGGCGCGCCACGCGTGGATGCCTACTGCCCCGCCGCCGCCGCCGCCGCTTCTTGCGCCATTGCCTCCTGCGCGGCCGCGAACGCTGCCGCGTCCTCTGGGTTCACATTGAACCCAGGAAGCAGAGAGGTGACGAAGCCAACAACCAGAGCCTGCAGCTCGCGAAGGATGCCGTCCTGCTGCGCGGGTGGCGCGCCCGCCGCGCCGCCGGCCGGCGCCGGCACCGCCAACGCGGGTCCGCCGGCGGGCGCGCCGTCCGCTGCCCCCGGCGCCGCCGCTGGCCCCGGCGCCGCCGCGGCTGGCTGCGCCGCCGCAGGCGCGGCGGGCGGCGCGCCGCCCGTGCCCCCGTCGCCCGCAGGCGCGGCCTGCTGCTGCTGCTGCTGCTGCGCGCCGGCGGCGGCGCCGGCGGCGGCCTGCTGCTGCTGCCCCTGCTGCTGCCCGTGGTGGCGGTGGTGGTGATGGCGGCGCAGGCCGGTGAGGCGGTGGAGGATGCGACGCACGGGCTCGGTGGCAGTGAGGAATAGCAGGAGGCCGAGGCCGACCAGCAGGAAGAAGCGGCGGGGCGGGCAGTGCTGCGCGGCGGGGGCGGGGCGCGGGCACGGCGGCATCGGCGGCGTCGGCGGCGTCGGCGGCGCCTCGTCGCCCTTTGCGCGGCCTCCGTCGCCCCTCCCCCCTCCGCAGCGCACTCCCCCTCCGCAGAGCGCCTCCTCACCTGGTACAGTATGATCAGCAGCACCGCCGACTGCAGCAGCACGCGCATGTTTATGCGGAGTCGGATCTGAAACCCGCCGCCGGGGCGGGCGCCCGGCGCCGGGGCGTCGCCGGCGTCGCCGCCGCCGCGCGCCGCCGCCGCCGCCTCGTGCCGCCGCAGCAGCGCGGCAAACGGCGGCGGCAGCTGCCCGAGCTGCCGCTCCTGCTGGCGCAGCAGCTGCGCGACCGCCTCGGGCAGCACGCCGCGGCGCCGCTGCCGCAGCTGCTGTCCCTGCTGCTGGTGGGGCACGCCCGCCACGGCCATCGGCACCGCCTGGGGTACGAACGCATAGGGGTAGGGCACCACGGGCGCCACGCCGTATGCATACGCCTGCCCCGCAGCCGCTGCCGCCGCCGGGCCGCCCTCGCCCGCCGCGCCGGGCGCGCCGCCCGCCGGCAGCACCGCCGGGGGCACCGGCACAAGGCTGGGCAGGAAGGCAAGCGCGGCGGGCGCGGCGCCCGCCGCCGCGCCGGCCGGCGGGCCACCGCCGCCCGCCGCCGCGTGGTGCGCCTGCAGCGCCTGCAGCGCCGCGCTGTAGGCGGCCGACAGGGCCGCCTGGTAGATGGCAAATCCAGCAGCGCTGGCCGGCAGCGGGCAGGCAAACGCCGGCAGCGCGACGCCGCCGGGGGCGGCGAACGAAAAGAGCGGGCCCGCCGGCGCTGCGGGTGGGGCCGCCGCCGCGGCTGGCGCGGCGCCGCCAGGCGCAGCAGTCGGCTCATCGAGTTGGGGGGGTACAGCGACGGGGCCCCCATGCACCGTGATTCTAGGGAGGCCGAGCGGCGCCGCCTGTACATGGCATGGGGCGTGCCAGCAGGGCGGTTTCGGCCTCGTGGCGGCAGGATTAGATGGGCAGGTCAGCAGGCATGCGCCAGTCTGGAGCGCTCCTCACCTCGGGCTCATCTGCCGGAGGTGCCGCCGCCGCCGGCTGCGCGGCCGAGGATCCGGCGGCTGCGCCGGCAGGCGCCGGGTTGGCGGCGGGCGCTGAGGACGCGGCGGCAGGCGCTGGCGACGTGCCAGGTGCTGGCGAGCTGGCGGCAGGCTTGATCACAATGTGCAGGGTGGGCGGGTTGGCGGGGTCCGTCACCTGCTCCAGCAGGCAGGCAGCGGCAGCCAGCGCGCACCCCGCGTCAGCGCGCAAGGCAGCAACGGCAGGCGTGACGCCGGCAGGCGTGACGCCCGCCACTACTGCGACGCGGCGCGGCTACAGAGCAGGCGGGAGCGGCGCAGCCGCGCGCGCGGTTCGCGGCCAAGGGCTGCTCACCGGGCCAACGATGGAAGAAAGCGTGGCCTCGTCCTGGCGCAGCACCCGCCCCGCAAAGATGACCTGCGGCACATCAGCGCGCGGCCATGCAGCTCTCCTCACCGCGGCCGCCACCACCACACTAGCCAGCGAGCGAGGGCAGACGCAGGCCGGCGCATCACCAGGCAGACGTTGCCTGTCTCCCTTGGCTGCCCTGCAGCTCTCTGCCGCCGCCCCGCCCCTGCCGCTCCCCGCCCCCGCTGCCCCTCCACCCCACCGCCAAGCACCCACCGTCAGGTTCTCGGGCATGGGGCTGCCCGGGTACGTCTCCTGCAGGCGCAGCTTGACGTCGCGCAGCGTCGCGCCCGCCGGCACGCGCAGCCGGTGGCCCCGCGGGTCGTCGCCCGGGCGCCCGGGGTTCTTCACCAGCACCTCCAGCTCCGCCATGGTCCGGACCACGCGTTTGAGGGTGAGGGCGGGGTAGAACGAAGGGCAGAAGGGAGAGAAGCGAGAGGGCTCCTGCGGCAGTGCGGGCGGGCGCGGCGGGGTGAGGCGTGCGTTGAGGATCATCGTCTCTCGCCACGCCTGCCGCGCTCCTGTGGGCTGACACAGGCTCCAGCAGGTCCCCACAAAGGCTGGATCGCTACACAGGGGCGCACTCCACAGTGCAGACCAGAGCCCCGCACCTCTCGAGCAGCAGGCCTCTGGCGGTGCTTGCGGGCGAGGAGAGGAGAGGAGAGGCGAGCAATACGATTGGCGCCTCGGCTGCTGGATCGCGTATCACAGCGCTGCAGAGTTAGCCGACGGATCGCAAACGAGTAAAAAGCGAAGGGGAAGCAAGTGTGGCCCTTCCCCGAAAAATGGCTTGTCGCCCTGCCTGCGTGATCTGCCCCACTTGCGAGCTGTTTCTGTGTTGCAGTACGTACTGCAGGCTGTTTTGTGCCACAATCGGCGAGCTGGCCAGCATTCGAGTTCCACTTGGCAGCTAGCTCTCCGCCTCGATCCCCGCTGTAGACTGATTGGTCGCTACAGTCGAAGCGCGTTGTCGATCGATCGCCAGTGACAGGAGTCCGAGGCCTGAGGGCCTGCCGGCAGGCGCTATGGTGCTCAACGTGCGGCAGAAGCAAGCAGGTGAGGCGCGGGAGACGGTGGGCCACAGCGGGCGTGCCCGCCCCTCCCGCCTGCGCGAGCGCCGCCCTCGGATCGCTTCCCCCGCTGCCCGCAGATGCCATCGTGCGCATGCTGCACTTCAACGCCTCGCCCGCGGTCAAGGCGGGGGAGGAGGACGTGTACAAAGTGCTTGTGCTAGACAGGTGGGCTCGGCTGGCGGCCAACCGCCGCGCCTTCCAGCCGCGCCTCCCCGCCACACCCGCCAGTGTGCCTGCGCGGTGCCCCTCCTGCCTGCCGCCACGCACGCGACGCTCTCCCTGCCGTGCCCCCGCTGCCACTTTCCACCAGGTACACCAAGGAGGTGCTGGCGCCGCTGCTCAAGGTGAATGAGCTGCGGCGGCATGGCGTGACGCTGCACATGCTGCTGGACAGCGAGCGGCAGCCCATCCCCGACGTACCGGCCGTCTACTTTGTGGAGCCGAGCGAGGCGGCCGTGCAGGTGCGGGCGCAACACTCAAACCAGGCGGCGGGCAGCGGCCGCGCCGCAGCCGCTGTGCTGCAGCGTTGCAGTGCTGCGCCCAGAGCGTGATGCGGGCGTGGATGTTCAGGCCGGCGCTGGCCCCCTTCGGCGCAGCGCATTGCCCTGGACGCGCAGCGCGGGCTCTACGACTCTCTCCACCTCAACTTCTCCACCCACCTGCCGCGACCGCTCATGGAGAAGCTGGCAGGGACGGTGGTGTCCAGGTGCATGCCTGGGGAATGGGAAAGGGGTGTGGGAAACCATGTGGTGAGCGCGACCAGACCACACCAGTGCTGCAGGACGCGCCATTCAGCTGCGATGCAGGATTTTGGTACCACGACGCGGCGTTTCGCTCCCTCCCCACCTTGCTCTGCACCCTCGCCGCTCCCCCCGCAGCGGCACGGCGGCTCGTATCGCCAAGCTGCATGACCAGCACACGCAGTTTGTCAGCCTGGAGAGCGGCCTCTTCACGCTGGGCCTGCCAGACACCTACCTGCAGGTGTGCCCCATGCCAGCGCCGCTGCCGAGCAGTGACGCTCGCTTGCGGACCGCGCGCGCGGGCTGCTGCATGCTGTGCCCTGCCAGCCGCGCGGCCGCGCAGGACACCGTGGCGCGCGCCCTCGGCCCGCTGCGCTGCCACCGAACAAAGTGCCCTCGCGCCACTCCCCCTCCCTCTGTAGCTCAACGACCCGGGCGCCCAGGACTCGCAGATCGAGGCGGCCGTGGGCGCGGTGGTGGAGGGCCTGTTCTGCGTGCTCGCCACGCTGGGCGTCGTCCCCGTCATCCGCTGCCCCCGCGGCGGCGCGGCCGAGCACGTGGCCGTGCAGCTGGACGCCCGGCTGCGCGAGGCGGCCAAGGCGCGGGGCGGGCCCTTCAGCGAGGCGGCCGCCGCCGCGGGGCTGGCGGCCAGCCTGCAGCGCCCGCTGCTCTGCCTCTTCGACCGCAACTTTGAGCTGAGCGTCGTCCTGCAGCACAGCTGGACGTACAAGCCGCTGGTGAGGGGGCGGGGGGCAGGTGGACGGCAGGGCGGGAGGGGTCGAGGAACGGGGGCCGCGCCCTGTTGGCACCAGGCCGACAGCGAGTGGCTCCATCCCCTGGGCCGCAGGTGCACGATGTGCTGGGCATGCACCTTAATCGGGTCACTGTGGCCGAGGCGCCGCCTCCTGGCCACGCGCACCTCGGCCACGCTGCGGCGCGCAAGGCATACGAGGCACGCGCACGACCGCCGCCTGTCCCCGCTGCCTTGCCTCTGCGCTTGCAGCACCGCACCTGCTTGCTCAAGCTGCTTCCTCGACCCATGTTTCGCTTGCCATGGGCTTGCCTACTTTCGCGTCTGCCAACCCACTTCGCGTCTGCCAACCCAACCCAACCCAACCCTTCCAACTTCTCCGACCTCGCAATCACAGGTGGATGATGGCGACTTCTTCTGGAGCTCGCACGGGCGGGAGCAGTTCCCCAAGATCGCAGAGCAGGTGGGCGGTGGCGGGCGGGCCATGCGTTGCAGTGCGCCCCCTCGGGCTGCCGGGCCTTGCGCTGCACCTCGCATGCGCACGCGCGCGCCCACTCGCTGCGCCACCCATGCGCCGCGCTCCCTCGCTGGCCCCGACGCCCTCACGTTCCCCCTCCCAGGTGGAGGTCGAACTGGGGCGGTACAAGGCCTCCATCGAGGAGCTCAATCGCAAGACTGGCAGCCACATCGACCCGCTGGCAGACCCGAATGAGCTGATGCGCTCCTCCACCCGCAACCTCATGTCCGCCGTCAGCAGCCTGCCGGGTGAGGGTTCCAGCTTGCATGGGCAGGGCGCTCGTGGCAGCGCGCGTTGCGCGTTGTGGCAGCGGGCGTCGCAGCAGGGGGGTCGTAGCAGCGTGCGCTGCTGACCGGCCCTGTGCGTGCGCGCACGCGGCGTGCAGAGCTGACCGAGCGCAAGCGCGTGATTGACAAGCACACCAACCTGGCCACCGCGCTGCTCAAGGTGCGTCAACCACAGGGCAGAGCAGAGCAGACCAGCAATTTGCCCGCGGAATAGTGCATGCCTCACAGTGCCAAGCTGTAAGACCAGACTAGACCAACTAGACCAACCTGCGGAGCGCTGCTCCTCTCTTCCATGTCTTCCCTTGCTCACCGGCACCTCGCGTGCCTCCCACTCACGCCCCATCCGTGCTTTCTTCCTGCAGTCCATCAAGGATCGCCACCTGGATGGGTTTTACCAGCTGGAGGAGGACTGCATCGCTGGCAAGGCCGACCTGGCGGACGTGCAGAAGCAGCTGCAGTCGCCGGTGCGCGGCAGGGCGCGGGCGGACGTGGCTGCCAGGCGGAGGTGGCGGGCGCAGCGCAGGCAGGGGGGAAGCTGTTGCTGGGCCGGCGCCTGGGCCAAGAGCGGGGAGCGCGGCATGATGGGGTGGCGCCTGGAGAGGGGACCTGGCGCTGCAAGCTCTGGCGATGCAGGCGCGGCCGCGGGGTGTGAACGGAGCGCTACTGCCGTGGCGCAGGTGGGCACAGCAGACGACAAGCTGCGCCTCGCGCTGGTGTGGCTGCTCACCTGCGAGACCGCGCCCAGCGAGGCCGTGTGCCAGAGCGTGGAGCAGCTGCTGCAGGCGGCGCAGGTGGCCGGCCAGAGCGGCGAGGGAGAGCGCGGGCTGCGCCGCGCGCGGCGGTTCGCATGCCTGCCCTGCCACCGCAGCGAGCGGGGGAGCCTCTGCCTGCTGCACGCTCCCATGCATGGCCCTGGACCCCGCGACACGCCTCGCTGCGCCTGTTAATTCGTTTCCCCATGCAGGCTGACATGAGCGTCTGGGCGTACGTCAAGCGCATGCGGCGAATGAACCTGATGGGGAGGCAGCCGGTGCGTGGGGCGGCTCCTGTCCCACTCACTGGCGCAGGCGGCCGCTCGCATGTGCTGCAGGGGCACGTCGGTCACAGAGGCCGCTGCGTAGCCGTCTCACGCGCCTGCTCGCCTGGCCCCTCTCGCCCCCTCCGCCGCCCGCAGGGCGGCAGCACGGCCGACGGGCTGAGCACTTTTGGCAGCAGCACGCAGCAGCTCACAAACCTGCTGGGCACCACGTTTGGCCAGGGGCTCAGCTCGCTGACCAAGGGGGTGAAGAACCTCCTGGCGGGGGAGCAGCAGGTGCGCATGCGCGCGCAGATGCGCTTTCTTGAGTTTAGATGCTTGGCAGAGAGGACCTGGATGCGCTGCCTGGGATGGACACAGCTGGGTGCACCGCCTGTTGACGCGAGCACCCTGCCCTGCGCCCCGCGCGCAGGCGGCGGTGACGGTGGCGGTGGAGGCGCTCATGGACGTGAAGCCCAACCCAGACACCGACTCCTACTGCCTCTTTGACCCCAAGGCGAGTCACTTCCGCTGGTGTGTTTTGGATAGAGGGGGGCGAGGGATGTGAGGACGATGGAACGTGCGCACGAGACGTGAGCAGCTGAATGCATTGGCGCGGGGGCCAGGCTCGCCACGCTGCGCACGCCCATGCTGCTGTGCGTCCGACAAGCCTGCACTGCCGCTGACTGCGGCCCTGCCCGCGCCCGCGTCCGACGTGCCCGGCCCCACAGGCGCCGGCGGGGCGCGCGCAGCGGCCGGCGGGGCCGTTCAAGGAAGCCATCGTCTTCATGATTGGAGGGGGGAACTACCTGGAGTACGAGTCGCTTAGGTGGGTGGTATGGGGTGGCATGGGACTGGTGGGGCGTGCACGTGCGTGTTGCGTTCTTGTGCGACGCACGGCAAGCGCGCGTGTCGGCTCGCCTGGCCACCGATGCGCCCACCCCTCCGCGCCCTCGCCTGCCGCAGCTGCTGGGCCAGCCGCGCGCAGCCGGCCCCCAAGCACATCGTGTATGGCGCCACGGAGCTGCTCAGCGGCGAGGCGTTCCTGCAGCAGCTCGCAGAGCTCGGCCGCAAGAGCGGCGCCGCCTGAGCGCCCCAGCCCCAGGCAGGGCAGGGTGCACCGGGCTTTTCTCATGTCAGATGCTGGCAAGGGCAGTTGATGGTTGACAAGAGAGAGAGCACACAGGGACGGCCAGCAGGATGGGCCCAATGCGCGACAAGGAGGCGAGCAAACACCTGCAAGCCCAGGGACCGGCCGGTGTCACTGCACCGCCAGGGACTGCACGGCGGCGCGCAGCAAGGCTGTGCCACCCTCCTGTGCCGCACAGGTCTCCTTGTCACAGGTGATGGAGCCGTTGGCCTGCAGGTGGGATGGGGTCGGCTATGCTCAGTGGATGGCGCGGCCCTGGAGCTGGGAAATGCCATCTAAGCCGTGCAGGCCCCTCAACCAAGCAGTCGCAGGAAAGCCCGCGCATGGGCAGCAAGGGGGCGCTCACAATGTAGAGCTTGGCGTCGGCCACGGCGACGGTGGAGAGGATGCGCTTTCTTCCCCGCGTGCTTTCCAGCTCGTACTCATAGTCGTACACCTGGGTCTGGGGCGATCCCGGGAGGCTGCGTGCCGCCGAGCCCACCAGCGCCACGCCCAATGTGCTCTCCTTGGCGCGCTCTGCGGGCGCGTGGCACACGCCGACCAGGCAGGGAGTGGGGGGTGGAGGTGGCAGGGGTGTGCTGCGCAGCCAAGGTGCGTGGACGATGCGGCGACGGGTTGCTGCACCTCCCGCGCTGCACCTGCGTCGAGCAGCCGCTGCCCCACTTGTGCCAGGTCGCCGAACTCTGCCAGGCTCCGAATGCGCACGGGCAGCACGGTCACACCCAGCTGCAGGCAGGCAGAAGGGAAACGCCGCAGCCAACTGGGCCAATTGGAGCCCTCAGCACCTTTCCCACATGCAAGCAACCGGCAGCTCGTACCGTCGTGCTGTGCCGGCCCGGATCCCTGAACAGGATGTCGGCTCCAGGCTTGCTCACTTGTTCCCAGGCCGCCGGCCGCCGGATGCTGTACCCCTGCTCTCTGCTCTCAAACAGCACCAGGTCAATAGGCTCACTACGGCTGCTGCTGCTGCTGGCTGGCAGGGGCTCCGCATCGTCGGTCGCGTGTGCCGACCGCGGGTGGGCGCTCCCGCCCGCTGCCGCCACCCCGAGCCAGGCTGCCTGCAGCACCGCGCGACGGCTGAATGAGCACTGCTGCTCTGACTGGGCCAATCGCGGCAATGCACTGGCCACACGCCGATCACAAGATTGATGGGCGCAGCGAATGCTCATGCGCCTCAGGGACGCCATATTTGTTATGAACGCGATCGCTTGAAGCGGGATACAGTGATGAAATTGCAGGAGAAAGAACCCACTGAGAGTTCCATCGATTCATGCAAAGAAGAGCCGATCAAGCCCTGTCGCCATTACAGCAGACAGCGTGAACCACAGTAAAGCGGGTGCTGCTGGCGGAGAAGCAGGAGCGGGGCGGGGCGGTGGGCCAGGCTGGGCGGGGCCGCCACCCGCCCTAACTCCTGCCGCACACTCCCACACCATGCAGGATCCGGCGCTGCCATGCTGCGCATAGCCTGCATCTGGTGGGAGGGAGGCGCGCGCGCACGGAGTGCGCGGCCATGCGCGGCGGCCGCGCGCCGGCAGGCCTGCCAGCTGTGCCGCGCCGCCGCAGGAGCCAAAGCCTGATTTGGTGGCCGGCTTCCTGGCGCCTTGCGGGCTGCTCGACCCCACCGACCCGCTCGCCATGGTCAAGCCCAACTGGGAGGGCGTGGCCAGCATCACCGCCCAGCTGCGGCTCCTCAACATTATGTCCCCCGCAACGCGCGCCATTGCCATGAGCATGTACGTGCGGCGCATGCGGGTGGGCGGGGGCGGGCTGCTGCAGCCGAGCGCGGCTGGGAGGGGATGGGGCCTGCTGCGGCCTTGCGGGTGGTGCACTTGGTCGGTGCTTGCTTCGTGGGCGTGGGCGTGGTTCTGCTGTGCTGATGGGTGCTTGTGGATTGTTGTGCAGGCACCCCAGCCGCCGAGTCCTGCATATGCCGCTGCAGCCCCTGCGGCTGCGGCCAGCCGCTGCCGCAGGAGCAGCAGCAGCAGCAGCCCCAGTGGCGCCGTGGTATCCCCCGCCCGCCACCTACCCACCGTCCTGCCGGCGGCACACTTCCTCCCTCCCGCGGCGCCAGCGGCGGCGCCCGCCTCTGTCCCAGGAGCGGCCTCCACAGCTTCACTTTGTGCATGTCGAGTGCAGAACGCACGTGGGCCAGGCGGCACCCGGGCTGCCGACCTTCCTTGCAGTGCTGCACGTGGGCGATGGCGACTTTGAAGGTCTCAAATTGCTAGTCAGCGAGAAGGTGGAGCGTCTGGTGAACCGCTGGTGCCGGGAGGCGGAGGAGGAGCCCCTGGTGAGGCATCGGAGCCAGCAGTGCGCGCGCCATGCGTAGGGCATGCACCTGCATATGCTCTGTGCTGGGCATGCACAGTGCGCAAGGAGATGCGCCGGCGGATGCCGGCACGCCCGCCAGCTCATAGGGTGGTGCGCGCCCTGCGCCCACAGGAGGAGGGCACCGAGCTGGTGGCGGCGCTGCTGGTGGGCGGCAGCAGGGAGGCGCACGACGATGAGGAGCTGCATGCTGCACTCCAGGCCGACGCCGAGGGATACGCCACGGCCGCGGTGCTGACGTGCGCCCCGCACCAGCTGGCGCCGCGGGCCGGCGAGGCGCTGGGCAGCTTCCCGCTGTCCAACGTGAGCGCGCATACTGCCTGATGTCAGCACTGCTGCAGCTGCATGCGCGGACACACTGTGCGCGAGTAGTGCCGCCGGCCAGCTGCTGCATGCGTGGCACCGAACATGACCGCGCCTGCTCTCCGAGCGTCCTGTTGATGGCTGAACGCATTGCACCACCAACCCTGCTGCCCTCCTTCAGGGCTGTGTGGTTGTGCGGGCGGTGGCAGCCCCCGCCCCTCCAGCTCCGCCTGCAAAGGGGCGCCGTGGTTTCTGGAGGCTAGCCTGTTACGCATGCTGTACTGTGGCAGTGTCGGCCCCTGCGGACGAGGCGGCATGGCGTGAGCGGCACGCAGTGCAGAAGAGAGAGGCGGCACGTCAGTGCGAGCAGCCCCTACAAAACGTTTTCACGGAGCAACTGAGAAGCAAGCACACGCAGCACACAAGGCGGCGCCCACCCGGAAGCTCTCGTCACGCCCTGCGGACCCCTCTGTTGGCAGGACTACCTACAAGCGCCTTTTGTGGAGTCACGCGCTCCGAGAGACATAGCCCTCCGATGCCGCCGGCCCGCGTGCCGCCCCGTCGCCGCCTGCCGATCGAATGCGCTGGGGTTTGTGCTCTTGCGTATACTGTGTTGGAGTGGGTGCCCCGCATCCCCCAGCCGCCATCGTACCACAGTTTTGCTGACCAGCGCGAGGTAATCCGGGCGGTGGGGTGCGACGCGCGGTGGGGTGCGACTTGCGAGCGTCGCCCGCCTGCCCGCCCTCGTCCGACATGCACGGCGCGCGCTCAGCCGTCGCCCCGTTGTTCTTCCTTCCTGCCATCCCTTCAGTTCCTGGGCATCCCACACGCGCTCAATGTGCTGAGCAATGCTGCCATCGCGGTGCCCGGCGTCTTTGGCCTGCTGGTGCTGGTGGTCTCTGCCGCCCGCTCCCTCTCACGCCGCGGTGCGCGCTGGCATTTCATGCGAGCGCTGGCGTGGTGCCGGGCGAGTGGCGCCGCACTTGTCAGAGAACCCATGAAGGCATTCCCACTTGCAATGCGCAGCGCCACAGCCCCTGAGCGACGATGCGGCCGACCCTTGCTGGGCCGCATCCTGCGTCGGCATGCTGCTGACGGCCGCTGGGTGAGATCGGGGTCTGCCCAGCTAGTACCCTGCCTGCGGTGCTGACCTTGCGCTTGGGGCGCCAGCGCGCGGTCAGCGCCACGGTGCGGCACTGCGTGCCCGCTGCTGCCCTGTGCCCAATGCCAGCAACGGACCTTTGCCCCTGCAGCTCTGCCTACTACCACCTGGCCCCCGACACCCCACGCCTGGCCTGGGACCGCCTGGGCATGGCAGTGGCATTTGCCTCCCTCTTTGCAGCGGCGCTTGCCGAGCGCCGCATCCGCAGCCGCGACGGCGCAACGATGGCGCTCGCGCTGCTGCTGGCCACAGCTGGCGGCAGCGTGGCGCACTGGCGGACGAGCGAGGAGGAGGGACGGGGCGACCTGCGCGCATACGCGCTGGTGCAGGGGCTGTCGGGTGAGAGCAAGCCAGGACAGGTGGCGGCACGGGACTCTGGCCAGGCCTGCCCACTGGGCAGGCCTGGGCCTGCGAGCGCATGATCTCGAGGGGCTGGCTGAAGCATGCCGATCGCCAGCCCTGACGCATGACCCCACCGCCCTCCTGCCCACGGCCCACCTCCCTGCGCAACGCCTCAGCTCTTGGCATCGGCTACGTTGCCGTGTCCTACCCGCCGCCGCCAGGCTCTGCCGCCGAGCGCAGCGGCAGCACGCGCGCGCTGCTGCGGGCGCTGGCGTGGTATGCTGCGGCGATAGTGTGCGATCGCACTGACTGGATCATCTACAAGCTAACTGCCCAGGTGAGGGTGGGCTGTCGGTGCGTATGCGCTGGGCTGAGGCACGCCGCAGCCCACGCCTGATGCTTTGTGGTTGACACGGCGCGCCTCCTGTTTTGTGGTCGACGCTCGGTCTTGCATTGCTCCAAGCAGCGGCGCTGCGTGCGCCGCAGGTGGTGAGCGGACACACGCTGAAGCACCTGCTGGCTGGCGTGGCAGGCTGGGAGGTTGTGCGCATGCTGCGTGCGCGCGCCAGTGTCGCTGGGGCGGTGTGAGTTGATCGCGCGGCCGGCAACCAGCGCTCGGGATGCAGGGAGCCGGGGTGCGCCAAGCGGGGCCAGATGGCCATGCAGACACATGTAGACACGACAGATGACTTGCATCCAATCCACCTGTACTTAATCAGTGAGTGGAGGCCTGTCAGAATGGGGAGCGTCTGTGCATGCGCAGCGTGCACGGCGAGCTAGAGCCAGCCGGAGGCGCGGAGCGACCAGGAGGGGGTTGCGGTTCCGTTGATCACTTTCACGTCCTCCCAATCAGTGTTGCGGCTCGTGATAACACAGTTTCAGATCGATCAGCAAAGAACGACTGGGCTGATGATGGTGACGACGCGCCCTCCTGGGCCCAACCGCACGGCTCACGCGCGCCTCTGCATCCAAGACTGCGCGCTGAGCGAACCGCAGCGCCCAGTCCACTCGATCTACGCTCATATTGGCCCCATGCCCGCCCGCGCCTACCAACGTGTCGCCCGCAGGGTAGCCGCTTGCTACAGTGCTTGCTCCGCTGCTCCGCGAAGCAGCTGCTTCGGTGCGCCCCACCAGCGCGGAGGAGGAGGGTGACGCCAGGGAGGAGGGCTGCAGCACCAGGGCCGCCACCATGCGTAAGAAGGCAAAGGCGCTGCTGGAGGTCGCCAAGCGGCTTTCCAGCAACCCAGCGCTCCGTTCGCAGCATCCTCAGCGCGGGCCGCGCTCTGCACGGAGCTGGACCGCCGCCTTGCGCCGCTGGCGTGGCGTGGCAGCAGCCAAGGCGCGCTGTGAGGTGCGCACGCTGGAGCTTACTAGGGTTTTGTGCTTAGGTTCTAGGTTCTAGGCACGTGCCCTCGCGCTCGGTGTTTGGGTCTGCAGAGTGCAACTACGTCGACCGCCTGGGGGCGCCCACCACTACGGCTCCCTGGAGGGCTTCCGCTGGCCAGACTGCCAGCACAGGCCCTCGTCTCTCCCGCACGCGTGAGCCCCCCCGGGGTCCCGCATGCTGCCGGCGCTGAGGTGCTTCCAGGCCTCCGCCCTCACTCCTGTCACGCTTCTCCTCCCTGGCGCGCAGTGGCGCGCGCATCAGCTCAACGCAGCTGCAGGCGCCACCTGCACGCTCGTCGAGGTGGCATGCACGACGGTGGTGCTGGCGCCGTGCAGTCCACCTCAATGACTGTGCAGGTGGCGCCCCGCAGCTGCGCCGCGCTGATGCGCGCACCACTGCACGATGGAGGTGTTGTTGAGCAGAGTAGCGCAGTGACGCGCTTTGTCACGCGCGACGAAGGGGTGGTCCTGGTGCAGCCGCCCGCCCTGAGCTGCTGCAGGTGCCGCCAAGCAGGGCGCCTCCATGTGGGCGCCTGTCGGTGGCGGGTGCCGTGCCCGCTCGGCCGAGTGCACGACATGGCCTGATGCTGGCTCCCTGCCTTTACATTTTCCCCTCAGTCCTGCTGCATGCAGCTGGGCGTGCGCCAGACGCCCATCCGGACGCGCTCGGCGCAGATAAGGTGGAATGGTGGTCTCAACAGCAGGACTGGGTCACCTGCCTCGCGGATCCTAAGCGCTGCCAGCTGGTGCGCTGTCACCTGCCTCCCGTTCCTGCGCTAGGCCGCGTCACACAGTGAGCTTGGTGGCCCCTGGGCAGGTAAGCGTCAATGGGGGCACCGCGCCACAGCAGGGTTATCGCCCCGCCCTCCCTACAAGATGAGCGAGGTGGGAGGGGGCAGAGGAGGGGGCAGAGGAGGGGGGGGGGGGGGGGGGGGGNGGGGGGGGGGGGGGGGGGGTGGCGCGGGCCACGAGCGCCCCACCCCAGGCCGCGCCTGCCTCCTTTCTAGCCCAGCTTGGTGAATGGGAGTTGGGGTGCCAGTAGAAGACCCTGTCCAGACCGTGCTGAAGGCCCGGCGCCAGCAGCCGGTTCAGGGTCCCAGGCCTGGCCATTGTCTTCCAGCATCCCAACTGTCTATGGCACATGTAGGGAGGGCTGTGTGGTGAGCACACCGCTGCCACACCTGGCGCGGGCCGGGCCAAGGTGCACAGCACGGCGCTGCCACGTGCTGCATACCCAGGCGCTTGCTGAGTACGTGGCGTGCCTACAGTCAGACCCTGCAGGCTGTCGGCAACTCACTCACGCCCTGCATGCATCCCTGCAGCTGACCCTTCCCAACTCCTCCCATCTTCCTCTACTGTTCAGCAGCAATGTCCCTTTGTAACACGCGTTCACAGTGCTGGGCAATGCTGGGTGCAGGGACGCGGGCGGGGCGGCGCTCTATCGAGGTGGGGGCGGCGCTCGAGCCGGCACTGTTTTCTGCCCAGCGACTTGCACAGCCGCACTACCCTGCACCTCACAGACGCAGCACGCGCAGCAGAGTGGCTTGCGAAAGGTGGGGCATCTGCCTTCTTGCCACCGCTCTCTTGATGCAGGCCGATCAGCCCGCCCACCGATCGCCATCGCACTATCCCTCTTCATCGGCAGGGTGCAGAGCTGTGCCTTCTCCGCACAAGTCGCTTGATCACCATCTCTGCACGCTGGCCACCGCAGCAGTGCTGCAGCCGATGGCTGCAAGCGCCACATCCGCGGCGTCGGTGCTGGCGCTGCTGGAGGAGGAGGAGGACTCGCTGAAAGTTCATGCGCTGCAGCAGCTGAACCAGCAGGTCGACCAGTTCTGGTTCCAGATCTCGGGCAGCGTGGGGGAGATCGAAGCGCTCTACGAGGACGAGGAGTTCAGCCACCGCGAGCTGGCCGCGCTGGTGGCGTCAAAGGTGGGCCGGGGCGGTGCTGGCGGGCCAGGCGTGGGCGATGGCACGATCGGGCGATCCATTGAGCGTCTGCCGCGGTGGTGCGCCCGACCATTCAACACGCTAGGCTGACCGCAACCGCCGCCTGTGGTCTTGTTCGTTCTCCACCTGCCTTGCCGCCGCCAACAGGTCTTCTACCACCTGGGAGACCTGGACGATGCACTGACGTATGCACTCGGCGCGGGCGCGCTGTTTGATGTCAATGACAAGGCCGAGTATGTGCTGACGATCCTCGGTGCGCATTGACTAGCCACTGGGCAGCACGCGGTGCAGCAGGGCGCGAGGCGGCGGCGGCAGTTGCGGCGGCGGCGCAGCGGGCGCGGCATGGCGGCGGTGGCTACGACAGGGACTGCCACCACTGCGCTCGTGCCGAGCCTCGTTCTCCCTCCTTCATTCTCCCTCCTCCCCCCTCCCTCCTCCCCCCTCCCCCGCTCCCCTCCCCCGCTCCCCAACCCACCCCAGCCCGCTGCATTGACCGCTACATCGCGCTGCGCTCGGGCGGCAATGGCGGGGAGGTGGACCCGCGGCTGGAGTCGATCGTGGAGCGACTCTTCCAGCGCTGCTCCTCGGACGGCCAGTATGAGCAGGTGGGCTGGTTGAGCAGCTGGTTGTGCTGGAGATGGGCGGCTGGTTGAGCTTGCGGAGCGGCTGGGGGCGGTGGCCCTGGAGGCGGCGCGCAAGGAGGCGGCGCGGCTGGGCACAGACGGAGCTGGCGGCGCGCAGCGCTGCAGCGCGGGCCGCCGCTCGGCGGCCGCCGCACAATGCGGCCGGGCCGCCATCCGGCCTGGCGCGCCGAACAGGCCCTGGCGCACCGGGCCACGCGCAGGCAGTGGGCATCGCGCTGGAGGCGCGGCGCCTGGACCAGCTGGAGGCTGCGATCACCAGCAGCCCAGATCGCGTGCAGGCGAGCGCGATGGTTGGGGGGAGAGGCAAGGGGGCTGGAAGGAGGCGGGCGAGTCTGCACGGTTTTGGGGCAGCAGAAGGGAGGGGGAGGGATGCAGGCAGGGCAGTGGGGGGGCGCAGCAGGCGAGTCCAGGGATGTGATTCCCTGCCATGGGCAGGAGGTGTGCGAGCGCTGGCGGGGCGGCAGGCGTGGACAGGAGTGCGCTGCGTGCGCCAGCGAGCTCTGCACTACTACATCCCAATGGGAATGTACCCTGCCCCCTGCAGACGCTGACGTATGCGCTGGACGTGACGCAGCGGCTCATCGTGTCTCGCGAGTTCCGCAACGAGGTGCGCGTGATGTGTGTGAGCTTGCGCAGGAGATGTGTGTGGGTGTGTGGCGTGGGAGGGGCGAAGGGACAGGGTTGGGTGTTGCGAGGGAGCTCAGCCATCGTCTGCCGCCTGCCTTGCCTGGGTGCCACCCACCTCCCACGCCTCTTCCTCCTCCCACCTGCGCCACCTGTGCTGCCGTTCTTTCCTCCCTCTCAGGTGCTGCGCCTCGTGATCCGCCTCTGTGAGCAGGTGCCCTCCCCCGACTATGTGTCCATCTGCCAGGCAAGCGAGATTCGTTGATGTCGGTTGATCGCCAGCTGGTTTAGTTTGCGTGGGGTGGCTGCATGGGGCGATGGCTGGCCACGGCGCGGCAACCCAGACTGCCTGCCTCCCTCGCCCTTCCGTCGCCCGCGCCGCGCGCGCGCTCCCCTCACTCGGCCGCCGCCTGCTCTTCTCCCTCTCCCTGCGCTCCGCTCCCCCGACAGTGCCTGACCTACCTTGACGACGCTTCGGAGGTCGCCAAGATCCTGCACACCCTCCTCTCCTCGGGCAGCGAAGACTCGGCGCTGCTGGCCTACCAGGTGGGCCCCGCGCCGCGTTTCTGCAGATGCTCTGCGCCGCCTCGCTGCCGACGCCTCGTTGCAGACGCCTCGCTGCAGTTCCCGCGCACCTGTTCGCTTGCGTGTCACATGCGCCCACCTGCTGCTTGCGCGCTCGCTGTCTGCCAAATGCTCTATTCAAACTTGTTATGCTGTCTACCGATCTACTGAGGCGCTGCGTGCTCTCCCATTGAAACCGAGGTGCTGTGCACTGACCTACAATGCCGATGTTCTTTGTGTCTTCCAGATCGGCTTCAACCTCGCAGAGTGCGAGGTGCAGGGCTTCTTGAACCAGGTAGTCTAGGCGTTTGCTTGCGGCTGCAGGGCGGGTGCCAGCAGGGGCCGCTGGTGCGCTGGCGGTGCGTGCGGTGGTCGAGCAGTGCGTTGTTGCGACGTCTGTCGGTCTGTTGGCTGCACGGCCTGGTGTCGCTTGCATCGCGGATTCGGGCATTCCAATTCCGCCCTCAGGTCGAGACGCGCTTGGAGGAGCTGGCACCGACCTCGCTGCCCCCCGCGGCGCCGGCGCCCGCGGCCGACGGCGGCGGCGCCGAGGCCGGCGCCGAGGCCGGCGACCGAATGGAGACGGAGGAGGCGGGCGCCGGCGCCGGCGCCGGCGCGGCGCCGGCGCCGGCGGCGCCGGCGCAGGGCAGCCCCGAGGCCGCCTACCTGGCGAGGCGGGCGGCGCTGGCGCGGGTGCTGAGCGGGGCGGTGCCCATAGAGCTGGAGCGGCAGTTCCTGGCGCGCCACAGCCACGCTGACCTGCAGATCCTGAAGAACATCAAGGTGGGTGCACGGATGTGTATGGATAGGGGGGGGGGNCAACGCCAACGGCAACGTGAGGCGGGGGGGGGGGGGGGGGGGGGGGGTGTACGCATGCGCGGTGCTTGAAGGGGGAGGAGCTGGGGGGAGGGGGCTGGAAGCGGTGCCGCGTGCCTGCACGCCTCAGTGCCCGCTCGCAGCGCCGGTCCACCTGCGCCGTCCTTTCCTCCCGCTGCGTGCTTCCCGTAGGGCGGCGCGCTCTATGCCCTGGGCCTCATCCACGCCAACCACGGCCATGACATCCGCACTTTCCTCCTGGTACGCTGAGCGCGCTGGCATCTGCACGTGCGCTGCGTCAGGGCGCTGCGCGTTGGCGGGGCGTGACCCGACTGCCCCGCCACTCGGCCCCCCGTCGCGCGCCCCCCACACGCCCCCTCGGCCCGGCCGCGCCGCAGGAGGCGCTGCGCGCCGCGCAGCACGAGGTGGTCCAGCACGGCGCGTGCCTGGGGCTGGGCCTGGCGGGGCTGGGCACCGCCGACGAGGAGCTGTTTGAGGACATCAAAAATGTGCTCTATATGGACAATGCCGGTGCGTGGGGTGGTAGTGGCGGCGGTGGTGGTGGTGGACGTGCATGCTGTTGGTCGTGGCATTCGGTGTGATGAATTCTGGGCAGATGCAGTGGTTTAGATGCATGGACAGCGGGGGGGCGCGCGTGCGTTTGCCACGACGTTGCCTTCGTTGCGACACACAGTGGTCAGGCGATGCGATGCGCAGCTGTTTGGATGCCTGCGACCTGCTCTTCAGATCCCACATCGCTTCCTGGTGCTGGGGCAGGTAGATTGCTCGTGCGATTGCGTCTGGCGGCCACTCACGCCCTCCCCCCCCTGGCCCTGTGCAGTCGCCGGCGAGGCGGCGGGCCTGGCACTGGGCCTGCTGCTGGCGGGCAGCGGCAGCGAGCACGCGGCCGAGATGCTGGCGTATGCGCACGACACCCAGGTGCGCCGGGCGGCACGTCGGCTGCGCAGCGGTTGGCCTGCTGTCGCAACAGGGCGGGCCGAGGCCCGTGTGCGGTCCCCAGCCGCTACTTCTCATTGCTCCTCCAAATGTTCCCATGTGCGCCCCCCCACCCCACCCCCCTGCGCCGCAGCACGAGAAGATCATCCGCGGGCTCGCGGTGGGACTGGCGCTGGTGCAGTACGGGCGGGAGGAGGTGAGGGGGCAGGAGGAGGCGGACAGGGTGCAGGAAGCTCGTCCCGGCACGCGTTGCACTCTGGCGGCAGGCAGGCGCGAGCGACAACCCACGGTAATGCCCCCCCCCCCCCCCCACCCCCCCCCCCC
>PCFQ01000020.1:480488-518892 GCA_003063905.1 Chlorella sp. A99
CGTGCCGTCCCCTCACCCGCGCGCCCGCCCCCCCCCCCCCCCCCCTGCTCGCTCTCCCTGCGTGCGTGCTCCTGCGCCCCTGGCCGCAGCCCGAGGAGGGGGAGGTGGAGTACCTGTTTGTGGAGAAGCCAGCGCCGGCCGCGCCCGCAGCCCCCGCCGCCGAGGGCGGCGCGGCGCCCCCCGCGCCCGCGGTGCAGCAGGAGGAGGAGGAGCCGCCGCCGCCGGAGCCTTTCGACTACGTGCCCTCTTGAGCAGAGTGGGCCGGGCGGGTGGGACGGGGGAGGCGGCCGGCGCGGGGCAGGCATGCGGGGCAAGGCCGAGAGGGACAGGGAGCGACGGTGCCTCGGGCAGGCGTTTCGTTGCGTAAGCCATGCGTCTCTGTGTAACTCGTCCTGTCCTGTCACTCGGTGTTGCAAGCTGCTCTGCACGCCCCGAGGCATGCAGGCAGGCCAGCGGAAAAGGGGAGAAGGGGGCAAGGCACAGTGGCATATGCCAACCAGTCGATAGATAACTCTGCTCGCCACACCAAGGCCTACCGCCCATGCCGTAACAGGCATCCTGCAGCCTTCATTTCGGACTTCCCCCCGCCTCCAGCCGACCCCCGCCTCAGCCCGGGTGCTGCCCGGCCACTGCCGTGCTGCTGCCAGGCCGCCCAGGCTGCCTCGGCGGCCGCCACTTTAATACTAGTAGTGGCCGCGCCACCGCCTGGCCCCTGCCACTGCTCAGGCAGCCACGTTCTTGAAGGAGCCCCAGGCGGCGGCGTCGATGCGCTTGACCATGGCCTTGATCTGGGCACCGGGGCCCAGCTCGTACAGCTGGTTCTTGCCCGCGGCCAGCAGCCCTCGCAGCGTCGCCTCCCACTGCACCGGCTCCACCAGCTGGCGCGGCAGCAGCGCGCGAATCTGGTCGGCGCTGGTCAACGGCTCGGCTGCGCGGGGAGAAGAAGAAAGCGGCGGGCAGGTGTGTGTGGGGGGGGGGGGCAGGGGAGCGCTGGCCGCACGAGCGCGTCTGCAGCTTGGCGTGTGCTCGTGCTCTGTCCCTCCGCCTTCCCTCCCTCGCCAGCCAAGCCACCCACCAGTGACATTGGAGTAGATGGGGATGCGGGGGTCCTTGATCTCGACGCTGGCCAGCACCTCGGTCAGCGCGTCGCGCGCCGCCTGCATCAGCGACGTGTGGAAAGCGCCGCTCACGGCCACCTGCGCGTAGCGGGGGAGGGAGTCGGTCACGGGCGTGAGCACGGATCCGCGCCATCTCGCGGCCGCGCATGCGAGGGCGGCGGCGCTCGCGACGCGCGCTCCCTCCCCGCCTTGCCTGCACGGCCTTGAGGGCGCCCTTGGCGGTGGCCTGCCGCTGCACCTCCTCCAGCGCATCCTTGTGGCCTGGGAGGTGACAGGGCGCTCAGGCGTGGGGCCAAGCGTTCCAGGCAGGCGGCGCAAGCGGCGCCGGCCTGCACCGGGGCGCCTGCTGCCCACGCCTGCTGCGACCAAGCCTGCCGAGTCGAGCGCCGCCCACCGCCCGCTGCCCCGCGCCGTCGCCCCCGCTCACCCGACACCACGCGGCCCTGGGGGAAGAGGAAGTTGGCCAGCTGGCACACGCAGTCGCCGCCCTTGGACTTCCTGACGCTGGCGACGATGCTTTCCAGGTCTGCGTCGCCCAGGCCCACCACGCTCAGCATGCCGTGCGGCCGCCCCGCCTTGGCCGCCGCAGACATGCTCTCGGCGCGGACCTGCGCGGCGGGGGGGAGGGGAGGGCTGGCGCGGATATCGAGGCGAGGGGAAGGCGGTGCGGCGGGGAGAGGAGGGGAAGGCGGCCAGCTGGCCACCTGGGCGTGCCCTGCTCCGGAAGCCCCCTCCCTGCAAGCCCCCTCCCTGCAAGCCCCTTGCCTGCCCCAAGCCCCTGCCCCGGCCGTCTGCGCCCCGCTCCCCACCCCTACGCTCCCCATCCCCTCCCTTGCTTTCCCTGCTTCCCCCTCCACTCACCTTGACCACACGCAGGCCGTCCTCAAAGCTGATGGCCCCCGCAAACACGAGCGCCGGGTACTCGCCAAGGCTCAGCCCCGCGGTGGCGCTCGCGCCCTCCACCGCCGCGGGGTTCTCCGCGCGCAGGCGCTCCACCGCCGCCAGCCCCGCCACAAACAGCGCGGGCTGCGCGGGGCAGGGGACCAGGGACGGGAGCAGGGGGGGCGAGGGCTCAGCGCCGGAAGCCGGGCGTCGGCCGGCGCGCGACCCTGGGTCCCCACCGGCCTCGCCTTTCCCCATCCCTCTTTCCCCCTCCCCCTGCAGCCCCCTGCACGCCCCTGCAATCCCCTGCTTTCCACCTGCGAGTAGACAGTGTCGTCCAGCTTCTCCTTGGGGCCCTCGCTGCACAGCGCCAGCAGGTCGTAGCCGAGCACCTGCAGGGGCGGGTGCGTGTGTGGTGTTTGCGTCGCGCGTCTCACGATCGTGTGGTTGTTGCACGGGACCGTTTCGCTTGTTTCGAAAGCTTGTCTCATGATCGTGTGGTTGTCGAGCGGTGTGGGTGGGGGCGCGTGCTTGGGGCTGTGAACTGTGAACTGTGACGCGGCCGGGTGATGGCCGACAGGCATGCAGCAGGCATGCGCACCTCCTTGGCAGTGGCCAGCATTTTCTTCACCGCAGGCAGCTCCTGGCTCTCCTTCAGCATGCCCACCGCCTGTGCGTTAGAAGGCCATGGAAGGGGGGGGGGCACAGCTTGGCGACAGGGTCCGGCGCCTGCGCCACCACACCAGCCCACTGAACCCCGCCCCTGGGGCCAGCCGCAGGTCTGCCGCGGGCGCTGCCCTGACGCGGCGCCAGCGCAGCCCGGTCACACCTGAGAGCCCTGGCCAGGGAACAGGAAGGCAATGGGCGTGGCGGGGGCGGCTCTCTTGGCAGGCGCGACTGCCGTCGCGGCGGCGGCCGACGTGCCGGCGGCAGCGGCGGCCGCCTTGGCCTTGCGCCGCTCCTCCTTGGCCTTCTTGTGCTCCTCAGCGTCGCGCTTGCGCTTCAGGTCCTCTGCAGAGGCAGGCACGCACCAGGGACAGGCGAGTTGTGAGCGCTGAGCACAGCCCCTACTGGCATTGGCACGGGCGAGGCCTGCACACGCTGGCCTCCACCCGTTCGCCCAGGCATTCAGGAGCGTACCGGGGTAGGGGTGCTTGTAGCCCTTTGCCCAGACCTTGAGCTTGTCAGCCCCATAGTCGTACAGCGCCCACCTGTGCGGCACCGAGCGGTCGGGTGAGCGGGTGAGTGGGGTGTGGGGCCAAAGTGGAGAGGGGGCGCATCTGGTGGCCGGCTCCCTCCAGGGCTCCCCAGTGGGCAGTGCAATGACCCCACCAGCAGCCAATGTCGGGGTGGGGCTCAGGCTTCTTGGGCAGCGATGCATACTTCTTCTCCAGCGCCAGCAGCTTGACCCGCACCTGCGCGCATGCATGTTTGTCGGCGAGTGAGCGCCGCACGGCGAGCGCGCGAGGCCGGCACGCCCCTGCCCGCGGCGGTGCCGCGTTGATGGAAGGCCAAGGGGCCACACAGCGCACGGGCACCTGCCGCTTCCACCGGCTGCCTCTCCCCTCCCCTCCTCCCTGTGACCTGACCTCGTCGTCCTCTGCCGCCACCTCCACCGGCAGTTTGCGCCCCGGGGAGAGGTAGGGGTCGTAGTTGTCGGTGCGGATGCTGGGGTCGGCGCCGCGCGACTGCGGCAGCGGGCACGGCGGCGTCACGGCACGGGTCGAACGAGGCGGCGCGCGCTTTGCAGGGCTCGCGCCAGGGGACAGCGCACTCCCCTTTCGGCTCCATCAGAGCGCTGGTCAGTGCATGGCGCTGGCGGCATTCAGTACACCCACCAGCAGGTACTCGTAGATTTCAAGATAGCCATCATAGTGGGCGAGGTAGGCGGCGCGGTGGAGCGGCGTGAACCCCTTGTCGTCACGCTGGTTGATCTCCGCGCCATTGTTGAGCAGGTGGTGGATCTGGGGAGGGCGGGGCGGCAGGGGTGGCTGCGTCGGCGCAGAGCGCGCATGTGGCCAGTCAGCGCCGGAAGGCGGGCGGGTGGGCGGCGCACCATGTCCAGCTGCTTGTATGTCGTGGCGAAGTGGATGGGCGCGCCCGCGCCGTTGTCCTGAGTGACAAAATAGGGGTCGGTGTCCATGATCTTGGCCAGCTGCTCTGGATCGCCGAGCCGCACGGCGCTGTAGAAGGCGATGGGCGGGTACTGCGATCATGGGGGCCCCGGAGAGCTCTGGGCATCAATCAAAGCGACAGGGAGCCGGTTGGCACCGAGCACAGCGAGTCCGCATGGCGCGCACCTTCGGGACGGGAGGATACCTGCAGCCAGTGCAATCACACGTTTCAGAACGCACGCATCGACGCGATGCCAGCGGGCTAGCGGCTCACGCACCTCCCAGTGGCCGTCATGTCCCTCATCCTGCGCGTGCGCTGCTTGACCCTCCCGCGATTCCGCTGGATGACAGGCGGCGTTACTAGCAAGTCGGATCAGAGAGGGGAGAGGCGAGGCGGCCTGAATCCGCGGGTCAAGGCAGGTGGAAAGCGCCACTCCAAACGTGGCCGGCGGGGTGCGCGGCCGGCCGCTCCTGTCTCCACGCCCCTCACGCCGATGCAAGCATCGCCTGCAGCTGGCCCGCCAGTGAGGGACTGATCGCATTGAGCGCCGCGCTGAGCGCCACGCCGTGCGCCGCCGCCGCTGCCTCGAGCTGCTGCCTGGCAAAGGCGCTGAGGCACAGGATGACCACGGGGTCGGCCTCGTGTAGGGCGAGCCGGCGGCTGGACTCGCCCTCCGCCTCCTCGCTGTTTACGGCGGCCAGCCCGTCCTCGTCCCGCGCCTGGGAAACGATGTCCTCGGCGCGCAGGTGCACCGAGCCCGCTAACTCAGAGCCCTCCACCTACACAGCTCCATTCAGGGGGGGAGGACGATAGCAGGGATAGGAGGAGGGAAGCAGATGTAGTGAGCATGCAGCGTGTCACCTCGTCCCGGCGTGGCAGATGGCAGCCGCGGACCGCGTGCGCTCCATCGCGCGCTCCACCGGCCCGACGGCAATCACGAAAGCCCACGGTTGCCCGCTGTCTGCAACATGGCCGCTCGCCGCCACCGCCCGGCGCCCGATACCCACCGCGCACCTCAAACCAGACCGAGGTGACGTGGGTGACGATGATCTCCAGCCGCTCCAGCAGCGCCGGCAGCGGCAGCGTCGCCGCCACGCACAGCGCGAGCGCTGACAGCTTGCGCGCGCCCAGCTGGCCGATGCAGTCAAACCTGTCGAGCCACAGGTCCACGAGCGCCAGCAGCAGGCGCTGCGCCGGGTCGGCGCCGCCCGCGCCGCCCGCAACGGTGCCGCCTGCACCGGCGGCGTCCGCTGGCGGCTGCACGTAGGGCGCGGCCGCCTGGAACAGCGCCAGGAACGCGGGCCCATTTTGAAGCAGCACGCGCGCAAAGACGCCCAGGGCAGCAGCCACGACCAGGCCCGGCTCCCGGCCCGAGAGCACGTCGGCCAGCAGCCGCTGCAGCGCGGGGCCCAGCAGGTGCGGCCCCTCGCCGGGGAAGCTCTGTACGGGGGGCAGGGCAGGGGCAGCTGGTCAGGCGGACCAGTGCTGAGGGATTGGATCTGGACTGCAGGCACAATATAGCGGCTTGTCACCAAGGCTTCCCCTGACCGCCGGGAGCAAAGCAGCCTCCCCCCAATCAGGTGAGAAGCAGGGCTGTGTGCTGTAAGGCCCGCGTGCCTCACACCTGGATCACAAGATGCATGGTGGGCATGAGGGCGAGCATGCCGCGCTCCTTGACCTGCAAGGCCCGGGAAAATTTGGTCTTCCTATTTCTGAGCTTGACGTGAGGGCGGCCGCACCCTGGTTGGGAGAGGCACGCTCCGTGGCGCGCGCGAGCAGCGCCGGCGCTCCACCCGAACGCTGCTGTCCTGCCCATCCGGCCCGCCACACTCTCTTCCCTCCCCAGCGCGCCACATGCACGGCACAGGCGCGCCATGCTCTCTCCCACAGGCACGCCACAGGCGTGCCACGCGCATGCCACAGGCACGCCTTGCTCTCCTCCGCCCACAGGCGCGCAGGCAGCGGCGCTCACGTTGCCTATGAAGCCACACAGGATCTGCACCAGCCCCGCGCCGTGCTGCGGCAGGAAGTCGGCGCCGCCGAGCAGCACGCACGAGGCAGTGATGTTCATGCCCGTCGCCATGTGCTCTGTGGAGCGCTCCATCGCCGCCACCAGGTGTGGGAAGATGGCAAGCAGCTCGGGGTGCGGCGCGGGTGCGTTGCGCAGCGCGACCAGCCAGAGCTGCGAGGGGGGCGCGCGCGGGGGCCGGGCGCAGCGCGAGGTGGGGCGGGAGTTGCGAGGGAGCGGACGGTGGGCGGTCGCGCCTCCTGGCTGCTCTTGCCCGGCGCCGCGGCAGCCGTGCCGACGCGAATGCCCCGCCCCATTCTTGTGCTCTGCTTCTTGTTCTCTTAGCTAATTCATACTCTATAGTCTTTCTTGTTCTCGTAGCATGCTGTTAGTCAGCGCACCTGCAGGCCGTCCTCTAGTAAATTTATCTCGTCCGGCTGGTTGATGTCGGTGCAGAGCCGCAGCACTGGGAGCACCAGGGGGTAGCAGGCCGGCGACTCTGCGCCCAGCGCGTTCACCAGCCGCTGCAGCGCCAGCAGCACCTGCGGCCGCGGGGCGCGAGCGTGCGAGCGTGGTGGCGGTGGCGGGCAAGTGGGAGTGGAATCGGGAAAAGAGCTGCTTGGGTAAGGACAAGCGCTCGCTGGCAGGGTGTTAGACGTTGCGAGCGGCGGGCAGCGGCGATCGCAGCGGACGGCGCAGCACCGCGCACCTGGATGCGCAGCAGGCTCTGGCCCTCCGCCTCGTGCCACACCGCGGGCAGCAGCTGCATGAGGCCGCTGGTGTAGGGCTTCATGCTCTCTGCCAACCGGTCAATCACCAGGTTGAGGAGGCTGAAAGCCTGCAGGGCAGGCACAGAGGGCAGCAGGTCAGGGCACTCCATACGTGGGGCGGACAGCCTCAGGCGGCGGCTGGGGCGCCGGCCGCGGGCAGCGCCGGCCGCGGGCAGCTCGCAGGAGGTGGGCAGGCGTCGCAGTTGCAGCCGCACTGCAGCTCCCTCCACATTGCCAGGCTGAGGACAGAGCAGACAGGCGGGCACGCGCGCGGAGCGCGCGCTGTGTGCGCCACTGAGCACGCCAGCTGAGCGCGCCAGCGACCCGTGCACAGACCTGGAGCTGCGTGTCAAACTCGGCGGCCGACTGCAGCAGGGCGGCGGTGAGCTGGAAGCAGGGGCCCACAAACTCCAAAAACTGCGCCTCCTCAAAGTCCCTGGGGATGGAGACAGAAGGGAGGGAGAAAGCCAGGGGGCCAATGTGGTCAGAGGTCGGACGGACGCTCAGGCGCCTGCCCGCACGCCGCCCCATGCGCTGGCCCCACGGCGCTGCCGCCCGCCGACGCGCGGCAGGAAGAGCAGGGGACGCGGCAGGGGCCACCCGCCCCGGGCATACCACACGCTCCACACACCCATACGCTCAACGCGCCCACCAGTCGTCGATGAGCGCCTGGAGGGAGGCGACTGCCGCCAGCTGCAGCGCGGCGTCGCCGCTCACAAGCGCGCCCATCTCGGCCGCGTACACCGCGGGGCGGTCGGCCTTGGCCAGCTTGGGCAGCCAGTGCGCGGGGAGCTTGAGCGCGCGGCGGCGCAGCGGGCGCGCGGCGGGTGCAGCGTCGCTCATCTCCACCAGCAGCGAGCCCCGCAGCCAGGCCGAGAAGTCGATGTAGTCGTGGAGCTCATAGGCGCCGACTGCCGCAGCGTGGTAAACAGCCTCCTTCGCAAGGATGGCGGCGGGCACGCCCCGCACGAGGTGCGCGGCGGGCGGCGCGCCGGCGCTGCCGCCGGCCGTGAGCGCGGCGCACGCCTCGTTGGTGCGGCGGAGGAGGTCGAGGACCACGGAGGCGACCTTGGGGGAGGGGGAGGGACGGGAGGGAGACACGGCAAAGGTTGCAGAGCTGCAGCGGCAGAGCGGCGCCCACTCTCCCGCTCCCGCTGTGTACACCCTTGCCGCCAGCCGCCAGCAGTGAGCGCACACGGCCCACTGCGTGCTTCCCTGCAGCCCTGCAGAGGTTCCACCACGTGGTATTGAAAAAGAACTGCCCACCTGGTCGCGGTGGCCCTCAAACAGCGCCAAGTAAGCGTTTTCGGCACAGCCGCGCACGCTCTCCTCCCAAGCGGTGTTTTCCAGCTCGTGGTGGAAAGCCTCGGGGCTATCCTCCCTGCGCAGAAGGTAGCAAAATTAGCAAAAGTATGGGGGGTGAGGAGGAGGCAGGGCGAGGTGTGCTTGCAGTCGGGGCAGGGCTGGCACGGCTCGGGACAGGAAAAGGGTGGTCTGGGCAGCGCTGCCGCGCCTGCAAGCGCTTGCCCCTCTGCAGCATTGGCCCTGAAACTTCCCCCCGGCACCTGCCCTCTGCATACACCCACCGACACCCTCCCTCCGCATACACTCGCCACCCACCAGGCCTCCAGCTCCTTCTCCATCAGGGGGAACAGCCGCTCAATGAGCGCCGCCACAAGTGCCTGCAGCCGGCCGCCGCACCAGAAGCCCGCCAGCGTGCGCTGCGCCTCGGCCGCCATGCCCTTCAGCTGCGGCGGGGCAAGCGGGGGGCCGCGAGGTTCGAGTCGGGGAGAGCCAACGGCGGTTGCTCCCGCGCGTGCGCCGCGGGCGTGGTTGGGGCCGGATGGGCTCGCGCTGTGATGGTATTTAGCTTAGTTTATTCATGTCCGTGTCCCTTGCTAAGGTGAGGGCAGGCAACCGACCTGATCCACATTGTCCCTGGCTTCTAGGTTCAGCGTGAGCGCCGCGGCCGAGCCCTTGTATGGAGGCGACTTCTGCAAGCGGCGAAGGCAGGGGAAGAGGTGATGTTTGGCGGGCAACAAGAGGAGGGAAGACAGAGGCGGGGGACATTGGGGCTGCAGCCTGGCAGAGCAACGCTGTCCTGTCCAGAGTTCACCGCAGCGTTCCCAGCACCATCCACCCGTGCAGGCGCGCAGGCGCGCACGCCCCGGCTCTCCCGCGCACCTGCACGCCGTGCACAAACAGCAGGCACTGCATCGTGTACTGCTGGCCGACATGGGTGCTGTGGGGGTCCACGTGCAGCAGGTGGCCGCAGCACAGCTCCAGGCACGGCACCAGTATGCCGCTGTGCAGGAAGCTCCTGCGCATCACGTGGGGAATGGCGCAGTTGCAGCACGTTGGGATCGGAGACAGGCGGGTGGGGCACGCGCGGGCAAAAACGTTGGTGCTGTCCTGCTGCCTGCGCCGCCTTGCGCAGCCCGCTGCGCTGCAACCGCTGCCGGCGCCCACCACGGGTGCATCTCCTGCATCTGCCGCAGCGTCTTCACGAGCTTTAGGAGCCCACGGTCCAGCATGGCTTGCACCTGCGGAGTGGCGGTGTGGAAAGAGGGGAAGAGACTGAGCGCGGCGCCCCAGTCCGGTTTGAGAGGAAGCAAACATGCGCTGATCCAGGCGCGGCATGGCAGGCACACGCCAGCAAGTGAGACAGCAGGCGCACAAAATGTATGTGGATGCAGCAGGCGATAAAAAGGAAAGTGGACTTTTACGCAGGCGTGGCTTTTTAAGCAGGCGATAAGGCGCATAAACTGCATGTGGATGAGCCCTGCATGTGGCTGCACCCAGGCCATCCCTGCGGCCTGCCCATCGGCCGCAAGCCAGGCGCCCCGACTGACCTGGTTGCGTGGTCCGCCCGTCTTCCCCGCCCGTGCAGCTGCAAACGCCTGCAGGACCTGCAGCAGCGCGGGCGCCACCTCTGCCACCGCAGGCACCTGAGCGGGGCGGCACAAGGAGGCTACTGAGCGGCCGGAGAGGCTGGCAAGGTTGGACTCGCGCCCGGGGCGCCCCACAGCAGGCGAGGCCCCGCAAGGGCGCAGTCGCCTGGCGCCTTGCGGCAGCGCCAGTGGACCCACGCCCGGCAGGCAGCCTATCCTCCCAACAGGCAGCATCCGCCCCACAGCACCTCTCCCTGCAACGAGGCCGCGTCACACCTGCTGCAGCGTGCGCGCATCTGATGGGAACCCAAACAGCACCATCCTCCGCAGCCCCTTAAGCTCCAGCAGCCAGCGCTCAAACGTCAGCAGCAGCGCCTGTGCCTGGGGCGGAGGCGCGTGCAGCGCCGCCGGCAGCGCGGCCGACACGGCCCGCGTGTCGGCCGCCCACTGGCGCCACACCGGCTCCAGCAGCTGCGCGGTGATCTGCCCGGAGAGGAGGGGGTGCAGGGCAGGGCAGGCCAGGCCGAGGGCGCACTCAGTCGTGGATGAGAAGATCAGGCTCTGGTGAGACTGGTGCCACAGGCTCGCCGGAGCCAACGCCCGGCTCATCAGAGCTGTCAGGCTCCCTGTGGGTGTTGACCTCCCATCTGTCGCCAGCGCCTGTCGTCTGTGCCCCCAGATCAAGAAGCTAACTCCATGAGAGCTGCATCCTCTCCCCTGCCCCGCCTGCTCAAAGTTGCGCTGGTCGGCGGCCAGGCGCTTGGAGGCGAGCTCCTTCAGGATGTGGTGCAGGGCGAGGTAGACACGGCGCTGCGCCAGCGTGCTGCCGCCTGGGGTGGGGAGGGGAGAGAGAGAAGGCACGAGCACGCGGGCTGCATGGGCGCAGGGATGCAAGCTCCACCACAGCCACCACCAACAGCCAGCAGCCAAGCCAGCAGCCAAGCCAGCAACCAAGCCACTCAACCCGCCTTGCCTTGCAGCACGCCCAGCAGGTCGGCAAACAGCGAGGGCCAGGCGCGCGGGTAGTCAAAGCGGGCCACCTTGGCAAACACCACTGCCACCTGCACGTGCGGTGTAGCCGCTAGTTCAGAGGAACCCTTCTCAACCTCCCCACAGCTTCACCCGCAACCCTCGACTATCTGATCTGCCCACCTGCACTGCGATCTGGCTATCATCCTGCGCCACCAGGGAGAGCAGCTTCTGCCGCAGGTGCGCCTTCTCCTCCTCGCCCAGCGACCTGCGGGGCGGCGCCGATCCCAGGCGGGCGTCGGCAGCCCGCCGGCGAGCTGCGCACGCCACCGTTGGCCTGCCCTTCAGCCGCATGCCGCCTCGGTCTGCGCTGCCTCGGCACCTCCTGTGGCCTTCCACACTTTGCAGCTGCGGCACCCCGCCCCGCCCCTCGCCCTCGCCCCCGTCCCTCAGCCGCCCGTGCCCTTGGCGCTCCTCCAACGCCCCCGCCCTCACCCCGGCAGCCGCGCGCGCCAGTACTTGTTGCAGCAGTTCTTGAAGTGCACGGCCGCCAGCCAGCGCGCCGAGTGGTCGGCGTCGGAGCTCGCCAGGATCTCCTGAGGAGGGGGGCAAGCGGGAGAGAAGGCCAGGCAGGAGGAAGCAGCGTGAGGAGCGGGCGCGCTGGGCGGCGAGAGCGCGGCCGGGCAGCCGGGCACGGAGCCGGCGGTCGCGTGCTGTTTGTGCCCCTGCGCGACTGGCGCTTGCTGCGAGGCTGCGCAGCGGCAGCGGAGCTCACCGCGAGGCACGAGACGAAGCCTGGGCGCGTCTCCAGGCCGCGCAGCGCTGCCTCCGCCTGCTGCCGCTGTTCCTGCTGCGGGCTGAGCGCCCATTTCAGGCAGTTGAAGACGTTGGGCAGGTCCTCCGGGCCCAGTGGCTGTGCCTGCGCCATGGTCGCTGGCGGGCGCCGCCGCGGGGGCGGCAGCGGCGGGGTGGCCGGAGGGCGGGAGCAGTGCCTGACACGCCTTTGCTCACACCTTGCTGTGCTGATCACGGCAGATGCAGGAGCGCTGCGTCCCGAATGGAGGTGGAGGAGGACGAGTGGCAGTGTGCCGATTGCTGCTTCTGGCAATCGATCGGAGCAATATGAGCGATTGGCAGTAGAGTGCTTCACTGCAATCGAGCAGCAACGCTATAGACTTGACTCTGAGATCAAGCTCGAGCGCACAAGGCCGCATCCCCTTGCCGCCATTGCGCTGCCATTTTGGCTGATTCAATCACAGAGCTCTGCGCACCCCATCGTGCTCCCTTGCGCACTGCTGGCGGCCGACTGCTGCCTCCTGAGACGTTGCGATCGTCTCCGTAGCTTCTCAAAGGCTCGCCTGATCGACAGCAGCTGCGGCGGCGCCCAAGGCACCTACTTCTCTGGGCAGGAGCCATGAGGCCCTTCATCTTGCAAGGGCACTCTCGGCCCTTGAACCAGGTCAAGTGAGTGACGAGCTGTCGGCTGGCTGCGCCCCTGCACACTTCCACCGGCCTTCACCATCGAGCCGTCTCGCTTCGCAGGTTCAACACCGAGGGCGACTTCTTCGTCACCTGCGCAAAGGTGCGGTGCAGCGGGAGGGCAGCCAGGCGATCGGCGACCAGGCGGGCGCACGGTGCAGCCGCGGCCTCTCCCGCCGCTGCCCGCCGCTTGTGCTCTTTCGTGCTTGGCATCCTGAGGGTGACTGCTGCGTTGCTGCAGGACAATGTGGTGAATCTGTGGTGGTCAGACAATGGCACGCGAGGGGGCACGTTCAACGGCCACAACGGCACGGTGTGGTCGATAGACCTCTCCTGTGAGCAACGGGGCTGGGCTGGGATGGTTGCCGGCTGCTGTCGGGGCGCTCGCTGCTGGTGCCGCTGCTGCTGCTCCGCGCCGTGAAGGCGGCTGGCGCTGATCATCCTGTGCCGCTCACGCCGCCGCGCGCTCTGCCGCAGACGATAGCACGCGGCTGCTGACGGCGGGCGGCGACTCCACGGTGCGGCTGTGGGACATGCGCAACGGGCAGGAGCTCTACCGGTTTGCATACCAGGGCGACAACGCGCCGTTCCGCGCCGTCCGGTTTAGCGTGGGCGAGCAGGTGCGAGCGGCGCCGTGTTTCTAGCGCGGCGCGGGAGGAGCAGAGGTGCATGGGGGCGCCTCCAGGTGCGGGCGATAGCGCTGCGTGTGTGGCGGCTGGCGTGGGAGAGCGCGCTGGTGGCGCGGCGGTCGTGCAGCTCACGCCCTGGTCGCCTGCCCACGCCCGCGTCGCCCGCGCTCTCTTTCCCTCGTCTGCGCAGCTTGTGGCCACCTCCACCGACCCCTTCATGAGCCGCGTGTCCCAGATCCGCCTGCTGCGCATGGCGGAGGACCCCGCAGAGCAGAGCAGCGAGGTGCGCGGGCGCGGGGGGCGAGGCGCGTTGCGGGCACGCGAGCCCCAGCCCGAGCGAGCTGTGGTGGAGTGGCTGGCGCGGCCCCTCGTCCGCCTGCGCCCCTGCCCTGCCCTGCCCCGCCCATCCCAACACCGCCGCGCCGTCGCGGGGGCCGATGCCGCTCTTCCATCGCCTCGCTCCCCCGCCTCGCTGCAGGTCATCCGCGCGCTGGAGGGGTGCAAGGGCCGCATCAGCCGCCTCGAGTTCACCGACCTGAACCGCACGCTCATCTCCGCCAGCGAGGATGGCTATGTGCGGCGGTGGGACGTGGAGACCGGCAAGGTGTGCCAGCAAGGGCGGCTCGGCATGCTGTTCGAGAGGGGAGGCTTTGATGAAGGAGGCGCATGCCGGGCAGGCAGGCTGCTGAGACGTGGCGGAGACCGGCAGCCTAGGCAGCGCGGTGGCAGACCTGGAGCGCGGCGCCCGTGCGGCAGCTGTGCCGCCTCTCCCTCGCGCCCCGGCGGCTCGCCGTGCCGATGCGGAAACCGGGGAAAGGCCGACGCACACACTTTCTTCCCCGTCCCTTTTGTCTCCCCCACCCGCCGCAGGTCAAGGAGGAGGCGAAGATTCACGACAAGCACATCGCCGACCTGCAGATGGCGGTCGATGGCACGCACTTTGTCACGGCCTCGAATGACAAGTCGGCCAAGCTGGTAGACACGCAGGTGCGGCGCTCTCCGCCACTGCCGCGGGCGGGCAGGCAGACCGGGCGGGGCGCGCAGAGGGCGGCCAGGCGGGGCGGCCGCGTTGGCCGCCCGCCGCCCGTGCCAACAGTGCAGCTGCCGTGTCGAGCCCCAGCCGCCGCCCCCTGTTCCATTTCCTCGAACTTTCAGACGCTGGAGGTGCTGAAGACCTACCAGTCGACCGTGCCCGTCAACAGCGCCGCGCTGTCGCCGATCTACGACCACGTGCTGATCGGGGGCGGGCAGGAGGCGTCGCAGGTGCGGCGCGGCGCGCACGCGGGGGGCGCGGCGCCAGGGGACTGAGGATTGAGAGAGGAGGCAGGCTGGGGCCATGGCCAGGCAGGCGCAGGAGGCGGCAGGGGTGCGTGTAGTCGGCGAGCGCACGGGCCGGCGACACTGCTGGGCACTCGCCTGAGCCGCCCGGGCGCCGACGCCTTGCGCCGCCCCGCGCCGCGCGCAGGTGACGACGACCGCAGCCAAGGCCGGCCGCTTCGAGGCCCGCTTCTTCCATAAGGCGCGTTGCCTGCAGGCCCACAGCTGGTCAAGGCCCCAGGGCTTGAGGGGCAGACGAGAGGGGCTGCTGGCGCTGGCGGCGCCGCAGGGGCGCCGAGCTCCCGCCGCCGCCCATGCACCGCGCCAACCGCCGCCCCTTCCTCACCGGTCCTCTCCCTGCCCCTCCCCCTGCTCCTGCCCCTCCCCCGCCCCTCGGCAGATATACGAGGAGGAGTTTGCCAACGTGCGCGGCCACTTTGGCCCTATCAACGCGGTGTCGTTCAGCCCCGACGGCACGCAGTTTGTCAGCGGCGGCGAGGAGGGCTACATCCGCCTGCACACCTTTGACGCGGGTGGGTTGTGGGGGAGGCGGTGGGCGGGAGGCTGTGCGAGCGTTGGGGGCGCTGGAGCGCTGCAAAGCCTGCGGATCCTGGGACCTCAGTATGTTCCCTGGCGAACAGGCTTGATGCCTCCAATTACCCTACGTTCAACTGCAGATTACTTCACGCTCCGGCTCTGAGCGATGCGAGGGAGCTCGCCACCCGCCTGCTGTCCGTGCGCCAACGCATGCACGTCAACGCCCGCCCGCCCCTGCTGCTGCCGCTGCTTTTTGTGCCGTCGTCGCACACGCTTCCTCCTCCCTCTGCCGGCGCCGCGCTGGCCCTTGGCCATGGGCGCCTGCTGCTCCATAGCTTCTAGCTGCCGCCGGCGACAACTGTGGCGCTGCCTGCCCGCTGTGCGGCTCCGGCGGCAATTTCCAGCTTGCGCCGGAGGTCCTTCACCCGCTCCTGCGCCTTGCACACACTGTTCTTGACCTGCACGCCGCGGTGTAATGCGCTCAGGGAGCAACAGCTCGCACAAGAGGATGCAAGATGCAGGCCACGAGCACCGGTGCAGCTGGCTGATGAGCGCAGCTAGCTGACGAGCGCGAGGCCCAGCTTGCACGATTGAGGCACAGGTTGCGCTCCCTCCTCGCCTGTATGTAGGCTTGCACGCTCGGCGGTTGCTTGGCGCCCTCACCCTGGGGCGCGCGTGTCGCGCGCAGTGCCGTGCACTTGGCCTCGAGCCGCGCGCACTCGTCCTCCACCGCCTCCTCGGCCGCCTCCATCACCGCCGCCTCGCGCTCCTTGGCCGCCAGCTCGCCCAGCATGCGCTGGGTGTCGCCGTCGGCGGCGGCCAGCGACTGGCGCAGGGCCGCCAGTTCCTGCGCCACGCGGCTGGCGCCCGCCTTGAGCGCCGCCGCCTCGGCGTCGCTCTCATGCATCGCCGCCTCAGCCTGCCGGTGCTCGATCTGCAGCTGCTCGAAGTCGACAGCCGTGAGGGAGGAGCCCTCGCGCTGCGCCTGCTGCGCCTGCAGCTTGGCCAGCTGGCCGCGCAGCATGCCTGCGCGCATCTGCAGTCGCACGGAACAAGCATCATGCCGCGCGAGGTGGGCCTCCAGAAACGCCTCCACGCGGGCTGCGGGGATCACCGCTTGCGCCAGCTGTTTCTGGCTGGGCAGCGCCGGCAGCGCGGGCGCCGGCACGATCGACGTCCACGGCGGCGATGCCGGCGGTCGCTCGGTCGCGCCAGGCGCGCCACCGGGGCCCGAATCACCTGCGCCGCCGCCGCTAGCCTTGTCTGGCTGCTTTGCGGCCGGCGGCCAGGCGTCGGCGCCCAGCACCAGCTTGAGAAGCTCGTCCACGCTCTTTTTCATCTGTGCCTCCTGCACCTTGCAGTCGGCGACGCTCGCCACCAGGCCTGCCAGCTCCATCTCTCCATCCAAGCGGACCTGATCGATCTCTTTCTTGACTGCCTCAATCCCCAGCGCACACATCTCATACTTTTCTGCTGGCAGGAGTGCTTCGCCACGGCCGCGGCCGCTGTTGCAGGGCGAGGCATGGACGCCATCGGCGGCAGTCGCCGCCGCCGGGCTGGCGCGCTGCAGGAAATGCCGCAGCAGCGCATTCTCGCGGCGCAGGAGCTCATTATTTCGGCTCAGGGCCTCGGCTGCGCCGTGGTGCGCCTCCGCGTCAAACATGGACCGCGGTTGACTTGCGCCCGACAGCCCGGTGGATGCGGGAACTGAGCCGCAGGCCACCGGCGAGCAAGGAGGTGGTGTGAGAGAGGGAAAAGCGACAAGAGCAACCGCGCATTTTCTATTCTAGCTAGGCGCATTTGCATCGCTTTGCGATCGCATCAAGGGACACCACAGCGTCTGATTAAACCCAGAGGCGCCAAATTGCAGGCGATGCATGTATCACCGCCAAACCTGCCCTCCGGCGGCTCAGAGTGAGTGCTGGGGCATCGCGTGCCACTGCAGACAACACATTGGGATCGCCCAATGCGGCGCGGCTCACTCCGCCGCCGCCCGCCTCTGCTCGCAAGGCCGCCGGCCGCTGCTGCGCCCGATGCACCCACGGACACGCCTCCGCCCGAGGCCGACATCGACGAGAATGGCGTGCCGCTGGACTTGCGGCACGCGGCGGAGCAGGAAATGCGCCGCGTGCTGGACGACCGACCCGCCAAGAAGCGGCAGCGCACAGGCCACACTGTGGGACGCTTTGATTATGGCGCACCGGCCACGCTGGCCGACGGCGCGACGGGCTTTGTGTTGACGTGCTCGATGAACAGGCAAAGGGCTGCATGCAGAAAGGGGCGCTGCTGATGGTCTAACAGTGACGGCAGGAACGAACTGCAGCTGGCGGGATGCAGCACAGCTCGTCTGTTGAACACTTTGTCACCCTCTCTGGCCCTGCAGGGAGCACTCAGCAATGAAGGAAGTTGGGGCCCTGCTCATCCAGCATGTCAAGCAGCAGTTGACTGAGCGCCAACCGTCTGTGGCGCCAGAGGCGGAACCGGATGCCGCCAACGGCGGCGACGCGCCTGCACCGCACGCCGCGCCCGCCGAGCCTCGCCTGCACAGCGTGAAGCTCGGCTGCCGCGGCGTGGTTGCGCTCAAGCTGGCCCTGCCCGATGGCGCGGACGGAGGTGCGGGCGCCGCAGCCGTCGGCGCTGTGGCTGCCATCATAGGCGAAGTTGAGGCGGGGCGCCTGCCACGCCTTGAGTATGTGCAGCGCATCGCGCCGATGCAGACCTCGGCGGCGCTGGGCACGCCGGCGCTGCGCGCGGCGGGCGCGCGGCTGGCCGCGTACGTGGCCGACGCGCTCGGCGGCGCCGGGCAAGGCGAGCAGCGGCGGCAGGAGCAGCAGGTGCAGCAGGAGGGCTCGGGCAAGGCGCAACAGCAGGGGCAGCACAAGGGACAACCGCAGCAACATGAGAGGCATGAGCAGGAGGGGCAGGCGTGCGAGGGTGCAGGCGGTGCACCCGCCATCAAGTTTGCGGTTGCGTATGCCGGGCGCGGCAGCGAGGCAGGGCAGGCGGCTGCGACGGACGCGGCAGCTGGCGCGGCGGGCGGCGGCAAGCTGCCCGCGCGCATGGCAGCCATCGGAGCCATCGCCGACGGCTTCAGCAGTGCGCTGCTGGGGCAGCATGGCATCGCTGCCAAGGTGGACCTGCGCGCGCCTGATTGGGTGGTGCTGGCAGAGGTGCTGCCGATGGCGGGCGAGGCCCGCGTGGCACTGGCTGCGGTCCCCGCGGCGCACTGCGCGTTCACCAAAGCGAGGACAAGCATCAAGGTGGTGGGGCAGCCGGCCAAGGGTGGCAGCTGACTGCCAACACAGCTGGGAGAGCTTGATGATGCTGCGTGCAGTGTCTGAGGGTGCCCACAGCAGTAATGCCCATTGGGACAATGTGCCGATTGGAACGGTTGGATCTGTGGCGGGCCCAGACTTGAGTGATTGTCGTTGCCCATCACGTCCCGGAAGTTCAAGGGTTCAGCACTCTTCTCCTCCCCCGACACTTCCAACACCGCCAAGGAAGCAGCCTCAAGTCGCAGCGCTGCATGCAAAGACCTTGGACCTGGCTCCCCAGCGCCTCCCAGCCCCTTCGTACCAACTGGTTTTCTCCGAGGCAGGCAGCAGCTCCGCGGTGCGTGTGTAGGGCGGTAGAGCACAACTGTGCTGACGCAGCGGCTGCCGCTGCCCTGCAGGCGTTCCCTCTCACACCGTAAATGGCAACGCAGCTGGGAGCTTCGCAGTGCCCGGTGCGGCCTTCTATGCGGAGCGTTTCGCCAGAGCGCAGGTGGTGCCGCCTGAGCGCCGCTCAGCCTGGCGCCGGGCGCCGGGCGCCGCCGCCCGCCGCCTCCCACTGCTGTCGCCACTGCTGCTGCTGCTGCTGCAGCTGCTGCTGCTGCTGCTGCTGGCGCGCCGCATGCGAGACAGCCGCCTGCAGTGGCGGCGGCGGCGGCGCCGCCAGCGAGGCGGCAGTGGCGCCCGCCGCCTTCCGCTGCTGCTGCCACACGGGCGCCAGATCAACGCCCCACCCCGGATGCGCCGACGGCGACCGTGGGGGTGGGGGGTGGTGGGTGTGGGGGGGGGGGGGGGGGGGGGGGGGGCTCGCTCTGCGGCAGCGGCCGCGGCGGAAACCCGCCCGGCATGGGCGGTTGCACGCCGGGGCTGCCCTGCACAACCGACTGCGGCAGTGATGACCACGGGAGGCCGCCATGCTGCGCCTGCTGCTGCTGCCGCGCACCCGGTCCCGGCGGTGCGCGAGAGGCGGTCGCCGCCGCCTACCGGGATGGCGCGCCTGCAGGCGCCAGCCCGCTCCCCGCCCTGCCTGGCCGCGACTGCACCGGCTGCCTGCACCACGCCGCGCACGCACACCGCCGGCCAGCCCCGCGCCCGCTGCAGCGAGTCTGCCAGCCGGCCGCCCGCCGCGGAGACGAGGGCAGTGCCTTACAGGGGATTGTGCAAGATAGCCTGAGCGACCAAGTCCGCCACAGACGCCGTGGGCTGCAGCTCGCGGCCAGGCTGTCATGGAAGCTCTTCAACCAGCCAGAGATGGACACAGCGCTAATGTAAGAGGCAGATGTAGCACTGACGGCCTGCTGTAACGGCGGCTGGTCGAGTGGACTGAAGAACTACGCGCAACTGCTGGAAAGCACCACGAGTGGTAGGCGTACAGGACTGGGCATCAGCCGTCCCCGTCCAGGCCCTCGCTGGTGGTCCCTCGCTGTCAATCCAGATCCTGCCAGGCTGTGTGCTCAGGGTGCGGCCAGCACAGTGTGGGCCTGCGCCAGTGCTCACGCCGCCGCCAGTTAGGGCCTGCGTCTACCTGCCCAGCTCTCTGGCCTGTTCAGTGTCTGCTGCTGCCGCCAACTGTGCGCCCCCTGTGGACACTCAATAATTCGCAGGCGCGCTTCTGCAGTTGCGAGTGTTTTGTGCGCCCCTGGCCTGCACACAAGACTGCTGCAAGGCAGCCGCACGGGAGGCTGGCGGCAGCGGCGGCTGCACGGGCGGGGGAAACAAGGGCGGCAACGGCAATAAGGGCTAGAGCTGTGCAGCAGGAAGGAGAGGTTCGATCACCTGCCAGTCACCCGCCTGTGGGATCTTGATGCGATGCTGATGCCGCATGCTTTCTCAGGACACGTGTAACACTGCAGCTAAAGCTGAACACGGGGAGGGTGGGCCTGCATTGTCCCCCACCGCTGTCAAGGGTGCCCAGGATGTCGGTCGGGGCACGCCGCTCACACACCAGATGCAGCACATCACCACTTTAAACTCGGCCTGCTTGGGAGCAGCGCCGGCATGTGCAAGCTTCAAATAGACTGTTGGTCCCAGGAGCTGTGCGCGTTGCAGCTGGCGCGCCCGGGCGGTGGGCGGGCACATGCGAGATCGGCGCCTGCATTGTTCCACCTGTTCACACACACCTTTTATTTGTACACAACTTTCGCATCTGCTGCGCCTTCGCATTGCAAAGCTCTCCTCGCTACAGCAGCAATCCCCATCTCTCACAGGCCGCGCCTGTTTTCATTTGCACAGTCGCAAGGCAGAGCAGCCATCTATGCTGGAGTGCAGCAGCCGCGCCCTCCAACTCGCGGTTCGCGCCTCCAGCCCTCTGTGCCGTCCCTGCCTACGACGAGCTTGCCTGTCGGCTGGCTACCAGCGCCGCATGACGCAGCAGGACGCCGCTGCAGGGCCGCTATTGCCTTCCACCACCGCCGCCTCTGCGTCAGAGGCCGGCGCAGCAGCAGCCCCCGCAGTAGCAATAGAAGACATTGTGCTGCAATACATTGTGCTGCGTCGAGACCTGTGGGGCGAGATGGGCTGGCCGCTGGGCAGCGTGGTGGCGCAGGGGGCGCATGCAGCGACTGCGGCGCTGTGGCTGAGCAGGGAGGAGGCAGTAACGCAGGCCTACTGTGCTCCTGAAAACATCGACCACATGCACAAGGTGCGGCTGGCAAGGGCAACGCGGTGCAGGCGGCACAGAAGTGCAGGCGGCAGCGGGCAAGGGCTGCAGCGTTGGCCATCCGCCGCCGTCGCATTCACGAAAGCGTTCGTCACGCTGTGAAGCCCCTGCCCCTGCCTCTGCCCTGCCACACGCGCACAGGTGGTACTGGAGGTAAAGGGCGAGGCGCAGCTGCGGGGGCTGAGCGAGAAGCTGGGCGCGGCAGGTGTGCCGCACAAGCTGTGGATCGAGCAGCCTGAGGACTATGCGACCTGCCTCGCAACCGCGCCGCTGCCCAAGTCGCGGGTGCAGCCCCACGTCAAGAAGCTCAAGCTGTGCAAGGGCTGAGCCGGCGCGGCGGCGTGAGCTCTCGGCTGGGCGAGCTGGACCGACCAGCCTTGGCTGAGCCGGTTGCTTTGGTGCCGCGTGCCTGGCTGACGACCGGCTGCACCCTGTTGCCACGCTTGTAGTCAGCAGACAACATGGCAAAGAGTGGATCGCACTGCTTTGTGATGCGCACCTGGAGCCCCCCGCTCGCGATGCTGGCGCTCGGCTGCTACGGCTTCAGCAGTTTTGCATTAGGCCCCGCCAGCGCTCTGGCTGGCACGTGGGCGCGGCATTTGGGCAGCAGGCAGCACGAAACATGGCAGAGGAGAGCAGGGGACAAGAGCGAAAAGGTATACACACGCAGCAGCATCATACAGGGAATGCCTGGCAGCCAGGGGCGCCGGCATGGACATTGAAAGCAGCCGGGACCTCGTCGCAGCAGCGGCACGCATGCCGTATCTCTGACCGTGCCAGCGCCAGCTGCGAGGCGGCTCCACTGTGAGCGCACATGCCTTCCATCACTGCTGCATGCCAGCACACGCAGGCACGCACGCACGCGGCCTGTCAGGCCGCCGCACGTGACAAGGGCAGCGGGTGGCGCTGAGCAGCGGTGGCGCTGCCCAGCCTTCCACATGCATCAAGGGAGGCCACCCCACCTGCTGGCAATGAGCTTGCACCCGGCCCAGCTGCGCTCGCCTTTTTCGTGAACTCGTCAATCAGGCGCTCCACTGTCGACGCAATCGCCTCGCCCGTCTCGATCTGCATCGGCCAGGCACCACCGGTCCCGGTTCGACAACCAACCAACCAGGGATGGCATAGCAGACAACCAGGTATGGCAGAGACTGGAGCACGGCAGTGATGGACACACGCCTTAACTGCTTCATTCAATCTTCGGCGGGGGGCCGACGCTGCACCACATGCATCCCCCAGCTGCGCACTCACCCCGGAGCTGATCACCGTCCGAGTGGTGGGGTTGTTAATAGCGGTGAGATCCAGCCTGGAGCGGGGGTCGGCGGGGGAAGCGAGCAGCGGCGTCGAAGAGGCGGCGTCGTGGGCGGGGCGGGGGCGGCAGAGGCACCCTCGCTGGTGCTCCAAGTATCGCAAGCACGTCAAGCATCGCGCCGCCATCCTGCTGCCGCGAGTGGGCGTCTCGCGCCGCTCTGCAGCCAGATGACGCTTCAGGGTGCTGAGCCCCACTCCAGCTCACTTGATCACACCCGCGCGCTTCAGGCTGCCGAGAACAACGCAGGTTATGAGCGTCTGAGCAAGCGCCTGAGTGACGAGCCCCATGTTGTTATTTCGATCGCTCCAGCGGTGGATTAATGTCGTGAGATGCGAAGTAGCAATGGGCCGTTGGCTGTCCTGCTAGCTGTCGGCAATGGCATTCTTCATGACGCGTCAGTCGCTGTCCATCGCTCACAATCGCATTCTTCGTTTGGGTTTCTGCTCACTGTCCCACCCTGTGCTGCTGCAACTAGTTAGATTGAAATTCGGCGCCACTGTCTGCACTCCCTCCTGCTGCGCTCGTCTTCCTAGCATCCAGGCAGCTCGTTGCGCGCAGCAGCATGCCGCTGGGACTGGAAGCCCTCACTCGGGCTGTCACGAAGCGCGCCCAGCGCGGCCTCTACGCCAGCAGGAAGGTGCTGGCGGGCAACAACATCAGCGACGATGGCGGCAACAAGTGAGCGCGGTAGGGTGGCGTGGGCATGCGCGCAGGCGGCGGCGACGGCACGGCGCGGGAGCGCTGCTCCACCCACGCATCGAGCGCCTGTCCATCTCTGCAGGACGCGGCGAGTGTGGAATCCCAACGTGCAGAACAAGCGGCTGTGGTCGGGCATCCTGGGCAGGATGGTGCCACTCCGCGTCACGACGGCGGCCCTGCGGTGCGCTTCGCTGGCTCGCTGTGCGTTGTAGGCTCATGTGTGCTCTGGCGCACCAGCTGCCCGCCCACTGCGCACGTGCGCCTGCCTCCCCAGCTGCGTGCCGGCGCGATGTCGCTGGCGCGGCTCCCTCGCTGCACCCGCGCCCACCTCTTGGCCTGCCTCTGCTCGTCCACCCGCTCCTGCTCTCCCCGCCCCGCCCTGCCCGCCCGCAGCAACATTGACAAGGCGGGCGGCCTGGATGAGTACATTTTAGGGACCTCTGAGGAGAAGCTAGACTCGGAGGCGGGGCTGCAGCTCAAGGCAGAGCTGCTGCAGCGGCTAGACAAGCTGGGCCGGCGGCAGCTGCAGCGCGAGCCCGGCGGCGCGCCCTCGTTCGCGGCGCAGGGCGCGGCACCAGCGGTGCGGCAGCAGGCGCCCGATGCGAGCTGACGCCGCGGGGGTGGGCAGCAGCACTCGACGGGCGCGCCCTTGGTGCATGCTGCGTCCTTGTCGCAGCAGGTGCAGCGCTGACTGCGCCGGCCGGCCTATGGGGTGCATGCGAGATGCAACAGAACACTGAAGCATGCGGGGAGCACGGCGAGGCGTTGCAGCAGCAGCTGCTGGTGCCGCTTGGTAACTGCTGCACGCAACTAGCTCTTAGTATGCCTTTACACAGCTACACAAGCGCCCCAGCGCGCAGCAGGAGCAGCGCCGCCTCCCCCAGTAGATCGACCTGTCAGATGCTGCCGCTGTGGCGACAGCATCAGCAGCGACACACAGTCAACGCAGGTCCCGTCTCTGGCCCCCTTTCATGCCAGCCTCCCCCCAGGCACGCGCGGGGCGCTTGGGCGCCACATATGGTGCAATTGCGGCACGCGCTAGTTGATCACAGTCGCAGAGGCCCTCAGGCCTCGCCTGCATGGGCGGCGTGGCAGCTCCTGGGCCAGGACGCGGCCTCGCGCCCTGCCTGTCTTGCCCCCCTCCCTCCAAGCATGCATGCACTTGCAAGCACAGGCTCTTCCAGCGCACACGCCCACCCACCACCCACCGCCCACCCGTGTAGTCGGGGTCGGCGCGGTCGCGGGCGCGCTCCACCTGCAGCCAGATGGGACGACACAAACAGGCAGGGAGGGGCGGGCTGGGGGAGGCAGGCAGGGAGCGTGCCTCCTGACGCGATGCTGGCCAACCGCGCCGCCGCCGCCCTGCCCGGGTGGCAAACACGCTATCGGCCCCGACCGTCACACACGGCCCCGCACCCCCGACGCACCTGCTCCGCCTCCTCATCCCCGGCGCGAAGGTTCTCCTGCAGGGCCTCGGTATCGCCCTGAACTTGAGACGGGCAGCAGGAGGGATGTAGCATGTCTCAGGGAGCCACAGCTGGCACGCTCAGCAGGGCAGCGGCTCGCCTCTCCCGCGGCGAGCGCAGCGCCCCCGCTGATCAGCGGGCAGCTCGAACCGCAGGTGCGCGGCGCCGCCCCCCTCCCCCGTGCCACGCACCTCGCGCTCCACCTGCCAGGTGGCGCCGCGCAACTCCGCATTGTAGTCCTGGGGCTGCCCGGCCTCAGCTGCACAAGGGGGCCCGGGGTGGGGAGCGCTTGGCACGAGGGACGCGCTCCCGCGCGGGCGCACGCTGGCTGCTGTGGCAGGCACACGCGCCGTTGGGAGCGCCGCGCCCGTGCGCGTCGGGCCACGGGCCTGCCGAAGCTGCGCTGGGCTCACCCGGCACCCCGGGCCCAATCTGGTTCTGCCGCCTGGTCTCGGCGGCCTTGCGGGCCGACTCCTGGCGTTCTTCGGTGGGCCGGGCGGCTGCGAGGGCGCAGAACAGGAGGGGGCCGTTCGAGGGCAGAGCAGCAGAGATCAGATGCGGAGCAGGGGGGTGACGGCAGCCTTCGCACGGAGCGCACCACGTGCGGCGCAGCCAGGCAGGCTGGGTGGGGCGGTGCAGAGGCCTGTTGCGCTTGTCCAGGCGGTGAGCGGCTGTCAGTGGCGGCGCTCACCCGAAGCGGCGCCGCCGGCCTTGCCGCCTGAGATCTTGCTTGGGTCCTTTGGGTAGTCTGCCGCAAGGCAGAGAGGGCAGGAGGAGGGGCAGGGGTGGGGAGAGGGGTGTAGCAGCGGAAGGGGGAGTGCCACGGCAGGCGTTGGCAGCGGCAGCTCCCGCGAGCGCGTGCGGCGGGCGGGAAGGTGGCCCGCGCGTCGCTGCGCCACGCGGGAGCGGCGAAGCGAGGCAGTGCCGTGGCGCTTCGGCAGCAGGCAGTGCGCGGGCAGCACAGAGTGCAGGTGCGCCAGCGGGCCATGACGGCCGGCCTTGCCTGCCATCTCTGCTGCGTTTCACGAAGGCAGCAAGGGGTTTCTGGGGTGCAGAGAGCGCAGGCAGCAAGCACAAAGGCAAGAAGACTTGCCGGGCCCTTAAGTATTTTCGGCCCTGGCGTGTGTGCACCCGCCGCGCAGCTTCCACGCTGCACGTCCCTGCCAGCCCTGCTGGGCCGAACAGCATTCCTCTTCCACCTCCTCCTTTCCCTCTCCGCTGCCGCCTTCCCCCAGCCCCCTGATGCACTCATTAAACAGAATCAAACAGAATCAAACAGAATCAAACAGAATCTTACATCTCACGCACTCAACAGCAGAATGAGGCCCTCGACGTCCAGCTCGCAGCAGTAACGGGGCAACGTAGCAGAGATGCGCCACCGTGCAGACTGGCGGCGCACGCTCGCTAGGCAGTGTCGGCGCGGCAGGGCACGGCTGCGGCGCGCGCGGCGGAGGCATTCTCGTGGCCGCCTCGCTTCAAGTTCACGCTCCGGCGCTAAGTTCGTAGTGCAGACAGCAGGGGGGACATGATGGCAGGGGGGCAGACAGAGAATCCCGGCCATCGACGGAACGGGATCAGACGCTGGGGGCTGGGGGGAGCGATTGAAGCGCTACTCTGGAGACATCGGGATTAAAAATCAGGGGACAGAATGGAAATCGGTTGATGAAAAGGATGTGTGTTGACGTTGGCATGTGTATGTTTCCTGCGTTGCGGGGCAGCCCCTTGCGGGTCGTGCATTGTCGAGGTGGCGGCGGCGTGCTGCCCTTGGCAGCCGTCACGCCTGCTCGCCAGCCTCCACCCTCCTCCTCTTGGCGGCTGCCTCCTCGCTGCCGCTCGCCTCCTGCATGGCGGCCGCGCGGCAGACTCTGGTCAAAGCTAGAGGCGCGCCACGCGGGCGGGGGGGACCACACACACAGGGCGCCAGCAGCCGAGCAACCCGCTTGTGCGGCGGGCCTCCCGGTGCTGCACGGCCACACGCGCGCAGGTCACGCCTTGTGTCGGCCACCCACCATCTCCGTCTCATCAGAGTCGCCCAGCTGGCCATTCTCTTGCTCCGAGCCGTCCCTGCCGCTGGCGGAGCCGCCACCGCTGCGGCCCGGGCGCTGCTCCCGCACAGCTCCATCCGCCGCGGGTGGCTGCTGCTGCCCGCCGTCCTCCGGCCCCCACTCCTGCTGCTCCTGCGCCATCGCCGCCTCGGCGATCGCCAGCAGGCTGCTGCTTCGCGGCGGCTCCTGCCTGGCCGGCGGCGGGGCGGCCTGCCGCTGCGGCGGCGGCGCGGGCGGCGCGCTCTCGGGCGCATGCCCCGCACCCATCAGCGCCGCCGCGAGGCCGGCGGGGCTGATCAGCCTGTCGCCCACGAGCACGCCAGGCATGGCGGGCGGGGCATTGGGCAGCAGGTGCACGGCCATAGCAAGCACCTCCTCTGCGGAGGGCAGGCCTGGGGAGGCCGGCTTGGCCGGCTGGTGCGTACCGGGCGCCCGCAGCGGGCGCTGCGGCTGCCACGCCTGCCTCTGCGGCTGCTGCACGCCAAGCGCCGCAGCCGCCGCCAAGCCGTCCGGCTCTGGCTGCGCCGCCGGCAGCGGCTGCTGGTGCGGCATGCCCACGCTGTCGGCTGCCGCGGCGGCGGCGGCGCCGCCGCCCCACATCTGCACCGTGGGCGCGGTGTCAGCAGCGCCGGCGCTGCCGGCCACGGTGCCAAAGCTGAAGCTCTGCTGCTGCGGCAGCGCGAGGCTGGGGCGCAGTCCCAGCTTCGCCTCCAGCTCCGCCACGCGCCGCTGCAGGTGCTGCACATGGGTGACCACCTCCTCCAGAAACGTCGCCGTGTTGGCGCGCTCCGAGTGTGGCACGATGCTGCGCAGGGCCTCCAGCCTGCTTGCGCACGGGGCGGGGGGGAACTGGCACCTGAGCGCGGGCCGGGAGCTGGGCGGCTGGGGGCTGCGCCCAGCGGCGGGCATGCGCGGGCGCAGCGAGGGCGGGGGCGCAGGCGCACGCGGGTGAGCTGGAGGGAGTGGAAGGCAGGGGCCTGGGCAGAGCGGCCGCCCACCTCTCGTTGATGCGCGACCGCCTTCTGGCCTCGGCCTGCAGAGCAGGGCGGCTCAGAGGTTGGCACCCGCACACGAATAGCTCGCCCTGCCTCCTCCTCAGCTTGCAGGAGCTGTCGGCGCACCCCCATTCAAACAGCGCGCCGACACACGCACCTGCTGGTGCCGCGTCGCATAGTTCTGGCTGCTGTTGCGCGCCTCCCCCTTTGCTCTGCCTCCGCCATGACTGGCGGGTGAGGCGGCATGCGCGGGCGCAGAGGCGGCGGGCGCAGGGGGCTGGAAGAGCGCCGCCGGCTGCGCCGCGCCGGAGAGCAGGAGCGCCGCGGGTGCGCCCACTCCAAACTGCCCCGTCCTTCCGCTGAGCAGCAGCTGGCTCAGCAAATCGACTGACGCCGCATTCTGCTGGTCAGCCGAGAAGGGAGGAGCGCCCAGCGCCACGGGCAGAGCGCTGCTGCTCTGCAGAAGCGCCTGCAGCGCCGGGCCAGCCAGATTAGTGGCGCTGGGCTGCTGGGCCGCCTGATGTTGTTGGGCCAGCAGGTTTGCAAGGACGGGGTGGTCCATCGCCCTAGAGGCGATCGACGAATGAATATGACTAGATGAAACTAATAGCATGTGTGGGTGGCAAGTCTATCACGTGTCTCCCATGCTGCGGCTGGGGCGCGGAGGGCGCACGCAGCAGACACCAGCGGACACGCCCATGGAGAGATTGTAGGGCGTTGGTGCGGGCCGCCCGCCGCCCACTACAGCCCACCTCACACCGGCTCGCCGTCATGCCTGCCCAAGCGCCCGCCTGCCTGCCCCAGCGCACCGCTGCTCGCGCTACCCGCATAGGCTGAGGGTTTCAAGAGCAGTTCACTCATGGCCGTGTCCTCGGCCAAGGCCTCCTTGTCGGGTGGCAGCTGGCGGGAGCCAGCTGGCGGGGCTGGTGGAAGAAGGCCCAGAGCGCGCGCACTCAGTTCTGTTGGCGTCGTGGCGCTTCAGTTCCATCTCGTGAGTATCTCGCGATCAGAGCGCACACAGGGACGCCCAACTTCACGAGCCTACTCGAGCCTACTCGAGCTATCGCTTCTAGCGGACTGTATTGGAGGTGGGCGATCGCGGAGAACGCAGCGCGTGCGAGTCAAACGCCTGGCCATGCCCCATGCCACCGCCATTGCGGAACCCCACTCTCTCCACCTGTGCAGAGAATACACATGGCTCGCAACAGCACAACAACGTGCATAAGCTGGGCGTGCACCCTGGCGTGCTTCGTGGCGGTGAGCCCTGCCGCTGCCGCCCACAAGGCGCTGCGTGAGCAAGCCGCCGGCTGCACTGTAGCAGAGGAGGCCCCAAAAACCTTGCCGGGATGGACTATACCACCTGCCATGCCCCCCACATGTGCGGTCGCTGGTGCGGCAATGCAATGAAACCACCGCGCACCTGGCGCCTGCCGGTGCAGCTGGGTGCCGATGCGGTCGCGCTGGCCATCACAATCCACAACTTCCTGGCAGCAAACGACATTTTGCACAGCATTTTCGGCGGTGGCGCGAACCTGACTTGGAACTGGCTGGAAATTGTGATCCTGTCCTGCTCCAGCGTGGCGTCCTTCTTCGCGCTGCTCGCGCTGGCGTTTCTGGTGCGGAGGTGCCCTGTCGGTCGCCCCTCAGGGTCTGGGAGGAGGGCTGGCCCGCATCCGCCCCTGCATACACCCGCCCGCCCACCCGCCCTGCCCGCCAACCACAATCGCAGGTGTCGCGCGCGTGCAGCAACTGCGCGGGCACGGGGCGCTCCCCCGCGGTGCTGTCGTTCATCTGTGCGGGCGCCGTCGCGCACATGGGCCAGCTGGCGGCGGTGTCAATCCAGTATGGACTTCAAAGCTTCTTCGACGTGTTTGCGTCGTGGCCACTGGACATCAAGGTGCGTGCATGTAGCCTGCATGGGGGCACGGCGCCGCTGCTGGCTGCAGCGGGAAGGCAGCAGAGGTGAGGCCCGCGCCGCGGCAGCCACGGGCGCAGGCGCGAGCGCCGCACAGCTGCACAAAACGCCTTGGCTGGTGCTTCACCGGGCGCTGCCTGCAGGTCCAGTATATCCTGGGCTTCGGCATCGGCGGGCTGTTCTGGCTGTTGGCCTGGGCATGCTCTCTGGGCGAACTGATCGTCGCGAACCGGCGGGTGGCGCCCCAGCAGCCATTCATTGGCGCCTCCTCCAGGCCTGCCAAGCAGCCGTCTGCATACAGCAGCGGCGGCGGCCACGGCAGCACATCACGCGTGTGACGGAACTGCGTCGGCAGGAACAGCATGGGGCGGGTGTGCAATCAAGCCGACCTGTATTTTCATGCTGTTCACCCCTGCATCACCTCTCTCAAGACTGTTCGACAAGCGTTGCGCAGCTTGCACGAGCCACACTGCTCAATTTCCAATTTCCGAGCTCCAGTCTGGTCTGCGTGCCTAGTAGCACGAGCACGAGCAGGCATGGCCCAGTCGATCGGCCTCGGCGCCTAACACCCACCCACGCCAGACATTCACGCCCGTTGCCGACGCCGTGCGCCCGTCACCACGGCATGTCATGTGATGTGTGTGTCAACGGGTGATGCTGCTGCTGTGCTCCAGGCTCAGGTTGATGAGGTGCAAGCCCTCCAGGCATGCTACCCCGACCTCCTTGAGCTGGCAGAGGCGGAGGCAGCAGCGCTGGCCCTCGCGGAGCACGTGGCGGCGGGCGGCGCAGCGCCCGACTGCGTGCCGGCACTTGGCGGCACGCTTCAGCTACCTGACCCAGTGCTTGCAGGGCAGCCTGTGCTCCTCCGGTTCACGCTTCCAAAGGAAGCCGGAAAGCCCACACGGCTGCAGGTCCTGACCAACGCTGCCAGGCAAGCGAACGAATGCTCTTGCTGTCGCTGGTTGCCAGTGCCGCCTCTCTGATCACAACCTGCCCGAGCTGGTGCTGATCTCAGAACACTGTTTCGCCAGCCTGGGCTTCCAGACACTCCTCAAGCTTGGCCGCGCTGGGCCCCGTCGCAGGTGCGACGCTGACCAGCTGCAGGAGCTGGCGAGCAGCACGGCGGCCGAGTGCGCCCGCGACGGCACGCCCTGCTTGCTCCTGGCCGCCGACCTGCTGGCACGTGCGGTGGAAGGCTTGGCGGCAGCGCAACAGCAGGCGAAGGATGGGGCAAAGGCCTCCCGCGACAGAGGTTCGCGGGCGAGCCCGCAGCAGGAGGGCAGGGAGCGCGTGCTCAGCAGACGGTGCCTATGGTTCCACCACATCAACAGCACGACAAAGCGAAAACACATCTTGGAATGGGGCAGAGAGCTGCGCTTGGGCGGGCTTTCCAATCCCGGCATTCCTGGGGTGGTGGTTGTGGAGGTGAGCGGGGGGCAGGGGCAAGCGCCTGCAACTGCCACATCGCCCTGTCAGCCAGTGTACAATGTGCAGGCCTTGAGGGCTGCTTTGGTGTTGCTTGCGCAGGGCGCTGGGAGCGATGTGGACGAGTACATCAGCCGGTTGCGGCGCCTGCGGTGGCAGGCCATGGCGGTGCGCGGCGAGGAGGATGAGGCGCACGCCTGCCCACAGGTGAGCGAAGGCAGCGACAAGACCTTGGAGTTGGAGCGTGCCTGCCTGGTCCATGCTCAGGGCAGGTTGCTGAGCTTCACATCAGTGGTCCCATCACTCACTGGCCTGCCCATCGCAGGCGCTGGAGGCTGCGCGGCGGCTGCCGCTGGGGATCCGCGAGCTGGGGGAGGAGGAGATGGGCCGGTTGGCGGCCGCGTGCCGCGAGGCGGGGCTTGAGCAGCTGTTCCTCTCTGCCCTCAAGCTGGGCGCGGCGGGTCGATAGCTCCGTTGATGCACCGCGCCTTCTGGCTTGACTCTGCCTTGCTTCCTGCGCGGGCTCTGCCGTGCTATGCTCCACGAGTGCCCAGCTCGGAGCCGTGCACATGTGCCTTCTGAGTCCACTGTGCCCACTCTCCCCACGCATGGCCTGCCAGTCGAGCACGGCCTGCTGTCAATCTTGCATGACCAGTCCCAGACATGCTGAATTGGGAGAAGGTGGAGGGAGAGAAGACATCCGGCCCCGGGCGCAGTCGCTGGAACGCCCGGGCGGATGGCGGCGGGCCGGCATGCCAGCTCCCATTCCGATAGTCTCTACCGACTCTCGCAACCACTCGGATGGCGACAGGAGTTCAAAACACCAACGATGATGCCCAGCTCTCCAAGCTGTCGTGCGTGCGGCAGGGCTACTTCCAGGACGATTTCGTGCACCTGTTTGTGCGGCGGCCCATCCGGCGATCGCCGCTCATCAATCGGGGTGAGAGTGGGGCGGCAGGGGCGGGCGGGCGGTGGCGCTGCCGCCGCGCATACGAGCGACGCGGCCCTGCGGCTCCATCAGATTGCTGCCGCATGTGCCACCACAGGCTACTACTCGCGCTACGCCGCGCTGCGGAGCCTGCTGCTGCAGTTCCTGGCTGCGGGCGTGGAGGAGGGCCACCCCGCAGCGCAGCGCAAGCAGGTGGGAGAGCGCTGGTGCGTGGCCGGGGAGGTGCGCTCGCAGCTGCGCCCCCTGGCCTGCTCCCTGAAAAAAAACTGACGCAACCTCTGCCCTGCCTCATCTCCCGCGTTCCCGCCCCCCCAGGTGCTTTCGTTGGGCGCCGGCTACGACACCACTTTCTTCCAGCTGGCCAAGGAGGGTCTGGCCCCCGCAAAGTACATAGAGGTTGACTTTCTAGAGGTGGGAGGAGCGTGCCGGGGGAGGGGAGGAGCGGGCAGGGACAGGGAGGAGCAGGGCAGGGGAGGGGAGGTGCGGGCAGTGGCAGGGAGAGGTGGTTGGACTCTGGTGCCGTGCAGAGATTGGGTGGGCACAGCAACACAGGCGGTGGCACATGCACTGCGCGTGTGGAAAGGGGGAGCGAGGGGCAGGGGAGGCAATGCCTCCTGCCTGCTCCCCCATCCCAACGTCTGTCGTTCTGACATGGCACCCACCGGTGGGCCCCTCCCCGCAGGTGGCCCAGCAGAAGGCCGCGGCCGTGCAGCGTCTGCCGCAGCTGCTGGCCTGTCTGGCGGGCCCCGACGCGCCGCCGGCATCGGCTGCCGGCGCCAGCGCCGGCGCCAGCAGCGTCAGCATCGCACCAGAGGCGGGTCGCGTGTCTGCGCCGCGGTACAGCCTGGCACCCGCGGACCTCAGGGATTTGAGCAGCCTGGCAGCGGCGCTCGAGGCGGCGGGGCTGGACCCCGGCCTCCCCACGTACGTGCTGTCCGAGTGCGTGCTGGTGTATCTGGAGCCGTTCGCGAGCGCCGAGGTGGTGCGCTGGCTGGGGAGCCACCTGCGAACCGCAGCATTTGTGGTGTATGAGCAGGTGGGTGGGTGGCTGGGCGGTGGGTGGGTGGGGGTGGATGGTCGGGTGGGAGGACTTGAGGGGAGGAGACTTTCTGCTGCCCCGCTGACTGCTGGCTATGACAAGGTAGTGTCGCAGTGTCTTGTGCGTCGCCAGGCTGCGCTGCAGCGGCGGGCTGCGCGCCCACCGCTGCGGCGCGCTGCGCGCCTAGATTCGCCGAATCTGCGGATGCGCGCGGCGCCGCGCCCGCAGATCCGGCCGGACGACCCCTTTGGCCGCCAGATGCTGCTCAACCTGGAGGCCCGCGGCTGCCCGCTGCTGGGCATCGCCGCCACGCCCAGCCTGGAGGCGCAGGCACGGCGCTTCCTGGATGCTGGGTGGGAGCGCGCCGAGGCGGAGGACATGGACAAGGTGTACAGGTGCGGGGTCGGGGACCTCTGCTCTGAGGGCGTGGGGCCGCTGCCTCCGAGGCTCTGAGGCTTTGCCAAGGCACGCCGCCGCCACGGCCGGGCCGTGCCCAGCGCCCGCTGCTTTGCGCTGTCGTCGCGCCGCGGCGCCTCCCTGCCCTGCCCGCGCCGCCCGCGCCCCCGACTGGGGCGCCCTGCGCGTGGCGCCTTTCCGCAGCGAGTGCATCGACCCCAAGGACCGCCGCCGGGTTGAGCGGCTGGAGCTATTTGACGAGCTGGAGGAGTGGCACCTGATCCAGCAGCACTACTGCATTGCGCTGGGCGTCAAAGACGTCGACGGCGTGCTCACCCGCTTCTGCCTGCCGCGCTACGCGCCGGCGGCGCCCAGCGCAGGGCCGCCGCCCCCGCAGCCAGGTGGCGGCGGCGCTGGCGGGGGCAGCAGTCGGCCGCTTGGTAGCATGCTGCCACTGCCGCCTGTTCACTGAACATGCTGACTGCATGTTGTTGTAATGCAGTAAACTGACCACACCATCACGTTCCAGTAAACTGTACCTGCATGGGCAAGTGTCTGCATGGCAGGCTGCAGCTGTTTCTGTGTTAAGAGGGTCATTTCTTTCGTCTTGGTTCTCCACTTTCGCCATTCGTTCACTGTGAGGCGTTTCCACAACCGATCAGTTCCTCGAGCATCACCGCGCGCTGTCGCAGCCCTGAGTCTGCGCAACGCAACCTCACGGCTCCAACAGACGCACAAAGCAAGCGGCGCAACAGATTGCATAGGGCGGCTCGGGTGTGCGGGCGGGGCTCGAGCCAGGTCTCCCTGGCTCGGGGAGGCAGGCTTATCCTCTGCATCCTCTGTCAGCCCCACCGCGTCCGGCCCCTGCACCAGCACCAATGCAGCAGCATGTTGACGTCGCAGTGGTGGGCGGCGGACCAGGGGGGCTGTCTGCGGCTGCAGCCCTGCTGCGCGTCGCACCACACCTGCGCGTGCGCGTGTACGAGCGCTCGAGGCTGCAGGCGCGCGGTGCGCACCTGTTTCTGCCGGTCGAGGGTCTGGCAGCGCTGCGCGCCATCCGCCCCGAGCTCGGCGATGCCGTGTATGCGCTGCGCTCGGAGCACACGCGCATGGTGTGCTGCGGCCTGGACGGCGTGGTCAAGAGCGCCGGCGTGGCGACCCCGCTGGGCGGGGTGCGCGCGAGTGGCGCACGGGTGTTCTGGCATGAGCTGCAGGTGGGGAGGGACAGGAGGGCGGGGCGCGGGGCGCGGAATGTGGTGTGCTCCAGACGACGCGCTCCGCCCGCCCCTGCACACTGCAATCCCGTGTTTCACTTGCTCCGCTGCTGCAGGCGACCCTGGCTGCGGCGCTGCCCCCCGGCGTGCTGCACACAGAGGCATCATTCAACCGCTATGAGGATCAAGGGGATGGCGTGGTCCTGAGCTTTCATGGCGGCCAGCCGCCTGTCGCAGCGGGCCTGCTTGTCGGCGCCGATGGCGGCTGCAGCGCCGTGCGCTCGCAGTGCATCAAAGGCGACGGCCCGCTGCGCCTGACGGGGCAGGCAGTCTGGCGCGTCGTGGTGCCGCGCCCCGCCTGGTGGGACTGGCCCGGCGAAGGCTCGGTCATCTTCACAAGCGGTGCCACGTCGCTTCGCGTGATTGGCAAGCCGGCGGCGCCTCCGGGTCAGCCGCTGCTGGCCTTGCTGGCGGTTGCGCCCTGGCCAGAGGCGCACCTGCGCGAGCTCTGCTCCGCGGCGTACGTGCAGGACCCGCTGGCGCGGGCGGAGCTGGCCGAGGCACGCAAGTGCCGGCTGCTGGGCGCGTTTGAGGGGCGCGCGTGCGCGCAGGTGCGACTAGAGCGAGCGACTAGAGGGCTACCTCGCCGCCCGCGCCGCAGGCCAGGCCGTGCCTGCCACTGCCGCTTGTGTCGCTTGCTAGCTGGCATCACCCCGCTCCTCTGCCCCTGCCGGACGCCCACATGTTCCTGCCCCACCCAAGCCTCGCAGATCATGCGTCTGCTGGAGGAGACGAACGCCGCCGGGATCACCGAGCATGCGCAGCAGTACCGCCAGCCCGAGTGCCAGGCTGCGGCTAGCTGGGGCGCCGGCCGTGTCACTCTGCTGGGCGACGCCGCGCACCTGGCCTTGCCCTTCCTCTCCCTGGGCACGACCGAAGCGTTCAAGGACGCCGTGGCCCTGGCGCGGGCGGTGGCGGTCCACGGGCCGGTGCCGGCGGCGCTGCGGGCGTACGAGGCGCTGCGCGCCGCCGAGGTCGCACCGCGGCACGCCACCTCGGTGGCGCTGTACCTGGAGTTTGCGGCGCGCGCCGCGGGCATGGGGGAGAAAGAGGCGGCTGCGATGCTGGAGCTGCACCGCGGCACGGTGCCGCTGCCGCCGCTGCCCGTGGGCGCCAGCGTGCTGCGCTCGACCACCCCGCCAGCCTGCCGCCCTCCCAGGGCCTAGCAGTGTGCCTCCAGGCGGAGGCAGCCTACCTCGTGTGCAAGGCAGCGCTGCCCCCCTCACAAGGCAGTGTGCAAGGCAGCCAACAGCGTGGCGCCCAAAAGTGGCGCTAGCGGCAGCCGCAAGCAGCGAGCGTAACGTCTCACATTACATCGTCCAACCTTTGAATTTGTGGGGTGCCAGGACCCCTGCGCGACACCTCACCTCACCGTGCTACCCGACTGATGTTGCAATCTGTGACTGCATCTGCATCTGTGACTGCTCCTGTAAACTCGGTCTACGAAGACTTGCCACACCGTCGGCCCCTGGCGGATGGCGCCCTGTCGCCCGCTGGCAGGCACGCGTGCGTGCGTGCTGCCTGGCTCCTGATTGCCTCATCTTTGAGGCTTCGCCACCAGTGCCTGGGGTGCGGCTCCCCCACCCGGGCCCTCTGGGGACCGGCAGCGCCGGCGGCGGCGCTCGCCGATGCTGCGCCACCAGCGGGGCGGCAAGCTGGGTCGCGCACAGCAACTTCTCACTCCGCCTCGTGTCTGCCTGTGCCCCGACTTCCTTCCGTCTCGCGCTGTTCTGCAAGTTTCTTTCACCTGAGAAGTGTTACAGCAAGCAAGCGAATTGTGCAGTGCTTGTCAAAATTGGCGCGTCAGTGTGCGGACGTCCCAGCGGCAGCAGCAGAGTCGGCCGCCAGGCGCACAGATGCGCGGTGGCGCAAGCGGCAGTAGCAGGGAATACAATACATGCATGGCGAGCGGGTTCAAACCGGAACAAGATGCCAGGGAAACCGTAGGTAAATCGGCAGGTAGCCCAGTCTGAACACAGTGCACTTTTCTGAGACCAGGAGGGGCGGGGTCTGCCCAAGCTGTGTCGCCAGCCCTCCATCCCATTCCCCTCCCCACCCATCGACCCGCAGGGCCAAAGTGTCCGACCCCACCCCAAGCCTCCATCCCTGCGCGCCGCCCCTCCTTGTACAGAGCGCCACCGGCCGAGGGCTGGCCGCGCACCACGCCCGCGGCCGGCGCACGACAGCGCCCGCAGGCGTGCCTCTGACTGCCCATCACGGCCCTGGCGCCAGGGCGCGGCGTGTGGCCGGTCGGGCATCGGTCGCCTAGCTAGTGGTGGAGGAAGCCGTGGGCGACCCCGAGTCTGGCAGCGGGTACGCCGGCTCGCAGCTGCGAGGGACGGGGGCCGGGCGCGGCACACGTCAGCCGCGGCAGCGCGCCCAAGCGTTTGGCCGCGGCGCAGCGCGGCTCGGCGCTGGCGGCGCTGTGGCGAAGGTGCACGGTCGCAAGCCTCGGGGCAGCCCAGCGCCGCACGCCCGCGCGTCTCCCGCGCCTCCCTCCGCCCCAGCTGCACGGCCCTGCTCCCCACCGCCACGCCCCTCCCACCTGCTCAGCGCCAGAAACTGGTTGACCATCGAGTGCGCGGCCCTGCACTCCTCCACGCTGCCGCAGATCTCCATTACGCGCCCGCCCTCGGCGGCGGCCGCCGCGGCGAGCCAGTCGTCGGCGCCGGGCGAGGCTCCGGGCCTGCCGCCGCGGCCGCCGCCTGGGCCGGGGCCCGACATCTGGAGCCGCGCGCCCGACACCGCGCGTATCTGGTTGATGTGCTGGCCGCCCTTGCCCATGACCGCGCCGACCTGGGCGTTGGACATGCGGTACCGGTACACGTGCTGCATCTGTGCGCCCATGCCCGGCGGCGTCCCCGCCCCCAGCAGCGCGCCCTGCGCCTGCATCTGCATCTGCGCAACCGCAGCCGAGGGCGACGGCAGGTGCGGCGAGAGCTGGCCGCCGCCGCTGCGCGGAGTGAGCGGCGACGCCGAGGAGCGCGAGCGGTCGCCGCCGCCCAGGCTGCCGCCGCGCTGCGCCGTCGCCGCGGCCGCCGCGTGCGGAGGGAAGACGACCACAGGCGGCGGCGCGGGGATGGGCAAACTGCCGTGGCCGACGGTAGCGCCAGGATAGGCGCCGTTGGGCGTGCCCGGCCCCAGCGCCATGGGCTGCGGGGCCGGCGGCTGGCCCACGCTCTGCGGCAGCATGACCGGCACCATGCCGGGCGTGCCGCCGGGCCCATAGGCGACGACGCCCATGCCACCGGGCGCCAGCGCGAGGGCATGCATCTGCTGCGCCAGCGTGCCGGGGTGGGCCGCCACTTGGACTGGGACCATGTGCGGTAGGCCGCCCATGCCAGGCGCGGCACCCACGGCCACGCCCGCCCGCCCGTGCGCGTGCGCGTGCGCGCCCAGCGCCGCAGTGCCCATCGCTGCCGCCGCGCCCTGGAAGCCGCTGATGCCGAGGGCCTGCTTGATGTGCCAGCCACGGAGCAAGGTGGCCACGCCGCGCAGTGCCGCGATGCAGGTGTGGATCCCGCCCTCGACCTGGATGATCTCATCGCTGGGCATGCCTGGGGGAGCAAAAGGACGGCGCGCATGGGGCGGGGCCGCGAGTGCGCGACGCGCGGCCGCCGCCTGTGTGTGCGGCGCGGGGACGCCGGCCCCCGTGCGCCGCCGCCGACTCACTGTCTGGGTAGCACGGCGTGTCGAGCGCCAGCACCTTGATCGCCGCCCCCGTCTCCTGCCGCAGCTGTGTCACCGTGGCCCCGCGCTTCCCCAGCACCATGCCCACGCTGGCCTGCAGGGGCGTGGGGTGTAGGGGCTTGCGGCAGTGGGCGAGGCCGCCCGTCAGGCCGACAAGCAGGCGCGCCGAGCGCGCCGCACGGCGAGCGCCGCCCACCTGCGAAGTCAGCAGCCGCACGCGCTGCATGCTGGACGCCGCCTCCTCCCCTGCCAGCGCCAGGACGCAGCGGATCAGCGCATCCTGCACGACAGGCAGCATTCGACGCAGGAGGTTGCGGCGAGGCGCAGCTCAGCAAGGCCAGCCACTCTTGAGGCCAGCCATCAAGAGCACCCAAGTCGCCGCCGCTTCCCCACATCCCCTGCCGCCGCCGGCCACCGCAACAGCACTCGCTCTCTATCTCTCTCCCTCTCTCTCCCCCCACCCCCACCCCCACCCCCACCCCCACCCCACACCCCCACGCAAACCACCGGCGGCGGCACCCAGGGTCTCTCTCTCTCTCTCTCCCCCCCCCCCCCC
>PCFQ01000020.1:524993-547385 GCA_003063905.1 Chlorella sp. A99
ACCCACCCACCCACCACCACCACCACCACCACCACCCCCGCGCGCAGCCCACGTGCCCTACATGGTGGCCGTGGGCAACCACGAGTACGATTACAAGCAGGGGTCGCGCAAGGACCCAGACATCAGCGGCGAGGACAGGCCCTACTCCCCCGACTGGTGGGCGGCGCGCTTGGGTGGCGTGTCTGGCTGTGTGGGTGGTGCCTGGCGGGCGGGCTGGGCGCCCTGCCCGGGCGGCGCCCAGAGGTCGAGCCTCGCGCCGCGCCCCTCCCCCGCCTCCGCGCCCGCGCGCAGGGGCAACTATGGCAACGACAGCGGCGGCGAGTGCGGCGTGGCCGCCGCCAAGCGCTTCCCCATGCCCGACGCGCCCGACCTCGGCTACTGGCCGGGCGCCACCAGCGCCCGCAGCCTGAGTGGGAACCCCACCCTGGTTCGCAAAGGCGGCGCAGGCGGGCCGCCGGGGCGGGCGGTGGACGTGGCGGCGCGCCGCGTGGCGCTGGAGCTGCCGTCACCCGGCCAGAGCGCGGCAGCGGTGCTGGCGCTCGCCGCCGGCGAGCGCGCCGACGCCGGCGGCGCGGGCGGCGGCGCGGCGGGCAACAGCCGGCGCAGCAAGCCCAACCCGCCCTTCTGGTACGCCTTCTCGCACGGCCCTGTCCACTTTGTCGTCCTCTCCACCGAGCACGATCTCAAGCCCGGCAGCGACCAGCACGCCTGGGTGAAGCGGGACCTGCAGGTGGGTCGGCGCGGGTCTGTGGGCGTCTGCGGGCGCGGGGGGAGCGGCGGCGCGGCGGGCGGGGGTGGGTGGGCGCGCGCGGCCGTGGGCACGGCGCGGCGCGGCGCGGCGCGGCCGTGGGCGCACGGCCGTAGCCGGCCTGTGCACGTGCCGCGCCGCCCCGTCGATGCTGGCGCCATGCCGCCTCCTCGCCTGTCCACCCCCCCCAAACGCAGCGCGTGGACCGCTGCCGCACGCCCTGGGTGGTGGTGGCTATGCACCGGCCCCAGTACGTGGTCTATCCCCACAAGAGCAACCGAGTCGTGGGGGAGCACCTGCGGTGCGTGCCCTCCCCACCCCACCCCACCCCACCCCCACCGCCCCGCGCGCGCCGCCCGCCCACCCCGCGCCGCGCCGCGCCCTCGTGCCGCCCTCAGGCGCCGCTCCGCCTCGCACGCCTTTGGTCGCCGCTGGGGAGCCGCGCGCCTGCCGCGCACTCATTGCGACGGGTGCGTTCCGCCGGCTGTGTGCTCCGCTGGCTGCAGGCAGCACGTGGAGCATCTGTTTGACAAGTACGAGGTGGACCTGGTGCTCTCGGGCCACATGCACTCCTACTCGCGCGCCTGCAACGTGCTCGGCGGGCGCTGCGTGCTGCCGGCGGACGGCGGCATGACCCACGTCACCGTCGGCACCGGCGGCAAGAAGCTCTCCCAGGTCGAGCGCGACCAGGAGGAGTGGCTGGAGTATGCGCAGGACAGGTGGGGGGCGGGTGGAAAGCGTGCGGGCAGGGCGGCGCGGGGTGGGGTGGACGGAAGGGCGCTGGGCGCTGCCGGCAGGGCGGGCCGGACGCCTGGCTCCGCGCTCGCCGCCTCCAGCTGCCGCTCGTCCTCCCCCTGCTGCAGCGACTTTGGCTATGGCCGCGTCACCGTGGACGGCAGGTTCAGCCTGCGCTTTGAGTTTGTGACCTCGGAGGGTGAGCTGTCGGGCACGGCGCAACTGCCCCTGCATCGCCGCCGCGTGCCGCCCGCCCCGCGCTCCCTCGCGCTTGCCTGCAGAGCATCCACGCCCTCGGAGGGATGCCGCGCGGCCCTCGCGGTGCGCATGGCCTGTCGCTTTCGGGGAAGGCCGACAAACCGGTGGCCCTTGTTTCCTTCTTTCCTCCCACAGGTGGGGAGGTGCTGGACTCGACCACGATCCGCAACATCCGCGCCGATCTCCGCGCCTGCAACTATGACGCTTTCGACTGAGCATGGCTGCCCTGGCCGGCCACACCCGCCTGCCCCGAATTGAGCAACCCACGCGGTTTGCACCGCCGCTCGCGATGCACGCTGTGGGAGCCGCCGCCAGCACCGCGCAGTGCCGCGGCGCCACACCCCCCCCATGCTCCCCAGACCCCAGACCTCAACTGATAGCCCCTGCTGCTCTCCGTTTCCAAAAATGCTCGCCTCTAGCATTGCTGTAGAGTTTCCTTGCGTGGGCTTTGCCGTGCCTTTTGAATTTACAGCGGTCAGGTAGGCCCTTTCATTTACGAGTCTTCCGTCAGCCTTTCGCCCCCCTGGCCTTTTGTTCATGTGTCTGTCGTCTCCCTGCACTCCTCCCGCATCTGTATCCTCCTCCTCCGGCCTTCTGGTCCCCTTCTGACCCCGGGACTTCGCCATAAAGCCCCAGTCACTGTATTTCGTAGCTTCGCACTGATCCACCCTACGCGCGTCTTCTTTCCTACCCATTTTGCAAGACAAGAGATCTGATGATGGATGACAGGGAGATCAGGGACATGGCTGTAGGTCTGCTCCCGCAGGGCTGCTGCCGCCGCCGCTGTGCCGCCTCATACGTGCATCGTCACGGCGTGGGAGCAGCCCGGACGTGCGCTGTAGACGCCCACCAGGCAGCTCGCCCGCTCGCAGACCTGCATGCGGGCGCGGCGCAGTGAGCTGGCCGCGGCATGCTGCCTGCCAACCCGGCCCCCGGCACGGCATGCACGCCCCCCTGCATCGGGCAGGCTGGCTGGCCAGGCGCTGCGCAGAGCAGGCACGGCCCCCTTGCCTGGGGCTTGTGCGACACTGCTAGGTACTGGGTGCCTGCCTGGCCCTGGGCGGCGAGGTAGTCGGCCACGCGGGCGGCGTTGGCAGCGTCCAGAGCTGCACGGGCGGGCGGGGGCGAGAGGCCGCACGACAAATGGCGTGGCAGCAGCTCGACTGCGCGTCAAAACGCCGCTGCCACTGTCGCAGAGCTGCATAATCTGCTGGAGGGCCCGCCCACCGCAGTCGATCTCGTCGAAGAAGAAGAAAGGAGAGGGGAAGGCCGCCTGCGATGCACAGGGTGGTGCAGGTTTCCAGGTGGTGAGCGTGCGCCCCCAAGCGGCACGTGCGCTGCCCCTCCACCCCCGCCCGCCTGCAGCGCAAAGCACAGCGCCAGCGTCGCCAGCGCCTGCTGCCCGCCCGACAGGCTCCCAAACGGGCGCCAGCGCTGGCGGTCGGGCCGCGTGTGGAAGGACACGCCCTCGGCAAAGGCCGCCACCCTGCGGCCAGCAGCGGAGGGCACTCTCCCCGGCTGCGCAAGGCCACAGATCCAACCATCAACAGCTCAAGCAGCTCGGGGCTGCTGTGGACACTCTCCATCAGGCGCAAACGCACGCCCTTGCCAGCGGCGCCCTCAGCGGCTGCACGCGCCTGTCCTCGGGGTATGAGCAGTAGGCATCGCCATGGCCGCCCGTCAGCTGTTGGTAGATTCCAGAGAGGTGCAGGTTGACCTGGGTGGAAGGCGATGGTTGGGGGAGGACCGATTTCACGCCCAGCCCAGCTCTGGCTGCTGGTCTGCCCTCCTGGCGACTGGTACGCTCTCTCCCTCGCCATACGGCATGCCGGTAACCCGCATGCCCGCCCACTCGCCATACGGCATGCCGGTAACCCGCATGCCCGCCCACTCGCCTGCTGCATGGCGGTGTGGAAGCGGGCATACCGCTCACTCAGCAGCGCGTCGCGCCGCGCCTCCAGGCCCCCCAGCTCCTCTGCCAGTGCGTCCAGCTGGCGGTCCAGCTGGGCGGGGAAGGGGAGCGCAGCTGGGGGAGGAGACGCGGCAGCGCGGGGCGGCGCCACTCGGGGTGCTGGCCGGGCGGGCGGGCTCCGCTAGAGACGCCATCGCTTCGCACCTGCTCCGGCACGCCCTGCCAGAGGAAGCACTAGGGTTTAGAAACCCTAAACCCTAGAAACCCACCCACCTGCTGCAGCTGCTGCGCTGTGTGCATGTCCCCCTCCAGAGCCGCGGTGTCGATTGCCCGGCGCGCCGCCTCCAGCTCGCCCTCCCGCCGCGCCACCTCTGCGAGCGCTTCCTCCACCTGCTCCTCGCTCCAGCTGCCGGCACCGGCGGCGCTGCTGCCGCCAGCGCCCCGCCGCACCCGCCCTGCGCCCCTGCCGCGCCCCCCTGCTGCGGCGGCGCCTGCCCCTGCCCGGATGGACATTCCCGGCAGGCGCGGGGCGGGGCGTGACGCCTCAAAGTCGCTGCTGTCAGAGCTGCCGCTGTCGGCCGGTGTCTGTTGCCGACGGCCAGGCCGTGCTGTGCTGCGCTGCTGGGATCGCTGGCGCACCGATGCTGCACGTCCACCACGGCCCGCCTCTTCTTCTTCACCGGAGCTCGAATCCTCCAGCTCTGCCGCTTGCTTGCTGGCCGCCGCCTGCGCCGGCCGACGCCGACTGCCCGCCGCGGGGCCCAGCCGCCGCCTCTGCCGCGCGGGCGCGTCTGCCTCGCTGTCGCTGGACTCTGTGCCCTCCCTGGCAGGCATGCCAGCATCAGCATGATCGCCCTTGGCCTTGGGGCTGGCCTGAGCGACCTCCTCCTCCTCCTCACATGCTCCCTGCAGCTCCTGCCGCCGCTGGGCCCGCGCCGCCTCCAGCGCCGCAAGCACGTCCTGACTCCCGGCGAGGGCCGCCTGCTTGCGCCACTGCGTGCCGCGCACCTCGCGCAGGCGGGCGACCTGGCGCTCCCCCTGCCTGGTGCTGGCCTCGTGCCTCCTGCGAGGCCAGCCGGCAGCCGGATGGGGCCCACCCCATTCTGTTGCACGGGCAGCAGCGCGAGGCAACAGCACCCGTCAAGGCTCCCACCCCATCCACCTGATGGCAGCCCTCCACTGCGTGGTCAGGGCACCCAGCCGCCCCTGCACCTCCTGCACAGCCTCCCCCAGCTCCCGCGCCTCGCCCCTCTTCTCCTCCGCCGCCTCCTCCCTGACCGCCACCTCCCTGCACAGCTGCGCCGCCTGGCCTGCAGCAGCCTCCGCGGCGGCTGCCACGGCGTGCGCGCGCTGCTGCCGGCGCCGCGCCGCCGCCAGCGCGGCCTCTGCCTCGGCGACCGCCTCGGCAGCACCAGCGCGCTGGCTTGCCAGTGCCTCCAGCTCCCGTTCTGCTGCCAGCAGCTTAGCACCGCCCTGGAGCGGGCTCACAGCTGCTTGGTACTGCTCTCGCAGCCGCAGGAGCCTTCCTTCGGCCTGCTCCTTGGCGACCGCCGCCTCGGCCAGCTCTGCATGCGCGGCGGCAGTGTCCTGCCGCGCCGTTGCCAGCGCCTGCTCCGTCCGCGCCTTGCCTGTGTGCAGCTTGCCCTGCCGGTCCTTGGTCAGGCGCTGGAGCCTACGCTGGGCAGCTGCGAGCGCCGCCGCGCTTCCCCGCTGCTCCTCCCGCATGCGCGCCAGCATCTGTGCAGCCGCCGCCGTTTCGGCCGCAGCGGCCCTCTCCTGCTCGCACAGCTGCTCCAGCTGTGCGCTCGTCGCTGCCGCCTGCTGCCGCAGCGCCGCTGCGTCTGCGGCGGCCACCTCTGCCGCTGCTGCCGAGGAGGCGCCGCGGCCTCCGGCGGGCGCCAGCTCGGCGGTCAGGAGGTAGGGCCGCAGGTGCGCAGGCGCCTCGCGGCTGCCCACCATCTCCCCATCTGCCTTGAACAGTTCGCCTTCCAGGGTCACGATGCTGTGCCTGCGCCCGCCTGCGCTGCGGTCCGCCTGCACCGCTGCCAGCGCTGCCTGCCTGTTGGGCGCGAGGTGCCAGCTGGCGAGGAGGCTCGCGAGCAGGCCACGCACGCCCGCCACGCCCGGCGCCGCCTCGACGCAGCAGAGCAGGGGCAGCAGGTCCGAGCCGGCGCCACTGGCAGAGGGGCTGAGGAAAGCATCAAGCCGGGCCCTTGAGTGGGGGCCCTGCCCACCGCCTCCGCTGTCTCTCAGCTCCGACAGAATCCGGACGGTGGCCACCCCCACCTGGTGCAATACAATATCATGCCAACACTCAGCTCATCTCGGCAGCACCCGACAGTTCCCAACCACTCAAGCAGCCGAGCTCAACACTCCTCCTCCTCCGCCCTCCTCCAAATCGCCCAATCAACCATCGTGTTCCCATGCAGGGCGGCGCCGACGCTCGCTCGCCTTGTGCTGAGCAAAGTGGGCCACCACTGCCTGAGCAGTCGGCCTGTCAGACACCACGAGGCACGAGCTCTGCGTTGGTGGCAGCAGATGCGCGGCAACAGGCGCTTTGTCAGCGCTCTGCCAGCTCACGCCTCTCCTGGCGAGGCCGCTGCCTCGACAGGAGTCAGGCGCAGCTCAGCGTGACGCTAAGCACCCCTACCATGTTGACCAGTTCGCACAGCACCGCATTGACGGCTGTCCCTGCGGCAGGGTGCGCCAGCTGTGCGACGCTATGCAGCCTGCCGTGCAGCGCGCCCGGCAGCCGTCCCGCGGCCGACGCCTCTGCCAGGACCGCCACTGCCTCGTCCACTGACTGGCTGCCCCGGGGTCCTGGGCCCCCGCCTGCTGCGCTGCTGTCGGCGCTGGCCCGGTGCGCCAGCTGGGTCTCCATGGCAGAGAGCGCCGCCCGCGCCTCCTGCACCGCCGCCTCGGCCCGGCACAGGCGCTGCAGGCGCTCGATCGCCGCCGCATCTGCCTGGGCGACCTCGCGCTGCTGCGCCGCCGCTTGCTGCATGAGAGCCGCAATCTGCTCTTCCACCTGTCGCTGTTTTGCCTGATTCTTCTCAATAGCAGCTGCCAGCCGCACCGAATCCTGCTGCAGGCCCTCCAGCCGGCTGTGGCTCTGCTGGTGCGCCGTCTCGCGCGAGACCAGGGCAGCTGCTGCCCCCGCTGCCTCCCGCGCAGCCGCCTCCATCCGCTGTTGCAGAGCGGCGGCAGAGTCCCCTCCAGGGCGGGCGGCGCGCAGCTCCTGCACCCGAGCAGATGATGCAGCCTCGTCAGCCGCCAGGCTGCTCAGGGTGCTCGACTTGCCGGCGAGAGCAGATCTGCAGGCGGGCACAGGGAAGGCAGATATGCAGTCCAGCATGCTTGTGAGAGGGGACGAGAGGTGTTACATGCGCCAGTCGCGATCATGCAGGCACGCTGCCAACTCACTTGAGGCGCACCACCTCTTCGTCCGCCTGCTGCAGCTGCAACCGCTGCTGCTGGGCGCTGCCCGCCTGGGCTGCTGCCTCCTGGGCTGCCTGCAGCCGCACTCGCAGCCTGGCCGCCTCACGCAGCAGCCTCTCGGCTTGCTTGCCCAGCCGCTGCCGCTTTTGGGTCGCAGCTGCCAGCTTGGCCTCTGCCGCCGTCTTTTTCGCCAACAGCGCATCAGCCTCGCCCCGTGCGGCCTCCTGCGCAGCCGCCGTCGCCACCACCGCTTGCTCTGCTGCCGCCGCCTCGTCAGCCAGGGCGGTCAGCTGGCGATCTAACAGCGCCGCCTCCTGGGTCAGCGCCTCGCTCTTGCGCGCCTCCAGCTCGAGGGCAGCTGCCTCACAGGCCTGCGCTAACAGGCATGGCAGACGCAAGACCCCAGAGAGCAGGAGCGCTGGAGAGGCGGCCGGAGGAAGAGGCCACGTCCCAGCAAAGCAGCAGGCACAGCACGCAGCCAGCTGGCATGAGGACAGCAGGGCAGCGCCAGCACGTGCGGGCGCGCGCCTGCCACTTGGCGACCTCTGGCGCCAGCTGGCGCCGCCGCAGCTCCAGCGCGTCGGCTGCGCCTTCCGCGGCGTCGAACGTGGCGCCGCGCTCCTCCAGCGCCGCCTCCGCCCGCGCCACCTCCTCCTCGTAGCCGGCCGTGCCGATCAGGAGCTCCAGGAAGCGCGCCAGCCGCACCGGGTGTTGCACGTTGACCGCCTGGCGGTGCTGCACGCAAAGACGGGTGGTGCGGGGCAGCATGGGGCCGCGTGCCGCTCAGCATGAGACTAGGAAAGAGCTTCTGGAAGCAGAGTAGTGCATAAGCGGGCCTTGAGAGCGCTTTCAAAAGGGACTTGCCTGGGTCACTATCAGGCGGTCAATCGCATCGGTCTGAATGCCAAATGGCGCCAGCGCCGCTCGCACGTCCTCAGCGGTGGCGGGCCGCCAGCCTCCTCTGGAGGTGGCGCCGCCCGACAGGCCTGTCCGCCCCATGCGCTGCAGCGCGAGCTCGGAGCGCCCCACCCGCGTCACGCGCCGCCGCACTGACAGCGTCCCCAGGTGCTCGCCCAAAGGAGCGCCACGGCTGTCTCCCTCGCTGCCGCTCGGCGCTGCCACAGGGTTGGCGCGGACGCCCTCACCCTCCCCTCCCTCTGCGGCCGCCACTATATCAAAACGTACGACCACCTCTGCTGCCGCCGCGCGGACGGGCGCAGCCGCCGAGTCGTGCACCAGTCCCGCCAGGCTCCCGGCGCGCAGCATGCGCGCGTTGCCGCCCAGCGCAAAAGCCAGAGCCTCGCCCAGCACGCTCTTGCCTGCAGTGGGGCACGGCATGGCGGGGGCGCTGAGCGAGCGACCACGGCAGGTGCGCAGTGAGAGCGTGACAGGAGCGCTGTGAAGCTGCGCAGGCCTGCCAGCAGAGGACGGAAGGGCGCGCCTGTGCCATTCGGCCCGACGATGGCCGTGAGCGAGCCCGCGCGGTTGAAGGGGCCGACGACCACGCGCTCGCCGGCGGCGAACGATTTGAACCCTGCAGGACCCGTGGCCGCCTTGCTTCTTTGCCTGGCAGGCGCCGACGCACCTCATGCGAGCGCGTCCGAGGCAGGTGCAGCCAGCCGCGAGTTTGGCAGCTCTCCCACTCACCCTCGAGCTCCACCTCCCTCAGGCGCAGCGTTCCAAGGCTGCCTGGCCCGCCTGCCTGCATTCTGGCCGCCCCGATCGTGGGCCTCCCTCGGACAGCGCCCCCACCCCTGCCTGCTTCCTCGCCCTGCCTATATTGGGCGATGCTACTGACTCAGACGAGAGGATGGAAGATTGGAAGAAAGAGAGCCACGAGAGGATCGGGAGAGAGGGAGCGAATGCGACTGCGACGGAAGTCTGGACCGACGGCCGCGCTGACAACTGCCGTCCGCAACTGCGGCCAACTGGCATTTGAAACCCGCCAACAGAAGTCTGCACTCTGCCTCTTGCTGGCAAGAATCACTGGAAGGGCAAGCACCAGAGGAAGAAGCAAAATGAATGCGAACAACAGGTAGAGCAAAGGAAGAGAGCTAGAGGGAGACATGCCCCAGCAAGCAAATGGCGCACGTTGCGTTGCTGCCGCCGTGCTCCGCTGCCGCCGAAAGCACAATGCCCGCCGCGCATGTCACAGCTCCGCGCCGCCCACCGTCGTGAGGGCGGGCGCAACGGCGCGTGCCAGGATGCGGCGGCTCATGAGATCTATGATGATTCCGCTCCCGCCCTCGCCCCTGCCTGTGAGGTTGTCCACCGTGCCAAACACGCTCTCTGGAGCAGAGATGCTGCCCACGGGGCGCTCGTCGAAGATGGCGCGCGCCAGGCGCTCCCACCGGCCCGCCTCGGTGGCGCGCTTGGGCATCGCGGTCAGCAGCTGGGCGTAGCGCCAGGCCAGCAGCGCGCCCACGCTGGGGTGCACGGCGGTCAGGCTCCAGTCCTCGTTTGTGGGATCCAGGCCCAGCATCTTGCTGCACTCTGCGGCGCGGCAGGAGGGGCGCGGGGGCCGCCGCCGCAGGCGGCGACAGCAGCGCTGGGAGCGAGGGGATGCAGCAGCAAGCCCACGGCCGCGAGGCCCACTCCTGCAACTGCTCCCCCTGCTGCAAACTCGCCCCGCTGCCTTGCGTGCACCTCGGTACAGGCCCTCTGCCAGCGTGACGCGGCCGCTGCGCGAGTAGACCTTGCCGAGCATGAGCAGCGGGATGCTGATGCGCGCCGTGTTGGCGCCGCTCAGCTCCTCACACACCGCGACCGCCTGTTCAGACATCTTCTCCGCGGCCTCCCAGTCCTGGTCATCGAAGCTGACCTGCAGTCAGGGGGGGATGGGGGTGCATGGGGGATGGGCGCGCTGGGAGGGTATGCGCGCGCATGGACGGGGTGGGCGCGCTGGGAGGGGACGGGCGCGCAGGGGAATGCGGCGCGCATAGGGCGTTGGGACTGGGTGGAGGCATGGTGGTGCGTGAGAGGCAGATGCGCTGGCGGCTGTGGGGCGTCCACAACAGCGGCCCCACCACCCTCCACACGCGCGCCTGCGCGGCTGCTAGGTGCGCGTCGGCCACCGCCTCCCCCGTGAGCAGCTCCGAGAGCATGACATCCGTGCTGCCCTTGGCGGCGGCCGCCGCCTGCTTGGCGCCCGAGAGCGCGCGCATGGAGAGGCGCGCCGCGGCCTCGTGCTCGCCGGTGGCCAGGCCAAACAGCGCCGCCTGCTTGAGGGCCGCGGGGACCAGGTGGTCCCGGTCCTTGGGTGGCCCCTGCCGCGGGTCCTGGTGGTCTGCCAGCGCCACCATCGAGCCAAAGCTCTCCGCCGCCGCCTCAAAGTCGCACGCCGCGTGCTGCGCCAGCCCCGCCATGCTCGTTGCCAGCACCAGGCCCTGCCACCGTCGGTCCTCCGACCCCGTGGCCGCAAACGACTTGCGCGCGACGTCCATGCACTGGAGCGCGAGGGTGTGAAGTGCGGGGGTGCGGAGTGAGAGGGCGCGAATCGAGAGGGTGTGGAGTGCGAGAGTGCCAAGTGAGAGGGCGCGGATCGAGAGGGTGCGGAGCGTCGAGCGTGAGGACATCGAGCGAGACGGGGTGGAGCACAGCAAGGGTGGCGCGCGTGAGCGTGGGGCCAGGCGGGTGCCAGGCGGAGCGCCGCACTGCCCGGCGTTGCGCACGCGCGGCCGCGAGGGAGGCGCCGGCAGCGCGTCCCTCCCAGCCCTCTCGCGGCACGGCGCGCCTGCTGCGCGGAGCTGAAGGCGTCGGCGTCGCGCCCCTGCGCCAGGCTCGCGTGCACGCAGGTGGCCTCCGCAACCAGCTCGACCTCTGCAATCAGCAGCGCCTCGTCTGGCGAGGAGGGCTCGGCGTCCGAGGCGGCGGCCGCCGCCTTGCGCGCCAGATCCGCGACCTCGGGCCAGCGGTTGCGCTCCGCCTCGATCTCCGTCTGCGCCAGGTACAGCCTGGGCAGCAGGGGAGCGGGAGAGGGGCAAGGGGGGCTGTAACGAAGCCAGAGGCACCGGAAGTCGGGCGCTGGTACGGTCCCCCACTGATGCGCCCTTCGTGCTGACCGACGCGACTGGCGTGGCACAGCTGGGGCGTGAACAACGCGTGCCGCCCGCGCACACCTGCCTGCCTCGGGGCCAGTGTTCTTGAACCCCAGGCCGCTCTTCAGGATGTCGTTCGCCTGCTCGGGGTTGGCCTGCGGCAGGAGAGGTCGGCCGAGGAGGAGATGCATACATAAGGTGTCTGATGAGCGTGGGCGGGTGCGAGACAGGGCAAGCACAACAAGGCAACATGATGAGCAACCGCCTTTGAACTGCCCCGAGGCCGGATGCCTTCCCAGCACAGCATCCGGCTTTCCTTGCCTTGAAGTTGGCGCGGGCGTAGCCCACCATCTCTGACACCACGCTGTCTGCGGCGGTGCTGAGCCCGGCCAGCAGGTGCTGGCAGCCGCCGCCGAGCGCCGCCAGCGGCGGGCACGCCGCCCTGGCCAGCATGGATTTCACTCCGAAGCGCACGGGATCAGCTGGTTGGACGGGGGCCTGCATGGAGATAAGCGATTCTTCAGATGGCCACGCCCGAGATTCAGTGCGGCGCGCGCGCGGCGGCGGTGGGGGCGGCAGGGGGTGGATGGCGGAGGCGCGCGCACCCACCCAGCTCCCCCACCAGTCTACTGCTCACCCCGCTATGCAGAGATGTTCACGAGACAGCACAGGGCGAGAACGAGGATGGGCGAGGCACGGTGAGCCTCCTTTGTCGACTGAGAGACTTGATCGCGTTCACTGTAGATGGGAGTGATGGAGCAAGTCTCAACACAGACAAAAGACGATCTCTTGGGTGGTGTCCTTCTGTGTGCAGTCAACAGGGCTGATCAAGTTACCATTATTGTCAGTGTGGACCACGGATCGCGTGGGCCTGTGATCGGCCTGGCATGCAGAGGGCGCTTGCCAGCAGGGCGCCCCTGTCAACGTTTCGAGCGTGCAGGGCGGTCAGGAGGCTGACGGTGATGGAGGGAGCGGCGGCACCGATAATCCGAGACGCAGAGCGCGCGCTGGAGGCAAGCGGGCGGGCGGCGGGCGAGGCTGCGAAGTTGGGCGGGCGGGCGGGCGATCCGGCCGACGATCAGCCGCATCCCACCTTCTCTCTGTGTCATCTGGCCAACTCGCCCGTCTACATTGTCGACTGCCGAATGGTGTGCCTGGCGCGCGTGCAGATTGCGGCCAGCGCAAAGACCGTGGCGGTGCTGGGCTGCAAGACCGAGAACCAGGCGTCGCAGCCCGCCTTCTACGTGCCCGAGGCGCTGCAGGGCATGGGCGTGAAGGTCGTGCCCGTCCTGGGTGAGGCAGCGAGGCAGGGCAGGGGCACGCGGGCGCGTGGCGCGGGCGCAACTGCGTGCGCCAGTGCACATGGAGCTGGAGCTCCTGCGCTCAGCACCTGCGGTGCCAGGAGCCTCCTGCCAGGCTTGCCTTCCACCAGAGGGTGGCAGGCTCGCCGCCAGAGGGTGGCAGGCGCATGCGCTGTCCACCTGCTCGCGCTCGGTGCACTAGCTTCACCAGCTCGAGCTTCACCAGCTCGAACCTGGCGGGCAGCCTCCCTTTTCTCCAAGTTTTCCTCTCCACCCGCCTGCAGTCTACTACCCAGACGTCATCACCGTGCTAGGAGAGCAGGTGGTCCGCGACCTGCGGCAGATCAAGGAGCAGGCAAGCGCCGATTTAGCCATGGCGCTGGTTTGGCTATGGCATGGCGGTGGAGGAGGGCGGCAGCAGCGCAGCCCTGCAGGCTCGTTGGCCTCCTCTGCAGACCGAGGCGGTCCCTCGGACGCAGCTTCCACAGCCGCGCCACACCCGCTGGACCGCAGACGGGCTATCGAGGGCGCATGCAACCGCATGCAGCGCCGCACCTGCCTCGTGCTGGCCATCGCACGCTGGCCCTTAACTTGCCATCCGCTGCGCAGGTGGACATCCTCGACGTGTTCCGCCGACCTCAGGTGGGGGAGGCGCGGCCCGCCGCGCTCCTGGCAGGGGCGTGGCCCACAGAGACGTGCCGCCGCACCGAGTCTCGCGCGCGTTTTTTTCAGGACCTGCCGGGCCACGTCGACGACATACTGGCCATGGACCCCCGTCCTGCTTGCGTCTGGCTGCAGAGCGGCATCAGCAACGCCGAGGTGGGGTATGGGCGATGCGCTACTCGGCATGCTGCTGGAAAACCAACCGACCAAAGCAGGGGTGGCACCGCGCGGCCGGACGTGTGCTGCCTTCCTCCCTGCAGAGATGCGGCGCAGCAGACGCGTGCGTCTGCGGCCTTGCCTGAATGCTCAATTCCTCTGCAGGTGGAGCAGAGGCTGGCTGAGGAGGGCATCCCCGTGGTTGTGAGCCGCTGTCTTATGGTGGACAGGCGGGCGGCTCAGGGGCGGCGCAGCAGCCTGTGACGCTGGCGCCCCATGGTGGTGGGCACGTCACAGGTCGCTGCGCCGCCCAGTGATGGCCGGCTGCCCCGCGCCTGTGGCTGGCCTGAGCTGTACCGCCCCCTCTCCCTTGTCTGCTGCTGTGCTGGGCTTTCTCTGCTGTTGCTGGCCCCTCCTGTTGCTGTGCAGCCGCACGTCAATTGACATTGCAGGGGTGGGCTGGCGTCGGTGGCGCTGCTGTGATGTGGCTAATGGAGAAGAGAAGATGGACCGCAGACGCGACGTAGGGCCGCCGCGCGTCAATAGCAATGCATGCTGTTGTGGTGGTGGTGGTGGCTGTCAGTGGTAGTTTTGGCGCTGTCACAGGGCCGGCATCTTGGCGTGCAAACCAGACCGCTCTGCGGATTGCTCTCGCTTGCTCTCTCTCGCACGCACTCACACGCTTCTCTATCAGTGAACCGCCGTCGCTTGCGGCGGCGCGGGCGCGACCAGCTGCTCCGCCAAGCGATAGAGCGCACCCCCGTCGGCGATGGCCTGCCGCATCAGGGAGATGGGGTCATCGCAGCCGAGGCAGGCCGCGAGGCCCTGGGCTGCGCCCCCGCCCAGCTGCAGGCCGTAGAGATCTCCCCAGGCAGGCACCAGGGGCGCGGTGCCGCCCATCCTGCAAGTGGGGCACACCAGAGGCAAGGGGAAAAAATGGGGGTCAGATGGCACACTGTCGGGCACGCCACCGCAGCAGGCACTGCTTGCTGGCAGCTCGCTTCGCACCTTTGCAGGGCACCCAGCGCCACCCCGGCCGCCTCGGCATCCAGCAGAGGCAGGCTCTCGCAGCGTGCGCACACCGCGGCCGGCGGTGGGCCCAGTGAGAGCCTGGCGGGGACGGGGCCGCCCCCCACGCCCAGCAGCGCCGGGAGCAGCTCGCGCTGGCGGTCTGGCGACTGCGCCGCCAGCCGGTGGATTGCCGCCCGCAGCTCGGCGGCGGTGCGGGGCGAGCGGGGCTCAGCCGGCGCGCCGCCGCCGCGCCTGGGCGCCACCGTTTTGAAAAGGTCGGTCAGCCGGGCGCTGCTGGGCTTGAAAGAGGCCTCCTGCAGCATGCGATCGGCATCGTCCTCGAGCGCGGCGCCCGCCCCCGCGGCGCCGGGCGACGCGCGGGGCGCCGGCGCCGTCGCGCCCGCAGCCATCGGCAGCTCGATTGCCGGCGGCGTGGGCGAGAGGAGCAGCAGCGGCAGCGGCGCCGGGTCGGCGCGGCCGCCACTGCCCGGCGAGCCGGGGCGCGGCGCGGCCGGCGCGGCCGCGCCGCCTTTGTTCACCGTGCTGGCCTCGCCTGCCCCGCCGGCCGCGTGCGCCGCCGCGTGCTGCGGCCCCGCCGAGCCGGGGGCTGCGGCGGCCGCGGCGGCCTCGCTCGCGGCCGCAGCGCCGCGCGTGGTGGCGCGCGACAGCAACGTGCACGCGCGGCGGCGCGTGGTGCTGGGAGGCGGCGGGCCCATGAGGGCGGGGCCCTGTGGGATGGCGTTGAGCACGGTGGACCCTGGATTCACCGGCTGCAGGATGGACAGTTCGGGCTGGCGCCGGCCGCCGGAGCCGGCGCCACCGCGCCGCAAGCCGCTGCCGCTGCGCAGGCCGCCGCCGCTGCGCAGGCCGCTGCCGTGGCCCTTGAGGGCGGTGCCAAACAGCAGCATGGCCGGCGTCGCGATGGTGGCGCCGCCCAGCCGGTCGGACTCCAGGTGCAGCGGCGTGCCCACCACGTTGTGCGGCGCGCCTGCAGGGACGGGGCAAGAGGGGGCGGCGCGCGCGCGCCGAGCGATCAGCGCAAGGGGGGACGAAGGCCTGTGCCTCGGCCGCCGGGGCGCTGGCTGCGATTGGCTTCGAGCGCTTGGCGGCGCGCAGGGGAGAGGGCGGCCGCGCAGCACGCGCAGCATGTGCAGGAGTGGGAGCCAGGCAGGCAGGCGAGGGCCGGGCGAGGTCCGGCGAAAGAGGGGGCTCGCGGCCCTCGCCTGCGGGCGGGCTGCTGATGCCGAGCTCCACCAGGCTGCTCCACGTGTCCGCGTGGATGGTGCTGGGCGCGCCAGAGCTGGGCGCGGCGGCGGCCGCGCTAGGCTGCGCCTTCTGCGCCGTCTCCAGCCGATCTGCGGGCCGGGCGCCGGGCGGCGCTGCTGCTGGCGGCGCTGCGGGCGCCGCCGCCGGCGCCGCGGCGGGGGCCGCTGCGGGCGCTGGGCCCGCCGCAAGCGCGCTGGGCTGGGCTGGGCTGGGCTGCGGAGCTGCCTCGGTAGGGGTGGGCTGCGGCTGGGCAGCCTGCCACGCCGCACCAGCCGCCGCCGCCGGTGCGCTCGCTGCCGGGGCCACGCACGGGCCTGCTATCTGCTGCTGCTTGGAGGGGGGCACGCCTGCCGCTGCCGTGGCGACAGCCGCGGCCACCGCTGCCGCCGGGCTCAGGCCAGCTGCTGCTGCCGTGGTGATCATAAGGGGGCTGTCCAGAAGGCCCGGCGCCCCTGCCGGAATTGCTGCTGCAGGCACGGCGGCGGCGGGCCCCAGCGGCAGCCCGCCAGCTGCAGCTGCCGCCGCGCGCGGGGACGCTGCTGGCTGGGGCCGGCGGCCCGCCGAGGGCCCCACGCTGCCAGCGCCCAGCGGCGGCTCGCCTGCAAGGTTGCGGCAAGCCACAGACGCGGGGCTCAGGGCAGGCGCAGGAGGCGGGTGGCGCAGGCGCAGGGGGCGGGTGGCGCTCACTTGGGCCGGGGGAAGGGCTGGGCGCCACACCGGCGCGGATGGCCACCCGCCGCGAGCGCCGCGTCGCGCCCTTCGTCCTCATCTGCAGAACAAGAGTTCCCTTTGTTGGCAGCAGAACAGTCGCACGTGTCGCCTCCCTCTGCTGCCCGATAGGCGCGTCTCCACAGCAGCGGCGCTCCCGCGGTTCGATCCCATGTCGCCTCTCTGCCCGCTGGCCCACCCAACCATCCATGCGTGCCTGCCCGCGTCCACACAAGCCCCCCCCTTGCATCGGCATTTCCACCTGCCACCCACGTCCCCGCTCGCACCACCACACCGCTGCGCTCACCCCCCCCCACACCCCCCCACACCATCTCACCCACTCATGATTCCGCAAGCAACTTTGCTTGCGAAACGGTGTGTGCTTCACAGCGCCATGCTGTCAGACCACACCAGCACCACCTCACCTGCGCACCCAACTCCACCACGCACACACACACACACGCGCGCGCACCACCTCGCCCACGCCCCCCCGCCACCACGCACACATACACGCACCACCCACACCACCTCGCCCACGCACCCCCCTCCGCACCTGCGCCAGCGCATAGTCCTTGGCCGCGGGGGATGGCGAGCTCTCGCTGGACCCTGGCCCCTCGTCCTCCTCGCCTTCGGCCGCCGCCAGCAGCTCCGCATCCTCCTCCTCCATATCGTCGTCGTCCTCCTCGTCCTCTGACATCGGCGGCCGGCGGCGCCCCCCGCCGCAGCGGCTGCTGCGCCGCCGCGGGCGGCGCGGGCTGCCGCCGCCGCCGCCGCGCGGCGCGCCGTCGGGCGCCGAGCCGCGGCGCTCGCGGTACGGCTCTGCGGGGGCGGCGAGGCGGGGCGCAGGGGGGAGCAGCTGGTCGCGCTCGAGAGGCTCGCTCCCTTCTTCGCGCGCGCGCGCGCGTCCCCCCCCCCCACACCCACACACACACACACACCCCCACCCCACCCCACCCTTTTCCCCTCCCCGCCAAGCTCCGCACTCACGCTCCGAGTCGCTGCCCGACAGCTCGGACACGTCATCAAACTCGCCCTGTTCCACCTTGCGCCGCAGCGTGCTGTTCCAGTGGTTCTTGATCGCATTGTCGGTGCGGCCCCTGATGTGCAGCGCCATGCGTGCCCACTGGGGGAGCGGGGGGGTGGCAGGGACGGGGGGGCCAAGACAAGGGCAGGCGGGTGGGGAGCGGCCCCAGCGGGCTACGGCGGCCGGCCTCAACAGTCCCGATCTCCTGCCCCGCCCATGCGGTTCCAGCAATCGTCGCACGCAAGAGCTGGCCCAATTGGTGCAGCAACCTACCCATCTACTATCCCCCCCAAACCCCCAAAAAACAACAACAACAACAACAACCCCTTCACCTGGTTGCCGTATTTGCGGTGGAACTTGATGATCATCTCGTCCTCCTCGCGGCTCCACTCTCCGTGCTTGATCTCGGGGTTGAGGTGGTTGTGCCAGCTGCAAGCGCGGGGCGGGGCGAGGAGGTGGGGCCGTGAGGCACAGCGGCCGTGCGAGAGCGAGCGTGAGCCGGGCGATGCCCCCACGTGGCTGAGCTGGTGGGGCCCAGCTGGGGTGAGGGGTGGGGCGCGACGCAAGGGGCGCAGGCGGCGATACCAACGAGCGGCTGCGATGCGCAGCGCGCCGGCGGCGCCGGGGCAGGCGGCGCCGCGCCTGCGCGCCCCTCTTCCCTTCGCCCGCCTGCCGTCCCCCCCCCCCCCCCCGCGCGCCCTCACCGCTCGCGGCACTGCTTGCTGATGCGCCCCGGCAGCTGCTCCGCCACGAGCGTCCACTGCTTGGTGCTGTGCAGCGTGACGAGGCGGAGGATCGTGGCGTCCTCCTCCTTGGTCCATGGCCGCTTCTGCACCGCGGGGTTGAGCACCTTTGTCCAGCGGTGCAGGCACTGCACGTCGGTGCGGTCCTCAAAATAGTCGGCTGGAGGAAGGGACGGGGGCGGGGAGAGCAGAGGGCGCGGGGGGAGTGATGTGGCAGAGGACGCAGTGGCGCGAGCGGGCGAGCGGCGCATGGCGCCGCCAATCAGTGTTGCGGGCTGTGAAGCAGCACGGGCTGGCCTGGCAGGCAGCATGGGATGCACGGGCGGCCGCGTGTGCTGCTGGCTGGCGGGCTGCTGCTGCGCCACGCTGTGGAAATGTCACAGCAGGCGACGACAGCTGGCCACAGCCGGCGCCCGCCGCACCTATCGTCTTCCAGTTCTTGGCCCCGTGCAGGCCCACTGCCTTGCGCAGCGTCTCGTCCTGTGGTGGCAGGAGCGGTCAGGGCTGTCGGCGGGCGGCCTGCGGGCGGCGACGCCGACAGCCACCATGGCGCGGGAGCGGTGCCAGCGCTGGCTCCCCCGTGCCCCGAGAGACTGCGCACCTCCCTCTTGGACCATCCTGCCCTTCCGGCGCGCCGGGCCCCGGTTTGCGCCTTGCTGCGGTGAGCAAGGCATTGGAGCAGAGGTCAGGCAGCTGCGATCTCCCTGGATGGCCTCCCAGCGGCACAAGCGATTTACTCACAGCTTCAGGGGCTGCTCAGAGTCGTCAGAGGGCTTGCGCCGGACGGAGCGTCCCCCAGCGCCCCCAGAGCCGCTGCGCTTGCGGCTCGCCCCGATCATGGGCGAGGAAATCGAGAGAAGGGAGAATACTGGAGCGCGGAGCTAGCTGTCCCACAGTGTGTTAAATGCCGGGAGCAGCTGGCTGTCCGAAAAAATGCGCCGCCTCTAGTCCGTCTGCCCCTGCAGTGTTTTGCATCTGGCGGCACGAATTCTAACAATTCAAGCATTTGGTCGATCGAACATCCTGCAGCTCCAAGCAGCCACCCACTGCAGCCGCCGTGCGCCGAACCGGCGGCGGCATTCTGCACATGCATGCATATGCCTGTTCATCGCCATGCCTTTCACAGCCCAGTATTGAGTTGGAACGGATTGGGAAAGCGCGCATTCACAAGGGTCGCTTTCACAAGTCATCTGAAGAAGAGCGCCACCCCACTTTGCGCACGCTTCGTTTCAGAGATCGTCGATCCCCAGATCCATCACGCCACCCCCCAGCCTCTACCACGCGAGTCACCAATTCTTCTTCGTTTTGGTAGCCATGCCCGGCCTCGCAGCAGCCCTCCCCGGGCTCAGAGCGGCCCAGGGCATGCCCCAGCGCGCGCCGGCATCGCGCGGGCGCCGCGCCGGCGGGGCGGTCGTCTGCCAGGCAGAGCGGACGCGCGAGCGCCGCCGCGGCTCCTCCCGCATCACGCCAGAGGTGCCCAACTTCGAGGCCCCGCTCTGGATGGACCAGCCGCTGCGCCACGTGATCAAGAGTCAGCAGTTCAACAAGGAGGCGCTCACCCGCATCTTTGAAGTGGCGCGGGAGATGGAGGAAGTCAAGCCGGGCTCCGAGGCTGGCCGCATTCTGCAGGCAAGCGGAAGACGGCAGAGGCGGCGCGCAGGGGAGGAGAGGGAAGGGAGGTAGAGGAGTGGTGCCCCGCGCGCGTGCAGGGAGCGCGGCCGCCGTCGGCGCTGCGCCGGCGCCAACCGCCGCCAACCGCCTGGCCGCCGAGGGCTGCTCCCCCGCCGCCCTGCTCAAGCCTCCTCCCCTCCGCGCCCCCTCCTCCCCGCCCTCCGCCCCTTGCCGGCGCCCAGGGGCGCATCATGTCCACGCTCTTCTACGAGCCTTCCACCCGCACGCGGCTATCGTTTGAGAGCGCGATGGCGCGCCTCGGCGGCACTGTAATCTCCACAGAGTCGGCCGCAGAGTTCTCCTCGGCCGCCAAGGGCGAGACCCTCGAGGGTGGGCGAGGGGCTGTGCCGGGAGGGCCGCTGGGGGCGGCGGGCGGGGCGCCGGCGCGCGCAAGAGGCGCAGTGCGTCGCTGCGCGCGGCGGGCGCGGGGCGGGCTGCGGCGGGGGCGGGCTGCGGCGAGGAGCCCGCCGCGGCCGAGTCGCGCCCCTCGAAGCTCGCCTGTGGCCTATGGCCCCCCTCCCTCCCCAGATACCATCCGCACGATAGAGCAGTACGCTGACGTCATCGTGCTGCGGCACTTCCAGGCGCGGCGCTTGTGCGGTGCACGCCCCGCCGCCGCACCCGCCGAGCCGCCCCCGCCCGCCGCGCTGCGCTGCGCCGTGCGCCCAGCCAGCCTGCTCGCTGGGCCGCGCCTGGCCGCCTGGTGACCTGCCAGCCGGGGGGCAGACCACCGATGCGACGCTTCCCTCTGTCATCGCTCCCCGCCCTGCATCGCACTCCCCGCCCTGCCCCCTTGCAGGCGGGCTCGGCGGAGCGCGCGGCGGCGGCGGCCTCGGTGCCCATCCTCAACGCGGGCGACGGCCCCGGCCAGCACCCCACGCAGGTGGGGCACGAGGCGCGCCGCCGCCCACTCGGCGCCCCGTCCCGCCCCTACAGCTGACCCCCCCCTCTCTCTCTCTCTCTTTTCTCCAAGCACTCGCGTGGCGCTCCCCCCACACCCACACCCTATGCACCCACCCCCTACGCACCTTTCCTGTGATTCAACGCCTTGCGACCCCCTTTGCGACACCCTGCACCCTCCTCCGTGCACTCGCATGGCCCCCCTCCACCAACCTCGCCCCGCCCCAGCTCCACCCCACCCATCGGCCCCATGTCCCCCCTCCCAGGCCCTGCTGGACGTCTACACCATCCAGCGCGAGATCGGGCGGCTCGAGCACTTCCACATTGGCCTGGTCGGCGACCTTGCCAACGGCCGCACCGTGCGCAGGCGAGGCGCCGCGGCCACGCGCGGCGCGGGGGGCGGCAGCGCGGCGGGCCCCCGGCGACGCAGCGGGCCGCCCGCGACGCTGGCCGTGCGCCCCCCNTCCCTCTCTCGTCCCTCCCCCCCCTCCCCTCCCCTCCCTCTACCCCATGCCCCCACTCTCTCTCACCCCTCTCACCCCTCCTCGCCCCCACCCCCCTCCCCGTCCCCACCCCCACCCCACCCCACCCACCCACACAGCCTGGCCTACGTGCTGTCGATGTACCCCGGGGTCAAGATGTTCTTCGTCGCGCCCGACGTCGTGCGCATGAAGGACGACATCAAGGACTATCTGGACGAGGTCAACGTGGACTGGGAGGAGGTGGGCTGTCGGCGCGGCGCGTGGTGTGTGCCCCCTTGTGTGTGTGCGTGTGTGTGTGTGCGCGCGCGTGGTCCCTGGCGCTCTGTGGCTGCTGGCAGCGAGTGGGAGGCGATCGGCGTGGACTGGGAGGAGGGGTGGGGTGGGTGGGTGGGTGTGGTGGTGGTGGTGTGTGGGGGGGGGCGGGATGGGGTGGTGGTGGTGGGGTGGGGTGGGGGTGGGGGGGGCGCTGGTCGGGCCCTGCGGCGCGAGCAGGCATGGGAGGGAGGCCAAGGGGCGAGGGCGAGCGAGGGGGCCGCGCCCCTCTCTCCTGGGCGCCCCTGCGCCCTGCGCTCTGCCCCCACTTACGCGCGCACGGCCCTCTGCCGCCCCTCCCCCCAGGTGGACGACCTCAGCATGGTGGCTGCGGATGTGGATGTGCTGTACCAGGCACGCGCCGCCTTCCTCCCCTCCTTGAGGCCCCCCCGCCGGCTGCGCCCCGCGCCCTGCGCCGCCGCTCGGCCGCCGCATCCCCCGTCTGCCCCGCCGCCGCCGCGTGGCTCACCCCAGAGGGCCGCCCCCCTGCCCCTGCAGACGCGCATTCAGAAGGAGAGGTTCCAGGATCGGCCGCAGGACTATGAGCTGGCCAAGGGTGAGAAAGAAAGCGCGCGGCTTCCGGCGCGGCGGCACGCTTCGCACCGTCTGCGAGCAGCAGCAGGGCATGGCCGCGGCGGGGCTGGCTGGCGAGGATGGGCCATGGCCGTGTGACCCGCGCCTCCTCTGTACACACTCTCTCCCTGCCCCGCCTTCTTTCCACCCTTCCACACCAGGCAAGTACATCATCAACACGGACATCATGGCTCTCATGAAGCCTGACGCCGTGGTCATGCACCCCCTGCCACGCGTCGACGAGGCGAGAGCGCGCGCGCAGCTCAGACGCGCGCGCGCCCGCGCGCCCGCCCAGCCTCCGGGCCGCAGCCGCAAGGCTCCGCGCGGTCGCCGCCCCCCTCGCTGCCCGCCCTCCCCTCCCCTGCGCCGACCGGCTCCTGCCCCCCCTCCCCCCACGTGCCTGGTTGCCTTCCCTGCCCTCCCGACTGGCTCCTGTCCCCTCTTGCTTTCCCTC
>PCFQ01000020.1:547407-569869 GCA_003063905.1 Chlorella sp. A99
CCCCCCCCGCAGATCCACCCCGAGGTCGACTCTGACCCCCGCGCCGCCTACTTCCGCCAGGCCAAGAACGGCCTCTACGTGCGCATGGCCCTGCTCAAGCTCGCGCTCCTGGGCGACGCCTGCTGAGGGCGGAGGGAGCGGCGCCCGCCGGGGCGACGCCCGCCGGGGCGGCAGCCGCCCGCTGAGAGGTAGAGCGGCCGCTGAGAGGCAGCGCGGCCGCTGAGAGGCAGAGCGGCGCGGCCGCGGGGCAGAAGCGCAAGGGGCACCGGCGGCCGGCGCGCGGCGGCCGAGCGTGCGGCAGCGGCCTGCGGGCGGCGGGCGGGCGGGGTGCAACAGGGACTGGGCAGGCCGCATGCTGCGCTGGGCCAGCCACCTTGTGCCTTGGACGTGCACAACTGACAGCTCAAGACATAGACGCTTAGACTGCGCTGCCAACGGAATGGCTGTGTGCCAGCTGGCTTGTAGCTCGGCGTGCCTGCAGTTCAGCCGCACCTTGCTGCCTGCCACGAGCGAGCGCACGTGATAGTCCCCCAACTTTCGAGTGCTGGAGTCGGTGTGAACATGTGCCGGTGCGGGGGCCACCAAGAGGCAGAGCAGAGAAGTGGGGGTGGCGGGTCTGGCGGCAGCCCCTCCCCCTGCTCGGCCCAGCAGCCCTGACGCACTCGCGCTGGCATTGATTCTGCAATTGCTCGCGGAACAGCGCATGCATAAAACGGTGCCAAGCTGTAAGACCAGACCAGACTCGCACTGGCAGCCATGATCTGGACGGCAGGGTTGGGCACCAGCTGCATGTGCTCCAGCGGCTGGCCCGTCGTTGGCAAGGTGGGCGCCGGGCCGCCCTCAAGCTGCTTGTCGATCCAGGCTGCAGGGAGGGAAGCAGGCAGCGGGGGGCGCTCGGCGCCTGCTTGCATTCCACCTGCCGCGTGCAGCCCTCCCCCCGCTGTGCCTCACCCTCAATCACGACGCGCTTGTAGGTGCGCCCGTCGGCCGCCACCACCGGGTCGCACATGGGCTCCTGGGTGATGGGACACAGCAATTCAGAGCTCTCCCCACTTTCCCATCGCCTGTTTCCCTCCACCATGTGAGCCCGTGTACTGAAAAGGAATAGTAGGTTGTGTCAAAGCACCATCAGGTCAGGGACAAGCACAAAAGATCTAGAGCGCCACCAAGGCCGCGGGCGTCATGCCCGCCGGGGCAGCCGTGAGCGCAGCAACCGCCGACCGCCCGAGGCCGGCGGCGTGGTGGCTGCTGCGTCGCCCCCTCCCTGCGTGCGCGTGGTCTCCGCACCGCCAGCCGGGGGAGCGGCGTCTGTGGCTGGCGCTGTGCCTGCCTCTGCCGGCGTGGGAGCGGCTGGGGTCACATCGCCCTCAGCCGGTGCGCCGGGCGTGGCGGGGGCATTAGGAACTGCCGTGCCGTTGGCAGCGGGGGAGGGAGTGCCGACGTCGGGCGGGGGCGCGGCGGGGGCGGCGGGCTGGGCGCCCGCATCGCCAGATGGGGTGGCGGGCGAGGCGGGCTGGATGGCGGGCGGCGTCCGCTCCCCCTCCTCGTATTCATCGTACTTCTCCTTCTCTGAGGCACAGGACCGACATCGCACGAGGCAGGAAAGTGAGGGGGTCACCGACGCTGATAGGCACGGCTCTGGGCCCAGACGCAGGCACCGCCCACATGCAGGCGCAGCCTGCCACGCCGCGGAACGCGCGGCGCACCAGCCGGCTGCATTCCGGCGGCGAGCTCACCGTCGCTGGAGCCCTGGCCCTCTTCCGGCGGCGCCTGGCCTTCTTCCGGTGGCTGCGGCTGCAGAGGCTGGTCGCCGCCCGCCGCGGCGGCCGCGGCGTCGGCCTGTCCCGCCGACTTGGGCACCATCTCTGCCCCGGCGTCAGGGTCAGCGACTGCAGGGTCAGGGAGAACAGCGGCGCCGGCGGTGCCGTGGTGGTGGCGGTTGGGCACATGCACGCGGCGGTTGGGGGATGCGCGGGCGCATGCGCACCGACCTGCGCCGGTGAAGCCCGCCATCTCAGGGTGGGGTTTCCGTGCTGAGACAATCAGCGCAACAAGGCCCAGGAAGAGGAGGAGGATGCCGCCGGCCATGAGAAGCTTGTGCTTGGTCGGCCACGAGCGAATCCCGCCGCCCCCGCCGCCGGCCTCCAGGGGGTTGCTGCTCACGCTCAGCGGCTTCACGCGCGTGTTGAGCAGCTGGCGCTGCTCCTCGTCGGGTGCATGGCCCTGCTTCTTGAGCTCGTCCTGCATTGGGGGAGAGCTCGCGCATGGTGGGGGGATTCCGCGCCCCCCCGCCCCACGCGCGCACTGCTCTAGCCCCAGCGAGGCCCACCTCGATGAAACGAGACAGTTCAGACGCCATGACTTGTCGCCACGCGCAAGCGACAGAGCAGCAGCAGACCGGCTGCCTGCAGCAGCCAGACTCGTTAGCTTGAGCGTGGGACACCTGGCTTCTCAACCGGCCTTCGAAAACCCTCCGGTTGGAAGGTTTTTGCTCTCCTTCTCAACAACCTGGCCCCCCCTTCTCCAAATTGCCTGTGCATCGATCCTGTAGTCCAAATCGGTGACAATTGCAGCGCCTCCGATCGTTTTCTCGCAAGTCCCGCTTTCAAATTTGCGCGCCTCATCCCATCGCCTCTCGATCTGCTGGCTCCGCGACCATGACGGCCGAGGCGGCTCGCCGCACCTTTCAGATCGTGGTGGCAGCCACGAAACAGTGGGGCATAGGCAAAGGCGAGCTCTCGCTGGCTCTGTAACACCTGCTTGCGCTGCAGCATCAGCTACCAATCGCTGGGACGGGCGTCGGGTTCATAGCTGCGGCGCGGCCATCCGCCCGCCAGCACGCCCGCCCGACACCGCCGCCTCGACGCCGCCCGCCCACCGGCCCCAATGCCGCCGCAGGCGGCTCCCTGCCCTGGTCACTCCCCGGAGACATGAAGTACTTTCGGGAGCTGACCGCGCGCACGGCAGACCCCGCCAAGCAGAATGCCATCATCATGGGGCGCAAGACGTGGGAGAGCATCCCCCCCACGTTCCGCCCCCTGCCGGGCCGCGTCAACGTCGTCCTCTCCCGAGGCGCCGTCGCCGGCGACGAGAACGCGCCCGCCGCCTGCAACAGCGCGCCGCTCGCAGGTGCGTTGCGGGGCGCGGCGGCGGGGCGGGGACCCGTCTCCGGCGGCAGGGGCTGCGGCCCCTGGCTCGCTGCTGCATGGCCGGGAGGGTGGGCCAGGCGAGCGCCGCGGCGCCCCTGCCGCGCTCGCGCCGCCTCATGCGCCGCCGCGCCGGCCGCGCTGCCGCAGAGGCGGGCAAGCTGGAAGGGGTGCACATCAGCCCTAGCCTGGACCAGGCGCTGGCGCTGCTGGCGGGCGAGCTGGGCGCGCGGGTGGAGACTGTGTTTGTCATCGGGGGCGGCCAGGTCTACGCCGAGGCGCTGGCGTCACCCCTCCTGGCGGCCGTGCACCTCACGCGGGTGCGCGCGCGGCGCGCCGCTGGCCGCTGGCCAGGCCGCTGGCCGCTAGCCGGCGATTCGCGCTGCGCCGGGGCTGCCCCCTGCGCGCGCCGCCGGGGTGCGCGTCGCCCCGCCCCCACCCCCGCCCTCGACCCGCCCACACATGCGCGACCCCTGCAGGTGGAGGGGGAGGTGGAGTGCGACACCTTCATGCCCCCGCTGAACGAGGAGGCATTCCGCCTCTGGTCCGCCTCCCCGCCCCGCGCCGAGAACGGGCTGCGCTACTCTTTTTTGTGCTACACCCGCGCCGGGTCGAGCCCCGAGCCCCCCGTCGCTAGCAGCAGCGGCGGCGGCGCCAGCAGCGCCAGCGGCGTCAGTGCCAGCGGCGGCGAGGACGAGGCCCCCGGCGCGGTCGCGCTGCCGCAAGGGCTGCCCACGCGCCACGAGGTGCGGACAGCGTGGGCGGCGTGGGCGGCGGCGCGCCGCGCGGCGGTGATGCGCTCGGCGCCCTCGCCCTGCGCATCCCCCGGCAAGCGGCTCGGCCGCGTGTCGCTGCTTTGAGCGCTGCGCCGCGTTTGGCGGCGCTGCAGTCGAGCGCTGGCCCTCTGCTCTCGATCTGCGCCCTCTTCTCTCCCCGTTCTCCCTGCTCTGTGCTGGCCCATGCTCCCTGCCGCACGCTCCCTGCTCCACCCATGCTCTCCGCACTCTCCGTGCCACCCCCGCTCATACCATCCCTGCTCTCCATGCACAGGAGTACCAGTACCTAGAAATGATTGACGATGTGATGCGCAACGGCGTGCTGCGCGGGGACCGCACCGGCACGGGTGCGGCGGCGGGCAGGCGGGCGGGGAGCGCGCCAGCTCTGAGCACTGGCCCCCGAGCTGGGCGCCTCTGCGAGCTGGCCGCCCCTGCTGCCCCGCGCTAGCGTGCGCGCGGCATGCCCAAGCGCAGCTGTTCCGTTTCGGCGGGCAGCACCTTCTGCACTGGGTGCCGCGCGCCGCTGCCCGATGCTTGCCGTTGCTGTTGTGCCGGCCGCTCGCGCGGCCGCCCCCACCGCAGGCACCTACTCCAAGTTTGGCACCAGCATGCACTTCAACCTGCGCCACTACTTTCCTCTCCTCACCTCCAAGCGCGTGTTCTGGAGAGGTGCGCGCGCCCAGGTCAAGCTGCCGCCGCCGCTATCCTCCCCACTGCCTCGTGCCCCCGCCCTGCCCACGGTGCCTCCGCGCGCAGCCCTGCTGTCCCCTGCACCTGTCCGCGCACCCCATCTTCGGCGCTCTGCTCCCGCCCAAGCCCCTGCCTGCTGTCTCGCCCCCCTTGGGACTCACCCGCCCACCCACGCCCCCCTAGCAGGCGTGGCCGAGGAGCTGCTCTGGTTCATCAGCGGCGCGACCGACGCGCGGCTGCTGCGCGACAAGGGCATCCACATCTGGGATGGCAACGGCTCCCGCGCCTACCTGGACTCGATCGGCCTGGGGCACAGGTGCGGGGCGGGCGCGGGGGCGGGGCGCGGGGGCCGAGCAGGGTAGGGGACGGCGGCGGGGACGGCGGCGCGAGGGCGGGCAGGGGCGCGCCGGGCCGCGCGGCTCCCAGCTCTTGCCCCCTGCCGCGCCCGTGCACCTCGCCCGCGCTCCTGCCTTGTCACGCGCGCGCCCGCCGCCGCCCCCCAGGGAGGAGATGGACCTGGGTCCGGTCTATGGCTTCCAGTGGCGCCACTTTGGCGCGCAGTACAAGACGTGAGACCCGCGCATGCGTGGGCCGGGGCGCAGCGGGGCAGGGAGGAGTGAGGCAGGGCGCGGCAGGGCGTGGAAGAGCCGCGCACCAAGGCGCCGCCTTGCGTGCCGCCCGCCTTGTCGGCAGCGCGACCCCAGTCGCCCCTCAACCCGCCTCGCTGCGCTCCGTGCTCGCAGCATGCACGACGACTATCGCGGCCAAGGGGTGGACCAGCTGGCGGATCTGATTCATAGGATCAAGACCAACCCCAGTGAGCGCGCGGCAAGGGGCAGGCGGCGCGTGCGCAAGGGCATGGGCAGCGCCAGGGGCGTAGGCGGCACCTGGGCAACGTCGGCGCGCTGTTGGGCGGCCCGGCTTGCGGAGCGGCAGACAGGCGGGCCTGCCGCTGCGCGTTGGGTTGTGCCCGGTGGGCGAGCCGCCCGCCGCCCGCCGCCCGCCCGCCCCCGCAGACGACCGGCGCCTGGTGCTGACCGCCTGGAACCCGGCAGCGCTGCCCGAGATGGCGCTGCCGCCGTGCCACATGTTCTGCCAGTTTTACGTGGCCGACGGCGAGCTGTCCTGCCAGGTGGGCGGGGCACGCGCAAGATGGCTATAAACAGACGTTGATGTAATCTATCTACTGTGATGGCGGCCCGGCGCCAATGCGGCGCTCGAGCCGCCGGCATCTCCCCGCTGCCCCTCTTCTGCCCACCTGGATTGTTGAGCCTGCCCCGCTGCTTCCCCACTACCCTCCCTGTGCACAGATGTACCAGCGCAGCTGCGACCTTGGTCTGGGAGTGCCCTTCAACATCGCCTCGTACGCGCTGCTCACGCGGCTGGTGGCGCAGGTGTGCAGGGGCAGAGGGGCCCGGGCCTGCTCGGCCGGCAGTCTCAGCAGTGCCGGGGCGGCCAGTCGGCGCGACGCAACAGGCGCTCACCCCGTCGCGCCGCCGCCGCCGCTCCCCACCGCACGTCGCCCCTCCCTCCGACGCGCACTCGCGCCGCCGCGCCCGCGCCCGCGCCAGGTCTGCGGCCTCGCGCCTGGCGACTTCGTGCACGTGCTGGGCGACGCGCACGTGTATGCAAACCATGTGGAGCCGCTCAAGCGGCAGCTGGCCAACGCGCCGCGCCACTTCCCGCGCCTCGCAATCAACCCTGCCAAGACCGACATCGACTCGTTTGTGCGCGATGCCTCGTCTTTTCTGCTGTCCGGCCCACCCCCTGATGTTGCCTGTGTTGGAGCGCGGGAGGGCGCAGGGCGGAGAGGGAGGGGCGCGCGGCCGCGGCGCGCCCTGGCGCCTGGCACTCTTCCGCGCCTGAACGGCCCTCGGCCCTTCTCCCAAACCCCTGCTGCCCCGAAGGTCTTTGAGGACTTTGAGCTGCAGGGCTACACGCCCCACAAGGCCATCAAGATGGAGATGGCGGTCTGAGGCTGGAGGCAGCGCGGGGCACGAGAAGGATAGCAGCACCCTGTGGCCCTTCCGCACCAGTTTTGGGGTAGGCAGCAGGCAGAGCCAATGACGGCAGCACTTAAATTGAGCGCACCACCATGCACAGACACAAACAGACAGCGAGACAAACCTGTAACAGAGAGCACGGCTCTCGAGGCGGGGCAGCGCCCGTAGCAGGAGCGACAGAGAGCAGTGGGCGCGGCGCTCGTTTGCTCCAGCTGTCCTCTCCACGGCGCTCTCCCACACAGTGCTCTCCCACAAGGCGCTCTCCCACTCAGTGCTCTCCCACACGGTGCTCTCCCACACAGTGCTCTCCCACACGGCACGCTGGGTCTCCTGCCTGGGCCACAAGATGGCGCCCGCCCGTTTCCGTCCCTCTCCTCTGTTTCTCTGGCGGTGCTGTTGTGTTGCCCCTGGCTGCTGTTGCATGCGGAGCAAGGCGGCGGCGACAGCAGCAAGTGCGGGCGGTGGGCAGCAGGAGAGCAGAGCGGAGCCGGGAGCGGCACGCAGGAAAGAACAGCGGCATAGCAAGACAGGTGGCCGGTCTGGCGCAGGGCAGTTCGAGTGTGGGTTTGTTCGGCAGTGGCGTCTCCGGATGGGCAGTGTGGGCGGGCGACACGCTATGCAGGCAGGGGGCTGTGAACGGCAGCTCGGGCTGGAAAGGCAGGCGAATCAAAGTCAGTGAGCAGTGCGGCGGGTTGCGAGGACGTCATGTGAAGTGCAGCACGGTTTTGTATCGGGTGGCAGCACGAGGGGCGTGGGCGGGAGTCCTGGGCCGCTCAGCCCGCGCTGGCGATGGCGGCGCCAGCGCCGCCGGAAGAGAGGCCGGCGGTGCCTGCAGGGCCGGTGCCACCATGACCGGTGCCGGTGCCACCGCCAGCAGGGCCAGAGGTGGCGGTGCCGCCGGAGGTGCCGGTGCCGCTAGTGGGGCCGGAGAGTCCAGTGCCGCTGGTGCCGCCAGCAGGGCCGGAGAGTCCAGTGCCGCTGGCGCCGCCAGCAGGGCCAGAGGGGCCAGCAGAGACAGAGGAGCCAGCAGGGCCGGAGGGGCCGCTGCCGCCGGCAGGTCCAGAGGGGACAATGCCATTGCCAGCAGGGCGAGAGGGGCCAGTGCTGCCGGCAGCGCCGGCGCCGCCAGAGGGGCCGGCGCCCGGCCCCACGGGGAACTGCAGTCCAGTGTCGATGGCAGCCTTGGCGCTCAGCAGGTCACCGCTGAAGGTGCCCTTGACGGTGCGCCCGTCGGCAGAGGTGAGCTCCAGCTGCCGGAGGGGGGGAGGGCAGGGGGCCAGGGTGACGCGGGGAGAGGCGCGTGCGGCGGGAGGGTCGATGCAGCCCAAGCGGCGGCAAGCATCCGCCGCCAACTGCCTGACCCAGCGCCCACCGTGTGGGCGCCTCCGGCGATGGGCGCGGGGTGCTGCCAGAAGCCAAACTGCTGGCGCTGGAGGGGGGTGCCGTCGAGGGCGGCGGCGGCGATGGGGAACTGGGCGTTTGAGAGGTAGAAAGCCTGCCAAAAGGCGTTGGAGCCGTCCTTGGTGGTCAGGCTGATGGAACCGTCGACGGGGGGGCAGTCGGCCCAGGTCCAGCTGAACGCCAGGCGGTTGGGCCACAGGCCTGCGTTGGGAGAGGGCGAGTGGGGGGGGGGCGGGCGGCGTCTCCGCGGCAGTGGCACCAGGCGCCGACCGGCGCAGTCCCTCCTCCCCAGCACCGCGCGCCCACCAGTGATGTTGTCGTAGGCGGGGATGGAGAGATCGAGGTCGCCGTGTTTGCACTCGGGGCACTGCGCAAGGGGCGGCGCACGTTGGGATGGAGCGAGGCAAGGTGAGCGGGGCGGCGGGGCATCGACGGCCGACCCTGCCGCGTCTAGGGTTTACCTCGCGTCGCGCCCGACGTGTCCCAGCACCCACCTGGTCGACGACCATGAGGGTGATGTCCCGCCCCTGCACCTTGCACCGCGGGTCCACGCACCGCACTGACACGCAGCGCCCACAGTTGCGGCCCTCGTCCCACTGCGCGTTGTTGCTGCGGGAGCGGCGCGCGGGGAGGGGAGGGAGGCGGCCGGGTCGGGGGTGAGCGGCAGCAGGAGAGGGTCGGGCCGCAGGGCACGCGGCGCGCCACACAGGGCCCCCAGGCAGCAAGCGCCCTCCACCGCCCAGCTCGCTCCTCCTCCTCACACGCACACACCCATGCTCACATGGCGGCAAAGTCGGTGCGCGCAAAGGTGGGCAGGGACCGGAAGGAGCAGGCGAAGCCCACGCCGTCGGCCACAGGCTGGCTGTATGCGGTGCCGTCGCCGTAAAAGCGCGCGGAGGAGGAGGAAGGCGCCGTCCTCGGCCGAGGGTGCTTGGGCCAGCGTGGGCGGGCGGGCGAGGGCCTCAGCCGAGGGGGCCTGGGCCAGCGTCGGAGGGCGGGAGGCGGGGGAGATGATCTCGGGCACGGGCGCCGGCTCGGCGAGCGGCGCGCGGGCCTGCGCCCGCGCCAGGCCAGCCGTCCGCATCAGCGCATCGCGCACGCCAGCAGCCTGCGCGGGTGGCAGGGGGGTGGGGTTGGGCGTTGGTGCGGGCGGCGGCACCGCCTGGGCGAGCGCGGCAATGCCGAAAACGAACTGCGGCTGCCCCAATTCGAATCTGCCGGCTCCGCTGAGCCCATGGAGGCGCAGCTGCGCCCTTGGAGCGCCCACGCGGCAGAGTCAGACTGACTGACCTGCTCGGCCGTGGGCGCCTGGGCCGCCTGGGCGGCGCTGGGTCGCGGGGCGCCGGCTGCCAGCGCCAGCACGACCAGGAGGGCGAGCCGAGAGGTCATCGCGGGACAGTCAGACGGGCGCGGCCAGTCTGTCGGTGGAAGGCAAGGAGAGGGCAGATTACTGCACTGGCAGACGCAGTGACAGGGGGCTGTGCAGAGGATAAGACAAACGGATTGGAGAAACAACACGACCCGCCGGTTATGCTCAGGGGGAGGAAAGCGCTGGCGGCTGGTTGAGGGGCGCGCCGTCAGCTCTCCTGGTTTGACGAAACACGCCCTCCAGAGGCCTGGGGAGCTGCAAACATCGCTCCAGAATGAGAGGGAGAGGGCCCAAGGTTGGTGCAAGCGTCAGCGCCGGGCGTCAGCGCCTGCGCCTGACCGCGCTCGTCCTGAGAGGCAGCAAAGCGGCCTTCTTCCGGTGTCAGAGGTCTGTGCGAGTCAATGATAGAGCTGCCGCAGTTGCTGCGGGCGCGCATACTGGAGCCGACGTCTTGCCTTTCCTGACCACCTTACTGCCCTCGCCCCAGATTCAGCACTGCTTGAGTTACATGCATGGAAAAATGGGCAGGGGAAAGCTTCAACAGCATCACGCGCGATCGGGCTCGTGATGGGACAGTGCGGGGGCGGGGAAGGGCAACGGGACGGTGGTGGCGTCAGGCCGCCGTGCAGAAGGCAGAACGTTGCTTGCAGAATGGACAAGACTCCGACCCAACAGTCAAGCGGATGCGACGGCCAACAGAGGAGCAGGAAGCTGAGAGACAGGAAGCCGGCCTGAGGGTGTTGAGGCCCAGGCCGCTGACCCAGAATGCAGAGGACAAGAGGAAGCAACAGAAGGGGGGAGGGAGGGGTGCTGCCCGCCCACCCAGCGCAAGCGGAAGGGGCCCCGCGCCCAGCAACCGCACCAACTGGAATCGCGCGGACGGGCGCTGCACCTCGCGTCAACGAGGCGGCCGGCCCAGGCCGCACCACGCTCGATGCACACCGCGCTTGAACAGGCACTCGGGCCACCACGCCGGCGCCGTGGGCTCAGGGACCGGCGCCGCGCCGGCGCCCGGCCCGAGGCTTGCCGCCGCCGCCTCAGATCTGCACGCTGCGGCCGTAGAGCCAGGAGAAGGAGACGTCGACGGGCTTGGCCTTGGCGCGGCGCGCGGTCGCGCGCTCCGCCAGCTTTCGGAAGCGCTCGGGCAGGCTCATCAGGTATTCCTGCGAGCGAGGTCAAGGGAGAGACAAGGGAAGGAAGAGGAGGAGCATGCGGGGCGGTGAGCGGGAGCGCCGGGCCAGGAGGGCGGGTGCGGCGGCGCGCGTTGGCGGGGCGGCGGGCGGGCGCCGCACCTGCGCCTCGGCCGCCTCGCCCGACACTGAGCGGTTGGCGATGTCCCACCGCTCTATGAGGTGCTCCATGATCTGCACATAGTCCTCGGCGTTGTAGACTGCAGGGGAGGGGGGCGCATGGAAGGGGGATGGGAGGAGCGCAGGGAGGCCCGGGCCGGCCGCGCTCTGCGGCGCCGCCTGACCGCGCCGCGGCACGCCAGCCGCCCCCGGCGCCCGCCGGCGCGCGGCGAGCGCGCCGCCCCGCCCCGCCCCCGAGGCGCGGGGCAGCCCACCCCGGCGCGCGCCCGGCCCCTCGCCTTCCAGCTTCTCCGCCACCGCGGAGAAGTCGGCAAACAGGTTGCGGCCGGCGTTCCTTCCCCCATGCTCCAGGTCGTCCATCAGGTGGGCCGGCATCACAATCTGCTTGCGCATCATGTCGGCGTAGCCGAGCATCGCGCCCTCGGGGTCCAGCCTGGGGTGGGAGGGCGAGGGGGAAGGGGGGGCGGCGCGCGTGGACGCGCGCACGGCGGGCGCCGGCGGCCGCGGCCGGGCGCGCGCCCCGCCTCGACCCGCCTCCTCCTCGCCCCCTCCCCCCCAGCCCCCGTCCTGCGCAGACAGAGAGGCGTCAGCTCCCCCACCTGAACAGCTCGTCCACGATGCGCGTGTAGGCGACCTCGTGCCGCGACTCGTCCGATGCAATGGCGCCGCACAGCTTCCCCAGGAGGTCGTCCCCAAACTCCAGCGCCTGGCGCGCGGTGTTGCCGTGCGACACCTTGGTCGCGCGCTCCTGCCGGGGGAGGGGGGACGCTCGCGGGGGGGCGCGGGTCGCGTCGGGCCGGCGTCGCTGCCCCTCTGCGCGTCCGCGGTACGAGCGCACAACGCCTCGCCCAGCCAGCACGAGCTCCCTGCCAGCCTGCGCAGCCCGCCTGCCCAGCCGCCCCCCAGCGCCCCACCTGGCAGGAGCACCCACGAGCCCAACCAGCGCCCCGCCAGTCGGACCCGCCTGCCGGCCTGCCCGGGGGGGCACTCCGCGCCCCCGCCAGCGCCCCACCTGGAAGGAGGTGTAGATGAAGCCGAGGTAGGGGTTGTTCTCGGTCTTGGGGTTCATGCCGCTGCCGATCAGGTTCTGGATCGTCACCTGGGTGGGTGGAGGGCGGGGGCGGCACGGGCAGGGCAGCAGCCGCGTGAGCGGCCGGCGGGCCGCCCTGGCAGGCAGCCACGGCTGCTGCCGCAGCTGCTCGCGCGCGTTGCTGGCCCCCCGCCCACCTCCACGGCGCGCATGTTGACCCGCCCGGTGAGGAAGGCATACCTGCGGAGCGGGGCAGGGAGCAGCAGAAAATGCAGCTGGCGAATCCCCAGAACGCAGATGCAGAGCGCAGGCCTCAACCGGTGCTGCCCTCCGCCCAGCCGCGACGCCGCCCATCGCCCAGCACCCATCACCCAGCACTGCCACAGCTGCGCTCCCTCACTTGTTCATCAGGTCGCCGTGGCGGTTCTCCTCCGCCACCCACTGCCGCGTCCACTTGCCCCAGGCCGTGGGCGACGCGCCTGCGCACCAAGGCAGCACGGGCGTCGGCGCGGGCGTTGCCGGCAGCGGCACGGCGGCCTGCCCTCCCAGGGTGCACTCCGCCCCCCCCCCCCCCCCCCCNACCCCCTCCCACCACCCCCACCACCACACACACACACACACGTGCGCGCGCGACAGCAACACACCCGCCGGCAGGAGCAGCCCAGCGGTGCACTCCCAGCCCGCGCGCACCCGTCTCGTCGCGCACGCCATCCAGCGTGTTGAGCATGGCCATGTAGGTGGGCAGCGCCTCCTCTGGAAGGAAGGGAGAGCGAGGACGGCAGACCAGAGGTGGGCGCTGGGGCGGGGCCTGCCCGAGTCCCTGCTCTGGCCGCGCGCGCGCGACGCCTGCCGCCGCTGCAGCGCGTCTTCGCGGCTGCGTACGTCTGCTCAAGCTCCTGCGACCTGCCCCAGCACCCACCTGTGATCATGTCCCCCACTAGCACGATAAAGTACTCGTCCGGCACGTTCTTCGTGCGCTCGCGCAGCTGGTGCACCTGCGGGACGACGACGAGTGAAATGTGTGAAATTCTCTTTGATCGTTTAAATATTTATGATTCAAACGCGCGCGCGCGGGGCTGGCACGTGAGACTCGGCGGCCGGGGCGCACGGCGACAGCTCGCCGCACGAGGGCCCGCCCGCTGCCGCTGCTGCACCGGGGCTCACCGCGTCAAGAAAGTCTGGCGACTCGGGGGGCGGCAGGAAGTCCTGCGGCTGCCAGCACTTCTCCACCGGCTTGAGGATGGGCAGCACCTGCAGGTGGTTGGGAAGCAGCGCTGCCACGTCAGCCCTACGCGCCTCAGCAGCGCTGCCTGCGTCTCCGCACTGCCACCGCCGCTGCTGCCCATGCCGCGACCTGGTTAACGGTCCGCCGGCGGGCGCAGGCGGCGGGCGCCGCCGGCATGCCAGCAAGCCTGCAGACCGCCCCTCGCGTACCTTCTCCTCGGCAAACTTTGCCATCGACTCGCTCGAGAACAGGGCCAGCCGCTCTGGCGTGATGCTGTGCAGCACCTGGCCGTTCACTATGGTGGGGCCGGCGTGGGTGGCGGCCGCCTCGGGCGCCGCCACTGCCTGCGGCCGCACCGGCGAGCGGCGGGAGGCAGCAGTGCTGCGCTGCGCGCGCACGCCGTTGCTGGCCGGGGCACGGGCCTGCAGGCCCTTCATGGCGCCGCGGAAGTGCTCCTGGCCTGCACAGCGCCGGCGGTGGGCGCGTGAGTTGGCGCACGGGGCGCAGGAGGCCGGCGCACACGGGGCGGGTGGGGGACCCCCCCTCACGAGAGAGGCCCCAGCTGCCTCCCCCGATGTGGCCAGCTCCTGGTGCGCCCCCGATTGCGCGCGTGCATGCCCCAGCCCTGGCAGACCCTTGCCAGAATGGCTGGGCGCAAGGAGCTCTCCACAGTCTCCCGATTGCTGTGCGACCTCTCCTCACCTGATTGAAAGTGTGCGAGACGTTGGATCGCCTCCAGAAACGTGCTAGCGCCAACCGAGCGTCGACTGCAGCTGGCGCTGGCCTCGACAACAAAGCAATAAGAGCGACAGAGGCAATGCGTGCCACGCTTGGGGTCTCGGATAGCTTCATCAGCCCCGCCTTCCACCTGGCCATCGAATATTTCACTTGCGCAGCTGCCCAAACAGCTCAGCGACCGATCAGGCCTATTCGCACGCAACAGTCGCACGTCTTGGCCACAAAATGGCTGCAGCCGGGAGTACGCCGGCTGCAGCGCTGGCTGGTGCACCGCAAGCAAACCAGGTGCCGGCTTTTGGAGTGGATGAGGTAGGAACTGAGAACGGCTTGGGGGCGCTCGTAGCCTCCCCCGCCCGCCGCCGCTGCAGCCACTCCGCCCCGTTAGCAGGGATGGCTGCATGTTTCCGCCTTGACACGCACCCCTGACAAGCGCGCTGCAGTGGCGTCAGATGGCGCATCAGATGGTGGACTACATTGCAGGTGCGTACCCCTCGTGGCCGTCGCCTGGGCGCCCGCGCTGCGGGCTGCCGTATTGCCACCCGGGCTGCCACTCATGCCACCACTGCCTCTCGCCTGCGGGTCACAGATTATCACGCCAGCATCGAGAAGCACCCTGTGCGCTCCGCGGTGAAGCCTGGTTACCTGGCTCCGCTGCTGCCAACCGGTGAGCTTGCGGACCTGCGAAGCAGTTCCCCTGTCAGCACTGCCCAGCCCCCCTGTGACGACTGTGACGAGCCCCACCCAAGCCTCCCGCACGTAGCCGCCCCCGAGGAGCCGGAGAGCATGGAGGCCATCCTTCAGGACGTGACGCGCGCCATCCTGCCAGGCGCGTGCGCCTGCCGCGCACGTACCGCACGGCTGGGCCGCGCCGCGCGCGCCAGCGCTGGCCGCACCCTTCTGCTCCGACGCTGCCCTGCCCTTCCCGCTCTCTCGCTCTACCTGGCCCCCGTCCCCGCCCAGGCGTCACCCACTGGCAGCACCCCTCTTTCTTCGCCTACTTTGCCTCCACCGCTAGCTATCCCGCGGCGGTGGCCGACATGCTGTCAGGCGCGCTGGGCGTGATTGGCTTCAGCTGGATCGGATCCCCGGCGGCGACGGAGCTGGAGATGGTGCGCGGCGTGTGGTAGGGAAGGTGGAAGGGCGCGGGGCCCCGGCGGCGCTGTGGAAGGGCGCGGGGCTGGGGAGAGGCCGGGGAGGGGCTGGGGGCCGTAGGGCAGGGAGGAACAGGGTGGACTGAGAGGCGGTGGATGGGGCTGGGGGTGGACTGGGCACCGCAGGAAAGCGCCGGCGCTGTTCTGCGGGCGGCGCCAGCGCCGCCGCCCGCAGTGCACGAGACACCTGCTGCCTCCCGGCCGCCCAGGTCTGTATGGACTGGTTCGGCCAGCTGCTGGGCCTGCCCGCCCGCTTCCTGCACACGGCCTCGGGGGGGCGGGGCGGCGGCGTCATCCAGTCGACCGCCAGCGAAGCCACGCTGGTGGGCTGGGCTGGGCTGGGCTAGAGGCATGGGCGGGCCTCGACGCCACCTGCTGCAGTGTGCTGAGCCCATGAGCTCATGCCGCCACCCTCCCTCCCCGAGCTGCTGCCCGTCTCCTCCCCTCACGCTCAGGTCGCCATGCTGGCCGCGCGGTGGCGGTGCCTGGAGGGCCGGCCGCTCGAGGACTCGCTGCGCCTAGTGGCCTACTGCTCGGACCAGGGCCACAGGTCCACGCGTCAGGTCCATGCGCTTGGCGCGGCCCGCGCGGCATCCCGCCTGCTTGCCCCGTATCGCGTGACCATGCAATGCTGTACTCTTCCTCATGCTCCCCTGCAGCTCGATCCGCAAGGCCACCATGATTGCGGGCCTCCCTCACCTGCGGGTGCTGCCCGCGGCCGCGGCGGACCACTACGCGCTCCGTGCCGAGGCGCTGGAGGAGGCGGTGCAGGCAAGGGCGCTCGGCCTGCATTGCCTGCGTGCGGGCGCAGGACGAGGCGTGTGCGCAGGCGCCTGGGGTCCAGGCCAGGCCAGGTCAGGCCAGGCCAGGCCAGGCGCTCCTCACGAGCTGGCGTGCTCACGCACGCTCACCCCCACCCCCACCCCCCGCCCTCGTCGGTGCAGGCCGACCTGGCGGCAGGGCTGCTGCCCTTCTTTGTCTGCGCGACCATCGGCACCACCTCATCCTGCGCTGTGGACCCGGTGCGGCAGATTGGCGAGGTGGCGCAGCGCCACAGGCTGTGGTGAGCGGCTGCGCACAAGCGCCGCGGTGCCAGCTCCTTCTGGCAGCATTATGGCTGCTGCCTGTGCCTGCCCCCGCCGCGTGTGGCAACCCTGCCTGCGCCAACCTCGGTCGGTCCGTGTTTGCCCCTCTCCTACTGCTTCCAGGCTGCACGTGGACTCTGCTTGGGCAGGGGTGTTTGCGCTGCTGCCCGAGCAGCGGGCAAAGCACTTCCAAGGCCTGGAGCTGGCCGACAGCGTGGACACCAACCCTCACAAGGCAGGCGGCGCACGCTGGAGGAGGCGCATGCTGCAGGCGGCGCACGCTGGAGGAGGCGCATGCTGCAGGCGGCGCACGCTGCGGGCGGCGCACGCTGCTTGCTGCGCGCTGCGCTGCCCAGCCGAGCCTGGCCTTGAGCCTGCACCCGGCTGATCCTAGGGTCCCCGGGGCTGGTGCAGTCACACTCATCCATGTGTGTGCGCGTGCGTTGCTCCCCCCTGTCTGCAAAGCAGGGCCTGCTCACCAACTTTGACTGCAGCTGCATGTTCTTTGCGGACTCGATGCCCATCCGGCAGGCAAGGGCGGCATGCGGGGCTGGGTGCAGGCCAGAGCTCGTGCGGGGACAGTGCGCAGCTGGGCGGCAGCACGGGAGGCCCCCGCGGGGCGGGCGGGTGCGGATGCGCCTTTCTGTGATCCTCTGATCCCTGCCCGCCCACCCACCCCCTCTGTGGCGAAGGCGCTCACGCTCACGCCCGAGTACTTGAAGGCCCAGGGCAACGACTATGACTTCAAGGACATGCAGGTGAGGTTGAAAGTTAGGTGGGGTGGCAACAAGGACGAGGCGTCCGTGCATGTTGGGCGGCTGCCGCTGTGCGGTGCTTGGTTGCAGGGGAGCAGGCAGTTCTCCCTTCTCTCCCGCCTTCTGCCGCTGATGCCTGGTCCAGGGCAGTGACACAGCATGGGCGTGGAGCAGGGATGTAGAGAAAACAGTTGGGCAAGCCACCGGCAGCACCACGGCGGCCAGCTTTGTGCCAACCTGGGCGCCGCCTCCCCGGGCGCAGGTGCCGCTGGGCCGCCGGTTTCGCAGCCTCAAGCTCTGGTTTGTGATGCGGATGTACGGCGCCGCCGGGCTGCGTAGCTTCCTAGAGAGCAGGTGTGTGTGTGTTGGGGAGGGCAGATGCTGGGCAGGTGATGGCAGATGCGTGTGAACTCTGCTCTTGCTGTGCGCGCCGGCATTCCACGCCCCGGCCCGCGCCCGCGTTCCCCTCCCGCCGCAGGCTGCGCCTGCAGCGGCGGTTTGACGGGCTGCTCGCGGCAGACGCGCGCTTCGAAGTGGCGCCCGGCACCACGCCGCGCTTTGGCCTCACCTGCTTCCGCCTGCGCGGGGCCACCGACGAGCAGAGCGCGGCGCTGCTGGAGGCGGTGAACGCGACGGGCGAGGCATTCCTTGTGCACACTGTGCTGGACGGGTGAGCGGGCGGGCTGTGTCACCATCGCAGGTGACCAGCACGGGTGGCGCAGCGCAGTCGCATGGGCGTGCTGCTCGAGACGCACCCCCAGGTGCCTCTGTCCGGCCCCGCTCCCCACGCAGGCGCCACACGCTGTGCATGGCGATTGGCGGCGTGCGCACCGAGGATCGGCACGTGGAGGCGGCGTGGCGGCTGATACAAGGGCAGGCCACACGGCTGCTGCAGGAGTGGGGCGACGGCCTGGCCAACGGCACCTCCGCGCGCGACTGAGCGGCCGCGGTACGAGCGACCGCGCGCAGCGGCTGCGGCGCGGCACAACCAGCGCGAGTGACACTACAACGTTTTTTTGATCATCCTTTCTTTTCAGAATGTGCCCTCCCTGCCAGTTGTGCCTGGGTCACTACGCGCACTGCAGAGTTGCACGCCGCGGTCAATCGAGGCACGATTGCGCCAACGGACCAATGTGAGAGTTCATTCAAGTGCAGAATAGGGTTCCCAGGAAGTAGCTGGACGGAGGGGTGTGTATTCAGCCTATCATGACATCCGGGCGAGGGAGGAGCGCTGCCCCAGCGTCTGCCGGCGCCCAAGGTTGGTCTGGGCGGCCGACGCGGCGCACAAGGGCACCCCCCTGCGCCCGCCGTCGCTACGCTGCGCGGCCGAGGTGGTGCCAAGCGGGGGAGGATGGAGGCGTGCATGGTTGGCCATGTGCCGGCCTGCCGCCTGCTGCTGCGGGCGCGACTGCTGGGAGGGGCGGCGCGCGGCTGGGGCGCGCGCGCGCGTGCGGTCCCAGGCCCCACGCCCGCGCCGCGCCCTACTGCCGCCGCCGCCCGCCCCTCTCAGGAGGTGCTGCTTTGTCCGTCAGCTCAGTAGTCCATGCCCATGCCGCCCATGCCGGGCGCGGCCGGGGTCTCGGGCTTGGGCGCCTCGGTAATGATGACCTCTGCGGTCGTCAGCAGGCTGGCCACGGAGGCGGCGTCTAGGAGCGCGGTGCGCACGACCTGCGCGCCGCGGCGGCGACGGGCGGCGGACGGGCGGGTCGCGAGCGGCGGCGGCGGCGGCGGACGGGCGGCGGGCGAGCAGAGCCCCGGCCCCGCGCGGGCGCGGCCGAGCCGCCGCGGCCGCGACCCCCGCTGCACGTCACGCGCCCGCCCCCTCGCACCACCCCCACCGCGGCGCCCCATTGCACATCCCCACCTTCATGGGGTCGATCACCCCCGCCTTGACCATGTTCTCGAACGTGTTGGTGGCCGCATTGTACCCCAGGTCCTCGTCGCCCTCGTTCTGCGCCGGGGCGGGCTCCCGGCGTCTCAGGGGTGCGGGGCGGGGGCGGGGGGGCGAGCGCGCAGCGCGCGGGCGCCGCGCGGGCGAGGGGGCCAGATGCGCGCGCGCCGAGCGGCGCCCCCCGCGCGCCCCGGCGAGGGCAGGCAAGCCGGCGGCCAGACGGCCCCCCTCCCCCACCTCGAGCAGCTTGCCCACGATGACGTCACCCTCGCTGCCGGCGTTGTTGGCGATGGTCTTGGCGGGGCGGCGGATCGCGCGCTGGATGATCTCCACCCCCACCTGACGAGGGAGGGGCGCGCGGAGGAGGGGAGGGGACGGGTGGCGCGAGGGGCGGGCGGCGAGGGCGGCGAGCGCGGGCCCCCGGCGGCCGGGCGCGCGGACGGCTCGCTCGACCCGCCCCCGCCGCGGCCCGCTGCCGCCCCTGGCACGTCCCACATGCGCTCACTCCCTGAACTCCCCCCCGGCCTGAACTCCCCCCCGGCCTCAGCCCTCCCCACCTTCTGGTCAAAGTTCTCACACTTGCCCTTGACCGCCTCGAGCGCGCGCGAGGCGTAGACGAGCGCGGTGCCGCCGCCGGGCACGATGCCCTCCTCCACCGCCGCCTGCGGCGCGCGCGGTGGGGCGCGGCGCCGCCGCGTCGGGACGCGGCGCGGCGCAGCGCGGCAGCGGCGCTGCCTCGCCGAGCGTCGAGGGCTCGCCAGCCCGCAGCACACAGAGCAGGTGCAGCGAGTAGGGCGAGCGACGCACCTTGGTGGCGTTGAGCGCATCAGTGATGCGGTCCTTCTTCTCCCCCACCTCCACCTCGGACGCGCCGCCGACCTGCGGGGGTGTGCGCGCAGCGCAGCAAGGGGCGCAGGGGGCTCAGGGCGAGGGCAGCGTGATGGCCGCCGTCGGCGGCCGTCGCGGCGCGCGGCAGGGCTCGGACTCCCGCCTCCGCCCTCGATCGCCCGCGCCCCTCCCCGCCCCCGCCCCCCACCCCCACCCACCCACCTTGAGCACCGCGACGCCGCCCGAGAGCTTGGCCAGCCGCTCCTGCAGCTTCTCCCGGTCGTAGTCGCTGGTGGAGGTCTCCACAGCCTGGCGGATCATGTCGCAGCGCTCGCTGGGGCGGCGGAGCGGGGAGGGGAGAGGGGGGACGGGGGCGTGGGGCGAGGCGGGGGGCGACGGGGCGCGCGCGCGCGCGCGAGGGCTGTCGGCGGCGCCTGCCGCCGCGCCGCACGCGCGGGCCCCCGCGCTCGGGGCCCCCCAGTCCCCCGCCCCGCGCGCGCGCGCGCACGTGATGGCCGCCTTGTCGCCGCCGCCGTTGAGGATGACGGTGTCGTCCTTTGAGATTGCAACCTTCTTGGCGGAGCCGAGGAGGGAGAGGTCGGTGCGCTCGAGCTTAAAGCCCAGGTCCTCGCTGATGACCTGCACGGTACCGCGCGGTATGGAACGGCGCGATACGGCGCGATACGGAACGGCGCGGTACGGAACGGCGCGGGCATGACACGCATGGTGTGCGGTGAGGCATGGGACGTGCGGGCGGCGCGGGAACGCGGCTCGGCAACGGGGCGGCGGCCTCGGCGCCCGGCCGCGCATCCCTGCCCGCCTCTGCCCGCGCGCCGCCGCTCCCGCGCCCCCGCCCCCGCACCTGGCCGCCGGTGAGCACCGCAATGTCCTGCAGGTTGGCCTTGCGGTTGTCACCAAAGCCGGGGGCCTTGACAGCGCAGACCTGCGTGGCGCATGGGGGCGGCGGCGCTCGGCTGGCCGCCGCCGGCCCCCCCGCCCGCTCGGCCGCCCGAGCCCAGCCCCGCCGGCGCCAGCGTGGCGCGCCCGCCGCGCTCCTCCCTGACCGCGCCCCGTGCTGGGCCCCCGCGCAGCGCAGCGCCCCAATGTGGGGCCCCACACAGCGCAGCGCCCCACGCTGGGCCCCCGCGCGGCGCAGCGCACCTTGACGCCCGCGCGCAGCTTGTTGACGATGAGCGTCGCGAGCGCCTCGCTCTCCACGTCCTCGCTGATTATCAGCAGCGGCCGCTGCGTCTTGAGTACCTGCTCCAGCACGGGGATAATGCTCTGGATGCTGCGCGGGGCGGGGGGTGGGAGGGAGGGGGGGGCGAGAGGGGCGCGCTCGACGGCGGGCGCGGCGGGCGCCGGCGGGCGGCGAGCGGCGTACCTCCCCCGCGCCCGGCGCCCCGCGCTCCTCCAGGGCCGCCGCCGCCGCCGCGTGCCTCCCAGCCCAGCCCAGCCCAGCCCAGCCCACACACACGCCTCCCAGCCCACCCGCTGATCTTCTTCTCGCAGATGAGGATGAAGGGGTCCTCCAGCTCGCACTTCATCGTCTTCTGGTCGGTCACAAAGTAGGGGCTGCAAGTGGAAAGGAGGGCGCGGGGCGGGTGGGCGGGGCGGGCGGAGGGTCGGTTGGAGCAGGGGGGGGCGAGTCGGCCGCCCTCGTGAGCGCGCCCCCTCGTGCCCGGCCACTCCCCTCGGCGCGCCCGGCCACACCAATCGCGCGCCCCCGGCCCCCGCAGGTGCCCCCGCGCCCTCCGCCCCCGCGCCCCCTGCCCCCGCGCCCCCGCGCCGCGCGCGCGCCTGATGTAGCCGCGGTCGAACTTCATGCCCTCCACCACCTCCAGCTCGTTCTCCAGGGTCTTGCCGTCCTGCACGGTGATCACGCCCTCCTTGCCCACCTTCTCCATCGCCCGCGCGATGAGGTCGCCGATCTCGCGCTCGCCGTTGGCGGAGATGGTGCCGACCTGCGCGGCGAGGGGGAGGCGTGGGGTGGGGTGGGGTGGGGTGGGGGGCGCGGCGCGGGGCTAGGCGTGGCGGCCGCGCGGCCCGGCCCCGCCGCGGCGGCGGCCCCCGGCGGGGCGAGCCCCCGCGCGCCAGGCGCGGCAGCCACCGGCCCAAGCGGGGCGCCGCTATGCTCACCTGCGCAATCTCCTCGGTCGTGGAGATCATCTTGGCCCGCTTCTTGAGCTCTCCCACAACGTGATCCACCGCGAGGTTGATGCCGCGGCGCAGGTCCATGGGGTTCATGCCTGGGCCGGGTGGTGGAGGGGGAGGGGGGGAAGAGGGGAGGGCGGGCGGGCGGGTGAGGGGGAGGGTGGGGTGGGGGTAGGGCGGGTGGGTGGGCTGGCCTGGCTGACCACGCCACGGGGCTGGGCCGGCGGCGGCAGGCCGACGCGGCAGGGCCCCCCCCGGAGCGCCCACCCCCGGCGCCCACCGGCGGCCACGCTCTTGCAGCCCTCCACCAGAATCGCCCGCGTCAGCACGGTGGCGGTGGTTGTGCCGTCGCCTGCCACATCGTTGGTGGCCGAGGCCACCTGCGCGGGGAGCCGAGGCGCGCCTCAGCGCACGCGCCCGCAGCTCCAAGCTTCCGTTGATCCGCCGCCTCTGGGGCGCGCGTGCGCCGCCCCAGCCCCCCCAAGCTCGGCGAGCAGGTGCCCGCAGCCGCGCGCTCCACGCTGCCGCCGCAGCGCGCCCCACCAGTCCAGCCCTTAGGCGGCCGCCGGCCCCCCTGCTCTGCCCAGCTGCAGTGTGCGCATCCAACCCTGGGCTCGCTTCTCCCGCCGCTGCACCTCGCCCCGTCGCTGCGCCCCCCTCCCGCGCCCAGCACGCCCAGCTCGCCGCGCTGGGCCCCGCCCTCCGCCCCCCCCCATCTGCGGGCGGGGGCCCACGCGCATCCCCAGCCCCCGGCCCCCCGCCTCGCCTGCTTCACCAGCGAGGCGCCGACGTTCTGGTGTTTGTCCTTGAACTCGATCGCCTTGGCCACCGTCACGCCATCCTTGGTAATTTTCGGCGCGCCGTAGCTCTGCTCGATAACCACGTTGCGGCCCTGGGGGGACGGGGGGGG
>PCFQ01000020.1:581334-594919 GCA_003063905.1 Chlorella sp. A99
CCCCACCCCACCCTACCCCACCCCACCACCACCACCACCTCCAACACACACCCTGACATACCACCCCCACGGCTCCCCCTCCCACAGTGGCAGAAGGCGGCCGCCAGCAGTGAGCTGTCGGCTCCCGTGGCACGCACCTCTGCAGGCGCCGCCTCTTCCTACAGCGCCGGGGAGGACGAGGTGACTGGGCTGGGTGAGTTGTCCATGCGAGGCGTGCGGTGCCGTCCCGAGCGCTCCCCTCCTGCCTGCCCTGTCTTGTGTCCCCGGGGGTCGCTCGGCCGCCGACCGACTGCGCTGCCCGTCCTTTCCAACCCTTCCGTGCAGGCCAGCTGATGGCGTTCTCCGGCCCCGCCCCCGAGCTCATCAATGGTGAAAGCCGCGAAAGGAAGGAGGCGGGTTGCATGGGGACTGCCGCCCTTGCGCCGCACCGGCCCCACCGCCGCACCGGCCGGGCCACCTCTGCCCTCCCGCCTCGGCCGCCCCTCTGCAGGCCGCCTCGCCATGCTGGCGTTCGTTGCCGCGCTGGGCGCGGAGCTGTCCAGCGGAGAGAGCGTGCTCCGGCAGGCGGCCGAGGAGCCCACCGGGGTGGCGCTGGCCGTCGTCACTTCTGCGGTGGGTGGCCGAGCGGGCGGACTGCGCGCTGCGGAGGCCGGTGCCGGGGGATCTGCGCACGCTGCGCAGGCGCTGGCAGGCTCCTGCGCTCCCTTCTGTGTTGTTTCTGTTTGAGGATAGGGTTCTGCGGGCCCGCTCCCATGCGCTCGCAGGTGGCCTCGCTCATCCCCCTGCTCTCCACCACCCGCCGCGAGGCTTTTGGCCCCTTCTCCCCCGCCGCCGGTGCGCCGCGCGGCTGCAGCCCCGTGCTGCGCCGTGCTGCAGCAGGGGCCTGTCCAGCCAGGGCGGGAGCGATGGCTGCTTGCGCGCGCCTCTGGCGGGCGCGGCGTCGCCTGACGGTCCCTCCCCCACTGCTCACTGCTCACGTCCCACCGCCCCCGCTCCGCAGAGATGCTCAACGGCCGCGCCGCGATGCTGGGCTTTGCTGCGCTGCTCTGCCTTGAGAAGCTCCATGGCGCTGCCCTGTTCTGAGCAGGCCAGGAGGGAACCAAGCAGGGGGTGAGCAAAGCCCCTTGCGCACGCTGCGGCGGTCACACCCGCGGCACGCCTGCCCGGCCCGGGTGCGTGGCCGTGCCTGCCGCCCCCGCGCCGGCCACCTGACAAGCACGAACCCCCACGACACAGCGCCCACGTGTGTGAATGTTCCATTCATAGCTATCTCTGTGTGGCATAATAGGAATTTTCAGTGGCATTTGATTCGGTGCTCATCCCTCGGCCCCCTGATGACACCCTTCGGCAGCTGTCGTTCCCGCCCCCGCGCGGGGCCTCTGAACCCGTCCAGACCGTTGGCTTGACACGAATGAAATCAGAAACAGCGCTCTGACAAACAGTGTAATCGTTGAGTAGCGAGAGTGGTGCAACAGGGGTCGGGCCGGCGCGGCGTGAGCCCAATGGAGCAAGCAAGAGGTCGCGCCATCCGGTGTGCCTGCCGGGGTTCTGCGGCAGCCTGGGCGGCGCGGCTGCCGCCCGGCAGCGGCAGCGCGGCATCGAGCCTGCGCGCGTCGTGCGTGCCGGCCGGTGTGAGTGAGGCGTGCTGGGCCGTGATGGGTGCATCGGGCTCCTGCCCCGGGGCCTCAGGCCAGGTCCGCCTCCTCGGGTGTCTTGGTCACGAGGGACAGCGCGTGCACTGGGTGCTGCAGCTCCTGCGCCACGGGGGGCGGGGGGCGGGGGGCGGCGGTGCTCGGCGCGCGGGCTGGGGCGCGTCGCTGCTGCCCGCGACCCCCGCGCGCGCACGCCTCCCTCCAGGCGTCCACGTGCCGCGCGCGCCGCCGCCCCAGCGCCACCCGCGCACTCGCGCGCCGGCGGTCCCCCCGCCGCCCACCCGAACCTCCGCCACCACCGCTGCCGCCGCCCACCCGCTCACCGCCCACACCCGCCCGCCCACACACATACCCTCCCCCCACCCTCCCCCCACCCATCCCAGCACCCTCTCCCACCCCTTCCAGGATCTGATACACCAGGCGGTGGCGCTTGATGGTGGAGAGCCCCTCAAACTCGGGGGACACGATCTCCAGCGCGAAGTGCGTCTCGCCCGTTGTGGCGGCCGCGCTGCCAAAGTGGCCCGCGTGCCCCGTGTGCCGGTCGCTCTCGTTCACGATGTGGAGCTGCGAGGGTGGGGCGGAAAAGAGGGGCAGGGGTGCGGGTGAGAGGGGGCGCGGCGCGGGAGGGCAAAGCACGGTCTCTGCCCGTGGTGCCCGAACCAAACTCTGCCCGCGGTGCCTGAACCAAACTACCGCCCTATCAATGCTGGGGTGCGGCCCCGCCGCTGCCGCCCCCCACCTTTGCTGGGTTAAGCTGGTTGGTCAGCTTGCGGCGCATGGAGTCTGCGACCGGCGTGGCAGAGGGGCCTGCCTCGGCCGCCGCGGCCGCCGCGGCGCCGGCGCCGGCGCCGCGCGCGCCGTTGCCGCCGGCCGCCGCGCCGTTGCCGCTGCTGCTGGGGCCGGCGCCCGCGGCCTGCTGCGTCAGCAGCTCGAGGGACCGCCGCTGCATGAGCCTGCAAAGAGGGGCGGGTGCCGGCGCCGGCGTCTGGCGTGCAGCTCGGCCGCCCCATGGCCCGCCGCCCCATGGCCCACCGCCCCATGGCCCACCGCCACATGACCCGCCGCCCCATGACCCGCCAGATAGGAAACGCACAGGGGGACGAACAGCCGTGCGCGAATCGGCGGGCCTGCCGCCCGTCTTCCCGCCCGGCCGCCCGCCCCCCCGGCCGCCCACTTGAACATGTTGAGGAAGCCGTTGTTGCGCGAGGGCGTGAGCGCCTGCTGCAGGCCCAGCATCGCGACGAAGTCGGGGGGGACGGCCACCACCTCTGCAGGCGTGCACCCGCTCAGCCCCTGCACCAGCAGCGCCGCCAGGCCCTGCGGCAGCGGCGAGCGGGGCGCGGCGCGCGGGCCGCGACGCGTGGGCGCTCGGGAGGGGGAGGCGCACGGGCCCGCGGCCGCGCGCGCCAGCTCGCGGCGGCCCGCGCTCGCCGCCCCGCCATGCCGGGCAGGGACGGCCTCGCAGTTGCCAGCCTCGCAGCCCGGCGGCGGGCTGCGGGGTCCAGCGCCGCCTCAGCTTGGCCGGCTGCGAGCCTCACCGCCTCGCCTCGGCCGGCTGCAAGCCTCACCTCGGCCGGCTGCAAGCCTCACCGCCTCACCTTGGTTAGCTGCGAGTCGGAGTCTGCCTTCCAATAGACGCGGCCGTCGGCCCGCAGCTCTGGCACGACCCACACCTGCGCGCGCCGCCGCGCGTGCCGCCGCGGCTCTCGGCGCTCGCCCCGGCTGCGCAGGCGCCCGCAGGGCGGAGTGGAAGGCGCACGTCGGCCCCGCGCTCGGCAGTGGAGGGTGCACCCACCTGGCTCACACAGCCCTGCACCTTGTTCTCCTTGGTGTGCAGCTCCACCGGCAGCTTCTCCAGCTTGGTGGCGTAGAACAGCAGCTGCTTGTAGCGCTGCGGCGGAGAGGGGAGAGCGAGCGGGCGCGCGGGGAACGATGGCTCGGGGAGGGCGAGCGCGGAGCTGTGGCGCCCCTCGCCGACCCATGCGGCGCGCGCGGCGGCTGCGGCGGTCCCTCCCTGCCCAGCAGCGGCTTGCGTACGCTGCGTGCGCAGTGCGAGAGGTGCAGTAGCAAGGCGACTGTCTCGGGAATGCAAGAGTCCCCAGCCGCCCGCCCGCGGCGCCTCACCGCCATCGGGTCGGGGACGGCCTGAAACGACTCCACGAGCGACTTGAGGCTCTGCGGCAGCTCAGCCGTGGAGGCGGAGGCCCGAACGGGCGCTGCCTGCGCGAGACGTGAAGGTGTTGGTGAACACATCACGAGTTGAGGCCAGCTTGTTCCTGTGCGTCACAGCCGCACGCACCTGCCGAACCAATCGCTGCGGCCTGAGGCGCGATGCGGGCGCCCGGCACACTGGCAGCCTGCGGGGTGCAAGAGAGCGCGCTTGCATGGCTTGCAGTCTATCGGCAGGAGAGCGGAAAGCACGCTGGAGCGATCAGCTCGAGTGGATGAGAGCAGGCGCATGCCGCGCGTTGGCGGGCAGGCCTGGCGGCGGTGCCGGGGGCGCGCTTTGCTGCGCGCGGCCTTCCTCGCCCGGTGCTCGGTGAATCCATTACAGTGCTGTGGGCAGGTACAGTGTGCGCAAATTAGGGAGGAGCAGGGGCGGTGCTGAGGAACTGGTGCTTCAGGTGCCAGCTGCGCAGGCCGCGCCGAGGCGGCTGTGGCCTCGGGGCGCGTCAAGGCATGCACAGTAAGAAACAGGCGGTCCGGGCGAAAAGAAGATGGATGGGCTGCTGCTAAATCACACATGGATTCGTGTTGAGAGGCCCACTATCAATGCTGCCGCGGCGGGCAGGGGCGGACAGCCGAGGCGCCGGCGTCGCCGCCGGCAGCCTCGCGCCTGCCCCGCCTGTCGTCGCAGCCATGTTGCATGCGTTGTGCGCTGACGGGGGCAGCAGCCTGCTTGTGCACCACACGCAGGCATCAAGGGCGCGCATCGCCGGCTGCTGCCAACTCCCAAACAGCGAGCTAACGGCGCCGCAGGCCAGTGGGCCACTCGGCGGCGGGCTCAGTTGGCGGGCGGCTCGTTCTCGCTGTTGCGCCCGCTCCGCCGCTTGGCGCCGCCCTTGGGCGCGGCGCCGCCCAGCGTGACGGTGGCAGTCGCGTCGCCGGCGCCGGGGGCGGGCACCGCGCCCAGGGGGGTGCCCTGCTTGCAGCCGCCGGCGACAAAGGCGGCGTCGGCGGCGGGGTCGCCCTGCGGGTGGACAGGCAGAGGGGGCGGGGGGCGCGCGGCAGACTCAAACGCAGATGTGCGCGTGCGTGGCCCACCGCGCCCAGCAGGCCGCGCCTCCTTCTCCCCCTTCCTTCCGCCGCTCCCCCCGCCGCATCGCCCCACACGCTCGGTCCCGGGCGCGCGGCCGCGCGTGCAACCACACGCCCGGCGAGCCCCCGCGCCGCGGCGGCGCCCCGCTCGCCTCGCGCCGCAGGCGGTGCACGCGGCTCCAGGGGCCGATGGAGGGGTCCACGAGGAAGCGCCAGAGCACCCAGCACCACGAGGTGTGCGCCCGCAGGTGGTTGTAGTACTCGGGCGCGATCTGGCGCAGCTGCGAGGGCGGGAGGGCCGCAGGGAGCGCGCGGTGGGAGGGGTTAGATCGCCGGAGCGGAGGAGGGGAGGCCGGCGCGGGAGGGGCCGCGCGGCGGCGCGGCGGAGGGCGCGGAGGGCCCCCGAGCCGGCGGCGCTGCCGCCGCCGCCCTCGCCGCACCCTGTAGAGGCGGGTGTGGGGGATCTGCGGAAAGTCGTGGTGCTCGTTGTGGTACCCGACGTTGTAGGAGAGCAGGTTGAGCGGGCCGTAGTAGCTGTACGTCTCCTGCCCCGGCTCAAACATGTAGTGCTCCGCCAGCAGGTGGCCTGCGCGCGCGGAGGGCGAGAGGGGAGGCGGTCGGCAGGGGGCGGGGAGGGGCGGCAGGGGGGCGGCGCGCAGCAGGCGGCCGCACGCAGGGCGGCCTCGCCGGCCCTGCCGCCCCGCGCGCGCCTGCCATGGGGTGGGGTCCGCCGCCCAGGATGGCTCCCATCATCAGGTAGACAAAGGGCTTGAAGCCTGCACGGCGGGGGTGAGGGAGGGGAGTCGGCAGGCAGCGGCAGGCATCTGGCAAGGCCCACGCGCCCCCCCCCCCCCCCCCCCCCCCCGGGGCGCACCTCCCCAGTAGAGCACGGCGAGGTCAAAGGGGACGACGAGCAGCCAGTTGAGGAGGTCCTGGGTGGAGAAGGGCTTGGGGCGGACCAGCAGCGGGCGCGCGCCGTAGATGCAGAGGTACACAAAGTTGAAGATGAGCTGCGCGCGGGGGGAGGGGTGTGTGGGGGGGGGGGCAACGGGGGGGCGTTGGGAGCGGCGGCGGCTGGGAGGAGCAGCGGTAGGGGGAGGCGGCGGGCTGGGGCGGCGGTTGGGAGGCGAGGGAGGGGGAGCGCCCGCGACGAGAGGGGGACGACGGCGCGAGGCGGGGAGCAGCAGGCGCGGCGCAGAGGGGAGGGGGGAGCACGGGCGCCCGTGGCGTGCGACGCAGAGCGCGGCGGGCCCCTCGCTGCGACGCCGTCCTGGGGCCGTGCTGCCTTGCCGCCTCCCGCCCACCTTGGTGAACTTGTTGCGGACAAACTTGGCCTCCCAGGCGGTGGGCAGGTCGACGTCGCCGCCGTCGACGCCCTGCCAGGGTGAGCAAGAGGCGGAGGGAGCGGAGGCACGCGCGCGTCGAGGCGCCGAGGGCGCCGGCGCGGCTGCCGCCCGCCAACCCCGCCCCCCGCCCGCCGCCCCGCCCTCTGGGCCGTCCACGTGGCCTCCGCCCCTGTTCCGAAACAGAGGAGGCGCCCTGCTCCAAAACGGAGAGAGAGCTCCGACCGCATTCGCTCTCCGCCCCTGTCCCAACACAGAAAGAGGGCTCCGAAACAGAAGAGAGCTGATCTCACCAGGAAGAGGTGGTGGTCGTGGTGGTACTCCCGAAACTTGACCGCCACGGGTATGATCAGCGGCAGGTTGGCAAACAGCGCGAGCAGGCGGTTCAGGTTGGGCGAGCGGAAGGCCAGAAAGTGGCTGACCTCGTGCTGCGATGGGGAGGGCGGGTTGTGGTAATGGCAGGGGGGTGGGGTGGGGGCGAGGGGCGACAGCCGAGGGCCGAGCGTGGCGGAATCAGAGGGGCATGCAGGGGTCGGGCCGGTGGCGGCAGCCGCCCCTTGCTCCAGTGCATGCTCCCACGCACAGTCTCACACCCCCACCACACCCCTCACACCCCTCCAACTGCTCCCCACGCCTCCCGCCCCGGCCCCCCGCGCGCCGCACCTGCGCGGTGAACAGGTTTTGGTTGAGCGTGCCCGACAACAGCCAGCCGGTGAGCAGCACCCAGCCCCAGCTCCAAGAGCGGCTCCACCAGGCCAGGGCAAACTGGGCGAGCACCACGCCAGTGACCTGGGGGCGGCGCGGGCGGTTGGCGGCGCGGCGCGCGTTTCAGCGAGCAAGAGCGTGCTTGCAGCTGCGTGGCGAGGCGAATTGAGCCGCCTCGCAGCGCCTTGCCAGGTGCGGCGGCGGTGCGGGGCAGCGGCAGAGGAGAGGCAATGCGGCCCTGACAGCTCGCGGTCACATCACCTGCCACTGCTCAGCCACTGCTCAGGCGCGCCCGCCCCAGGAAAACTGCTGCCGGCTGCGACTCACCACCCAGGCGGTCTGGTGGTCGTAGCCATAGAGCTTGCGGATCTGGTCCCCATACTTGGCCAGCAGCTCGCGGCGGCGGATCATGTGGGGCTCGCCAGACGCGCTGCGGCAGGCGGGCGCAGGCAGGCGGCGGCGCGAGCGCGCAGGCGGCGAGCTGTCAACAACCATTCCCTCGGCGGCGTGCGGGCCAGCGCCCCCAAGGGCCGCCCAATCGCGATCGCAGCGGCCGCGCAGCGGCAGAGGCGACGTGGCTCAGGCGGCACTCACACCCAGTGAAAGCGGCGCCCCTCTGCGAAGCTGGCGTCATTGGGGTCCACGCGGGGGAACCTGTAGACCTCCTCAGCAGGAGGAGGGCCAGCAGGGCTCTCGGTAACCGTGGTGGTCACAGTCATGGCGTCGAAACACGCAGCGCTGGGGCTGTCGCTGTCGTGCGCGATGGACAAGTGGGATGCAACTGGAGTGATAGGAGAGTTCTCAGTTTAAAACGGCGGTGCGGGGCACGTCAACAAGCTGCCAGTCGGCCTGTTGCTGGGTGGCTGGGATCATAAATGAGTCCTGTGGACTGCAGAAAGCCTGCAACAGCCGGACTCTGGCGAACTGGCCAATTTGGCAGCCAGCCGGGGACGGCTTCATGACCTAGCCGCAACTCGAGCCCCTGCACCCATTGCAGCATTGAGAGAGGCCCGCCGTTCCGTGGGACGGGTCTTGATCGCAGGGCAGCATTGCGCGGCCAAACCCTGTAATCCCTCGCTCCCATGGCCGCATGCTGGCGCGGAGCGCAGGCTAGGTTGCGCGGCAACCTGATGGGCGCCGGCCGCCTGCTTCCAGGTCGGTCCATGCACGCCGCATGCCGCCCGCTCGCCTCCCGGGCCGCGATGCCAACTTGCCCAACCGCACTGCCCCTGCCGCACGCAGGCCTGCTCCTGGAGGCTGCGCTCGGCGCCGCCACGCCCTTGGCCGCCGCCGCGCCAGCCACGCCCGCCGCGGTCTGGGCGGCCGCCGCGCGCGCCACGCCGCCCACGGCCGCCCAGCTGCACGCGGCGCGCGGCTGGGCGTCTGTCAAACCAGAGGACACGGTGTACGCGGGGCCGTCGGCGCCCTCGCCCAAGCGCGTCACACTGCGCACGCTGCGAGCCAAGTACCAGGCAGGCGTCCCCATCTCCATGGTCACCGCCTACGACTACCCCTCTGCCGTGCACGTGAGGCGGGGGGCTGGGAGCAGCAGGGGGCCGGAGAGGCTGGGGCAGGCAAGGGGCCTCGGGCGGCGGGCGGGCGCAGCAGTCGCAGGCGGGCAGGCGGCAGCTCAGACGCGAGGTGCGCCGGCGGGCCGCGCGGCGCGGCGCGGCGACGCACGCCGCCCCCTTGCCGAGGAGCAGGCCCGCTGGCCGTCGCCGGCCGCCGCCGGCTCTCTCCCACCCCCTGCCCCCGCCCCCTCCCTCCTGGCCCCCCCGCCCGCCGCCGCGTGTGTGCGCATGCGCGCCAGGTGGACGACGCCGGGATCGACATTCTGCTTGTGGGGGACTCGGTGGCCATGGTTGTGCACGGCCACGACACGACGCTGCCCATCACCCTCGACGAGATGCTCGTGCACTGCAAGGCGGCCGCGCGGGGCGCGCGCCGCGCTTTCCTCGTGGGTGACATGCCGTTTGGCTCGTTCGAGGCCAGCGCGGAGCAGGTGGGCGGGGGGCAGGGGGCGTAGCCGCGTCCGGGCCGCCGTAGCCGCATCCGGGCCGCGGCGCGGCGGCGTGGGCGCTCGGGCGGGTGGTGCGGGGGTGTCGAGCGCCGTGGCGCGGCGGCGCGGGAGGGCGGCCCCCTGTCCTCCCGCCGGGGGAGATGGGGCAGCGGGCAGGGGCTGCAGGGGCGGGCGGCGCGCGCGCGCGCTCGCCGCTGCGGTGGCGGTGGGTCTCAGCCCGGCCTTGCCTGGCGCACAGGCGGTGCACGGCGCCGTGCGCATGCTCAAGGAGGGCTGCATGGACGCGGTGAAGATGGAAGGGGGCTTTCAAAACCGCGTCAAGGCGGTGCGAACGGGGGGCCGCCGCCACAGTCACATGCAGCGCAAGGGGTGGGTGGCGCCGGGCAGCGGGCAGCGGGCGGCCGTTGGCACAGAGAGTGCCGTGCCAGGCCTTTGCAGATGGCTGTGGCTGGCCGCGCGATCTGGCTTCACTGACTCTAGGGCCGTGGGGGGGCAGGGGTGCCGGAGCCGTGGGTCTTGGCGACCGTGGCGCGCTGCACGGGGGGCTGCAGGGGTGCGCGGCTGAGCCGCGCGGCATCCCCGCCTGTGCGCGCGCCTGCCCTGCCCCCAGGTGGCCGCCGTGGTCGAGGCGGGCGTGGCGGTGATGGGGCACGTGGGACTGACGCCCCAGGCCATCAGCGTCCTCGGCGGTTTCCGCCCCGCGGCGCAGTCTGCCAGGTGCGACTGCCGGGTGCCGCCCGGCGCAGGCGCGCCGCCGCCGGCGCGCGCCTGCTCGTGCGCGAACAGCGGCGCGCCGCTGCACGCCTGGGCCGGGGGCCGCACGCGCCCGCGTGCTACTCTGTGGCCGCGATGGCAACGGCGCCCCCCGCGCTCCTCTCTGCCTCTCTGCAGCGAGGCGCTGCGAGTAATCAAGGAGGCCAAGGCCCTGGAGGCCGCCGGCTGCTTTGCGCTGGTGCTGGAGTGCGTGCCAGAGGTGGTGGCGGCCGCCATCACGCGCGAGGTCGGCATCCCCACCATCGGCATTGGCGCGGGCGCCCACACCAGCGGACAGGTGCGGTGCGCCGAGGCGGGGTGGGCGGCGGGCACGCGCGCGCGGCCCGGGACGCGGCGCCGCTGGCGGGCAGGCAGAGGAGGCAGGCGGCCGCATCCGCCCCCCGGGGGGCGCGCTTGGGCGCCCGCGCCGGCCACCGCCCGCCTGTGCATCGATCCCATCCTCCGCCTTTCCACCCTGCCCCTCTGCCTCTCCTTTCTACCCTGCCCTCCCACAGGTGCTGGTCTACCATGACCTGCTGGGCATGATGCAACACCCCCACCACGCCAAGGCAAGGGGCAGGGGCGGCGCAGGGGGCGCGAGCGGCGCGGGGCACAGGGGCGCGGGAGCTCGGGCGCGCCGCGGCCGCGGCCCCGCGCGCTTCCTCTGCCCCCGCCCCATCTCAAGGCCGGTTTCGCCCCTCCCCTCAATCATGCCTTTCCTGCGCATCTCTGCTGCTCGCAGGTCACGCCCAAATTCTGCAAGACCTACGCCTCAGTGGGGGCCGTCATCCAGCAGGCGCTGACGGGTGGGCGGCCACAGGCGCAGGCCGCGGCGGGGGCTGCCCCGCCCGCGTGGAGCCCGGCGCCGCCGCCGGCCCCCACTTGCCACCTCCTCTGCCCACCACCCGCTGCGTCCACGGAACTCACCCACTCTTTCCACCTGCCCTTCCCGCCCTGCCCAGAGTACCACAGCGACGTCACCACCAAGGCCTTCCCCTCGGCGCGCTACTCCCCCTACCGCATCCCCCCCGGCGAGCAGGCCACCCTGCTGCGCGCGCTGGAGCAGGAGGGCCTTAAATATGCGGCAGAGACGGTGACCCTGGCGGCCGCCTGCCAGCCATTCTGATGCCTGTCGCAGGCCGCCGACCGGCCGCTCCGACGCCTTTTGCCGGCAGCCGACCCGCCATTCCGGCGCGCGCGCTGGGCCTTGTGGAGTGCGTGGCACCGACGTCCGGCGGCCTGTTGAACTGTCTGCTCCCAAAGACTGCTGCTTTGTCCGCACTGCACACTGCTTGCACTGCTTCATTTTATCCATTGTTTGCTTGAGATTGCACAGCGGCGCAGCTGAACTGCGTGTGATGATGCAGGGATTTGTCTGTCATTGTGGCCAAATGGCGTGGAGAAAAGGCAGAATGACGTAATAACAATGCGGCACGTGCGCCGCCAGCCACATCCTCCAGACCCCCTGGGGCGGCGCGGGCTATCTCCAGAGGCGCCTGCAGAGGCATCGGCCGCTGCCTGAACGCCGCCCTGCTTCCTCGGCACGCGCTGGCGCCGCACCCGCGCTTCCTGCAGTGCAAATGGATGACAAGGTGGCGCGCGAGGCGGCAGGCGCCGACCCAGAGGCCGAGGGCTTCCAGCAGCAGATGCATCCAGGCGGCAGACAAGGCGACAGCATCCAGCAAGCTCGCCAAATGCGAGCTGGTCTGCATTCTCTGGCACTTGCAGGTGGGCGCGCGCGCTGGCGCCCCAATCAAAAGTGAGCACATTTGATTGATTCTTGCACGAATCGCCTCGTGCCGCGGGCGGAGGTGCCGCCGGCAGGCGCCCCCCTCGGGCTTCGCGGAGGCCCTGGTGCAAGACGACCCCGGGTCGTTTTGCACCAGCCTGCGTCCCCGCCCGCCCCGCTCTGCAAATCCTGGTCAGCTACATTGCCAGCGGGCAGCAGCAGGGCGCGCGCTTGCTGCGCGGCGGCCACGGCATCGGCGACAAGGGTTACTACGTCGCTCGCATTGTGTTTGCCGATGTCACCGGTGAGAGGGGAGTGGGGGGTGGGGGTGGGGGTGAGAGGGAGGGACCCCTTCGTCGAGGCGCATGCGCACGTGGGGGAGGGGCCCAGCAGGGCTCCCCTGCCGGCAGGAGAGCCCAGCGCTGCGGAGGCGCGGGGCGCCGCCCGCGCCGCCGAGCTCCCCGCGCGTTTGGCACCTTACCCACCTTACCCACCTTGCAAGCCCCGTCCCGCTGCTCAGCTCCCCCTTGTTCAGTTTGGAGTCGAATTCCTCCAGCGCCACCGGGTAGTTGCAGTCGCCCATGTGCCGGCACTGCGCGTAGCCAATGCCCAGGTCCGATCGCAACCGATTGCACGATTCCCATGCTGAATCGCGAACACACGTCGTTAGGGGGCACTGCATGGCCGAGTGAGCTCTCGGAGAAGCTCCGGGCAGGAAATACGCTCGCTTCTGCTTGCACGTAGCTACGTCACGTAGATACGTGAGCTCCGTGGAGGGCGGAATCTGCCTTTGTAGGGGCCGGAAAGGAATGCGAAAGCGAGCAAGACTGAAAGGGCGCCCGCCCGCCCACCCGCCCGCCTGCCCGAGGCGTGCCTACGGCCTGCAGCCCTCTCCCCCGTGCGCCCCCTTTCAGCAAGGAATCATTGCAAAGAATGCCGTGCAAAGCGCTTAGCTCTGGCGCGCGCTGCTCTCGCACAACACCAAGTGGTGTTTAACAGAAGACGCAGCTGTCCTCGGTGGGGTCGGGCAGCATCAGCACCCGCCCCAGCAAGGAGTCTGCCTCCACCGCGTTGCAGCGCGGCATCTGGCGCTTGAGCACCAGGTGGGAGGCATATTCCCAACGCATGCACAACAGGCGTGTTGCCACGCTCTTGCCAGCGTGCCGTGTCATGGTCAGTCAGCCCACACAGGCGGCCTTGAGGGGTGCACCCGTGCTCTTGCCCGGCAGCGTGAGCTCATGAGCGCAAACGTCAGGGTCTGCGGCAGAAGGTGAGCAGAAGGGTTGGAAACGATCAGCCTCGAATGGTGCAGTGGTGCGCGCGCATACATCACTCCCCGCCAGCCCCGCCGCTCTGCACGCCCAGCCAGCCCTGCCCTCCCGCCACTTCACGCCAGTCGCACCAGTCCTGCAGCCACAGCAGGCCCCCACCAGCCCAGCAACCCCATCCACGTGCCTGCTCGGGCGCGTCCAGCATAATTCTGTGCAGAGCATTGTCGACTACCAGCGCTTTCAGCGCCACCTTCTCGGGGTACATGTGGTGTGATACTTGGTGGCGCGCTTGAGCATCTGAATGTACCTGCACACAACAGCAGCAGCAGCACAAGCGCTGGCATTGCTCCTCTCTCCCCTCGTGGCCTCGGTCCCCTCTCCTCTCATGTGCGAGCACCGTTTGTGCACACTCACCGCTCGATCGAGAGCTCCTTCTTCGCAGCGATGCCCCCCCTCTGCGCATCCTGCCTGGGTGCATGCACAGTCAGCAGGTGAAGGTTGAAGGTGCACACATAGTGGGGGAACTCCTGTGTTGTGGTTGAAGGCCGAGGAGGAAGGGAATCAAGGGGCGCTTTGGGAAGCACGGCAGGCGGCAGGCGCTCCGGGGGCGCGGCGGGTTTCAGAGGTGCTGTGTACCCCCGCCCTCCCCCTCCTCCATCACACCACACGCTCCCTAGCCTCCCTCGGCGACCCCGCCTCCCTCCGTGCCCACACCCTCTCCCCTCTTACCACCACACCACACACCGCCCGCCCCGCCCCCCCCCCCCCCCCCCCCCCCTGCCCCACCCACCCCCCCCCCCCCCCCCCCCCCCCCCCCCCCCCCCACCCCCCCCCCCCCCCCCCCCCCCCCCCCC
>PCFQ01000020.1:614936-638498 GCA_003063905.1 Chlorella sp. A99
TGCTCGCTTTCTTCATTTCCGTCTTCGTTTGCATTACACTATGACACGCAAGATCCAATGGCATGCTCGGAAGGCTCGGGCGCAGCCGCACAACAGCGGCATGCAGCGCCATCCTGCTGGGGGACGGTGGCAGGAGCGCGCCATCCTGAGGTGGGACGGAGGGTGGTTGAGCCGTCCCGCGTCTGCCATCCCCGCCATGTCGCCGCCGCCATCCCCGCCGCTCACCATCCTTCTCCCGAGTTCCCGTGCGCCATCCCCCCAACCAGTGCCAGCCCTCAAGTTGAAGGTGCACACGTAGTGGGAGAACTCCTGTGTTGTGGTTGAAGGCCGAGGAGGAAGGGAATCAAGGGGCGCTTTGGGAAGCACGGCAGGCGGCAGGCGCTCCGTGGGCGCGGCGGGTTTCAGAGCACGCAGGCGTGTCGGCCTCTCGCGCACCCGCCTGCATCCTATTCCCACCTCCTCCTTACTCCTCCACCATTTTCATGAAGGTGCTGATGTTCTTCTCCACACGCCGCAGGCTGGCCTGGTTGTAGGGCTCGGGGGCATTGGCTGGCATGCCGTCTGGGATGGTGCCGCGGAAAGTGCAGCAGCGACTGGCGCTTACTGGCGCAGGCAGCCCCACATCGTCTTCAGCTTTGCGGGCAGCAGCTCCTCCTCAGCCAGCCTGTGCAGAAGCGCAAGCCAGGGGTTCATTAGAGGCAGGAGGGCTCTTGGGACGTGCAGCACATGGGGCACAACCTGCTGTCAGCCAGCGCGCCTGGCGGGCACAGGCGGGCAGGCGTGCCTGGCAAACAAGTAGCAACGCGCTGACATTGCAGCCAGCGTCGCTGGCTTGCCTTCTGCGTCCACTGGACGCAGCAGGCAAGCCAGGTGGGTGGTCCCAGTCGGTGTGCCTGCTGTGTGGAGGGTCGGTGGGAGGGCATCAACCTGCCAGGGCATCAACCTGCCATCGACCCTCCACAAACTCGGGGTTTGTAAAGCAGGCCTGGATCAAGCTCTCCACGTAGAAGAGGTGGAAGGTCTGGAGGAAGATGGGAAGTGCAAGGGATGGGCGGTGTTAAACAGTGCCAGTAGAGCAGAGCAGGCAGCAGGGCAGGCTGCAGGGGTGGCTGGAGGGGAGGGGAGGGGAGGCAGGAAGGGAGGCTAGCCACCCCTGCCCCGGGCAGCAGTGCACTGCTTGGGCCAAGGCACAGAGGAGGAGGGGATCGAGCTGTGCAGCGCTGCCTGGAGCAGAGGCAGCACCAGCCAGGTGCAGGGTGCAGGGAAAGCGTGGCGGTGCCGCGCGGCAGCCACTCAGGTGGCAGGCAACAGCGCCGCAGCGGCTCAGCCGCAGGCGGCAGGGGGGTGTGGAGGGAGGGCGCACAGGCATTGTATGCTTGCCGGAATCAGCCTGAGCCTGCCGCCCTTGCGCGCCGGCTGGAAACGCGCCTGCTGGCACTCCCAAGCTTGGCACTTGTTGTCCTCCTTCCACTCGCGCCGCGGCTGGGCACACCATGCAGCCCCTGGGGCACACGTGGTACTCACACTCGGCCAGGTTGGGCACGCCGAGGTCTGTGTGAGGGGGGAGCAGGTAATAAGGTAAGTCATCGTGAGCGCACAGTTCTGAGGGCGACCGCCACCGAGTCGCCAGCGCATTGCCCCGACGCCCTGCGCGATTTCCACAGCTCACCTTCCGCACCAGGTAGAACGAGGGAGGCCCTTCTCCGGTCAGCGCTCAGATCTGTCGCGCCCACGCGGATGTCCGTGAGTGCCCCGTGTTCCGTCAGGCAGGATGTTGAGGCAGACGGTGAGGCGATCCATCGCCTGCCTGAGCTCCCTGCTGTCCTCCCCGCGCTCCGCCAATTCAGATCACGATGCANTTCATTCCCACCGTCTGTCACGGTTCAGTGATTGACCAATATACAGACGTTAATGTAACTATCTACTATGGTGCCGCGGAAAGTGCAGCAGCGACTGGCGCTTATTGGCGCAGGCAGCCCCACATCGTCTTCAGCTTTGCGGGCAGCAGCTCCTCCTCAGCCAGCCTGTGCAGAAGCGCAAGTCAGGGGTTCATTAGAGGCAGGAGGGCTCTTGGGACGTGCAGCACATGGGGCACAACCTGCTGCCAGCCAGCGCGCCTGGCGGGCACGGGCGGGCAGGCGTGCCTGGCAAACAAGTAGCACCGCGCTGACATCGCAGCCAGCGTCGCTGGCTTGCCTGCTGCGTCCACTGGACGCAGCAGGCAAGCCAGGTGGGTGGTCCCAGTCGGTGTGCCTGCTGTGTGGAGGGTCGGTGTGAGGGCATCAACCTGCCAGGGCATCAACCTGCCATCGACCCTCCACAAACTCGGGGTCTGTAAAGCAGGCCTGGATCAAGCTCTCCACGTAGAAGAGGTGGAAGGTCTGAAGGAAGATGGGAAGTGCAAGGGATGGGCGGTGTTAAACAGTGCCAGCAGAGCAGAGCAGGCAGCAGGGCAGGCTGCAGGGGTGGCCGGAGGGGAGGTGAGGCAGGAAGGGAGGCTAGCCACCCCTGCCCCGGGCAGCAGTGCACTGCTTGGGCCAAGGCACAGAGGAGGAGGGGATCGAGCTGTGCAGCGCTGCCTGGAGCAGAGGCAGCATCAGCCAGGTGCAGGGTGCAGGGAAGGCGTGCCGGTGCCGCGCAGCAGCCGCTCAGGTGGCAGGCAACAGCGCCGCAGCGGCTCAGCCGCAGGCGGCAGGGGGGTGTGGAGGGAGGGCGCACAGGCATTGTATGCTTGCCGGAATCAGCCTGAGCCTGCCGCCCTTGCGCGCTGGCTGGAAACGCGCCTGCTGGCACTCCCAAGCTTGGCACTTGTTGTCCTCCTTCCACTCGCGCCGCGACTGGGCACACCATGCAGCCCCTGGGGCACACGTGGTACTCACACTCGGCCAGGTTGGGCACGCCGAGGTCTGTGTGAGGGGGGAGCAGGTAATAAGGTAAGTCATCGTGAGCCCACAGTTCTGAGGGCGACCGCCACCGAGTCGCCAGCGCATTGCCCCGACGCCCTGCGCGATTTCCACAGCTCACCTTCCGCACCAGGTAGAACGAGGGAGGCCCTTCTCCGGTCAGCGCTCAGATCTGTCGCGCCCACGCGGATGTCCGTGAGTGCCCGGTGTTCCGTCAGGCAGGATGTTGAGGCAGACGGTGAGGCGATCCATCGCCTGCCTGAGCTCCCTGCTGTCCTCCCCGCGCTCCGCCAACTCAGATCACGATGCAAGCCCACGATCGCCATGGCAAACGAGTCTGCGGATCGTTTTCAATCGAAAGATAGTCTGCGGATCGCTATCAATCAATCGAAAATGCAGTTCCGGATCATTGGTTTGCTGGTGTCCTTCAGCTTCCCGTGCTTGGCCTGAGCGAGGGTTGTCATCAATCGCCTGTGTGCCTGCGCGAAACCTGGGCCCGCGGCCTGGGCTTTATCCAACGAGTGCGAGCATTCTTGTCTCCACCTGTCTCCCTTGGTTTGACGAGTGGGCTGTGCCAGTGTGCCAGTGTGGTTCCACGAAGTTCCAGGACCCATCAGGCGGACCATGTTCCGCCGAGCCTCCGCCCGCCTGTGCACGGTAGTCTTGCTCGCCATGTGCAACCTGTGTGTTGCCAGACAGCTCACCCAGGGTGCTCCGAACATCGCCAAAAAGCTGAATGAAAGGTGCCCCCCACAGAATGGGAATATCTGCGTGGCTGGACTGCCCAGCGCGGCCCGCTTGTTGCTTGTCGGCACAAGCCCGGTGCACTTGTGCTTGCATGACCGTGGGTGATTCACTTTCCCTGCCCCTGCTGGACGCGCTGACACCGTGGAACGGGTGCAGCACGTAAGTGCTCCGGACAGAATGGGATATCTGCGTGGCCGTGTCTGACCAGCGTGGCCTGTATTGTTCGTTGGTGCGTGCCCCCATGCATTCGTGCTTGCGTGGCCGTGGCTGATTCGACCTCCCTGCCCCTTCTGGACGCTTTGACGCCATGTACACTTGCAGCCTGTGAGTGTTCACGACTGAATAGGACTCTGTGCGTGGCCTGGTTTGCCCAGCTTGGCACTCTGTGTTGCGTGTCGGTGCATGCCCCCGTGCCCTCATGCTTGCGTGGCCATGGCTGAGTCGCCTTCCCTTCCCCTACTGGCGCGCTGACACCGTGCAATGCTAGCAGTCTGTGAGTGCTGCTGACAGATTGGGAATATCTGCGTGGCCTGGACTGCCCAGCGCGGCCCGCGTGTTGCTTGTTGGTACATGCCCCCATGCATTAGTGCTTGCGTGACCTTGAATGAGTCACTGTCCCTGCCCGTACCGGGCGCGCTGACACCGTGGAATGCTAGCAGCTTGTGAGTGCTCCCGACTGAATGGGAATCTCTGTGTGGCCGTGTCTGCCCAGCTTGGTCTGTGTTGTTTGTCGGGGCATGCCTCCGTGCGTGTTTGCTTGCGTGATTGTGACTGCCTCTCCCTTCTCGTGCTGGACGCCCTGACGCCGTGGAACGCTTGCAGCGGGTGAGTGCTCCCAACAAAATGGGAATCTCTTAGTGAGTCCTGGTCTGCCCTGCGTGACCCGTGTTGCGTATCGGTGCACGCCCTCATGCATTTGTGCTTGCATGACCGTGACTGACTCTCCCTTCAACTGCTGGGCGCCCTGACGCCGTGGAACGCTTGCAGCGTGTAAGTGCTCTCGACAGAATTGGAATCTGTGCGTGGTCTGGTTTGTCCAGCATGGCACTGTGTGGTGTGTGTCCGGGCACGCCCCCGTGCACTTGTGCTTGAGTGACCGTGGTTGACTCGCTCTCCATTCCCCCTGCTGGACGCCCTGACGCCGTGAAACGCTTGCAGCTAGTGAGTGTTCTGACACAATGGAAACGAGTTCTGTGCCGCCTGGTCTGCCCGGCGTGGCCCGTGTTGCGTGTCGGAGCACGCCCCCGTGCGTGCGTGACCGTGGCTGAGTCGCTCTCCGTTGCCGCTTCTGGACGCCCTGACGCTGTGGAACGCATGCAGCCCGTACGTGCTCCTGGTTTATTGGGAATCTCTTCGTGGTCTGGTCCACCCAATGAGGCCGGGGGCGTTCCTTGTCGGGGCATGCCCCTGTGCCCCTGTGCTTGCGTGACTGACCGATGCCCTTGCCTTCCCCTGCTGGACGCCCTGACACCGTGGAACGCTTGCAGCGTGTGAGTGCTCCCGACAGATTGGGAATCCCTGCGTGGCCTGGCCTGCCCACCGTGGCCCGCGTTGCTTGTCGGGGCATGCCATAATACACTTGTGCTTGCGTGACCGTGGTTGACTCACTCTCCGTTTCCCTTGCTGGACGCCCTCACGCCGCGGAACGTTTGCAGCCGGTGAGTCCTCCTGACAGATTGGCAATCTCTGAGTGGCCTGGTCTGCCCAGCGTGGTGCCTCCTGGCCTGGGTACCACGAGCTAATTAGCCTTATAAAGCACACTGCATTAGCTGCCAGGCAGGGGTGCGAGCCCCGAAAACTGCAGTTTTCGGGGCAAGTGGTAAAAGTGGTACCTGGCTTGCTGAAACGGCACCAACCGTCTCAGCTCGCTGGGGATGGGAACCCCTTACAGTAGCCTGGAAGCTAGGCCTAGGGTTGCGACCCCCGGCAGCCCCTCGCCCTGAAACAGGCGTGGTATAAATTGCTCAGGGGGGGACCCAATGCAAGCCAGGTTTCCTCAACCCACACCTGTGGGCATATGCTTTCCCTTTTTTTGCCCAGCGTGGCGCTGTGTGGTTGGCAGGGCATGACTCCGTGCACTTGTGCTTGAGCTGACTGTCTCTCCCTCCCCCTGCTGGGCACCCTGATGCCGTGGGACGCTTGCAGATGGCGAGCGTTCCCGGCAGAATGGGAATCTCTGCGTGCCTGGTCTGTCTGTCCAGCGTGGTACTTTGTGTTGCTTTTTGGTGCATGCCCCCGTGCACGCGCGCTATTCATCACCGTGGCTGACTCTCCATTCCCTTGCTGGGCACCCTGACGCCGTGGAATGCTAGCAGCACGTGAGTGCTCCCGACTGAATGGGAATCCCTGAGTGGCCTGGTCTGCCCAGCGTGGCCCTTTTTGCTTGTTGGTGCACGCCCCCGTGCACTTGTGCTTGCGTGACCGTGGCTGACTCGCTCTCTGTCCCCCCCTGCTGGACGTCCTTGCGCCGTGGAACGCTTGCAGCTTGTGAGTGTTCTGACAGGTTGGGAATCTCTGAGCGGCTTGGTCTGCCCTGCGTGACCTGTGTTGCGTGCCGGTGCATGCCCCGTGCCCTCATGCTTGCGTGGCCGTGTATGACTCACTTACCCTGACCCTGCTGGGTGCCTTGATGCCATGGGGCGCTTTCAGCACGTGAGTGTTCCCACCGAATAGGGATCTCTGCGTGGCCTGGTCTGCCCAGCGTGGCACTGTGTGTTGCTTGTCGGTGCATGCCCCCGTGCACTTGTGCTTGCGTGACCGCGGCTGACTCTCCCTGGCCCTGCTGGACGCCCTGACGCCGTGGAACGCTTGCAGCGCGTAAGTGTTCCTGAATGAAAATCTCTAAGTGACCTGGGCTGCCCAGCGTGGCACTGTGTGTTGCTTGTCGGGGCACGCCCCTGTGCACTTGTGCTTGCGTGACCGTGGCTGACTCGCTCTCCGTTCCCCTTCTCAACGCACTCTCAACGCCCNCCCAGCGTGGCCCGGTTGCGTGTCGGTGCACGACCGCGTCCATTTGTGCTTGCATGACCGTGACTGACTCGCTCTCACTGTCCCGGCTGGGCGCCTTGACGCCGTGGAACGCTTGCAGTGGGTGAGTGCTCCCCACAGAATAGAAATCTCTGAGTGGCCTGGTCTACCCAGCGTGGCCCGGGCACTTGTGCTTGCGTGATCGTGACTGACTCGCTCTCCGTTCCCCCTGCTGGACGTCCTGGCGTCGTGGAACGCTTGCAGCTAGTGAGTGTTCTGACAGGTTGGGAAACCCTGAGCGGCCTGGCCTGCCCACCGTGGCCCGCGTTGCTTGTCGGGGCACGCCCCCGTGCACTTGTGCTTGCGTGACCGTGGCTGGCTCACTCTTCGTTCTCCCTACTGTGCGTTCTGACGCCGTGGAACACTTGCAGCAAGTAAGTGTCCTGACAGAACAACAGTCTCTGAGTGACTTGGTCGGCCCAGCATGGCCCGTGGGCCAACAAGTTGGTGCATGCTCCGGGGCACTTGTGCTTGCGTGACTGTGGATGACTCGCTCTCACTGTCCCTGCCGGGCGCGCTGACACCGTGGAACGCTTGCAGCAAGTAAGTGCTTCCAACTGAACAGCAATATCCGAGTGACTTGGTCTGTCCAGCGTGGCACTGTGTGTTGCTCGTCGGTGGCATCCCTGGGGCAAGTGCTTGCATGACCGTGGCTGACTCGCTCTCACTGTCCCGGCTGGGCGCCTTGACGCCGTGGAACGCTTGCAGTGGGTGAGTGCTCCCCACAGAATAGAAATCTCTGAGTGGCCGTGTCTGCCCAGCGTGGCCCGGGCAATTGTGCTTGCGTGATTGTGACTGACTCTCCCTTCTCGTGCTGGACGCCCTGACGCCGTGGAACGCTTGCAGCGGGTGAGTGCTCCCAACAAAATGGGAATCTCTTAGTGAGTCCTGGTCTGCCCTGCGTGACCCGTGTTGCGTATCGGTGCACGCCCTCATGCATTTGTGCTTGCATGACCGTGACTGACTCTCCCTTCAACTGCTGGGCGCCGCGGCTCCGTAAAACGCTTGCAGCTAGTGAGTGTTCTGACAGGTTGGGAAACCCTGAGCGGCCTGGCCTGCCCACCGTGGCCCGCGTTGCTTGTCGGGGCACGCCCCCGTGCACTTGTGCATGCGTGATTGTGGCTGACCCTCCCTTCCCGTGTTGGACGCCCTGGCGCCGTGAAACGCTTGCAGCGGGTGAGTGCTCCACACAGATTGGAAATCTCTGCGTGGCCTGGTCTGCCCAGCGTGGCCCGGTTGCGTGTCGGTGCACAGCCCCATGCATTTGTGCTTGCGTGGCCGTGGCTGACTCGCTCTCCGTTTCCCCTGCTGGACGCCCTCCTGCCGCGGAACGTTTGCAGCCAGTGAGTGTTCTGACAGGTTGGGAATCTCTGCGTGGCCTGGTCTGGCCAGCGTGACCTGTGTTGCGTGTCGGGGCATGCCCCCGTGCACCTGTGGTTGGGTGACCGTAGCTGACTGGCCCTCCCTATGCCTGCTGGGCATCCTGGCGTCGTTGAATGGTTGCAGCTGGTGAGTGCTCGTGACAGATTGGGGATCCGTGCGTGGCCTGGTCTGTCCAGTGGAGCACTGCGTGTTGCTTGTCGGGCCATGCCCCGTGCATTTGTGCCTGCGTGTCCGTGCTGACCCGCTGTCCGTTTCCCCTGCTGGATGTCCGGATGCTGTGGAGTGCTTGCAGCGAGTAAGTGTTACTGAATGAGAATCTCTAAGTGGCCTGGACTGCCTGGCGTGGCACTGTGCTTTGTGCTGGGGCATGCCCCTGCACTCGCGGTATTCGTGACCGTGGCTGACTCACTCTCCGTTCCCCCTTCTGGACGCCCATGCGCCGTGAAACACTTGCAGCAAGTAAGTGCCCCTGGCAGATAAGCAAACTCCGAAAGGCCTGGTCTGTCCAGTGTGGCCCATGTTGCTTGCCACACCGACAAGCAACATGGTGCACTATTGCCTGCGTGGCCATGGCTGACTCGCTCCCCCTTCCCCTGCTGTTGGCGTTGCCACCGTCGAATGCTTGCAGCCGGTGAGTGCTCCTGGCTAATTGGATATCTCTTCGTGGTCTGGCCTACCCTACGTGGCCATGTGTGTTGCTTGTCGGGGCATGCCATACTACACTTGTGCTTGCGTGACCGTGGCTGGCTCGCTGCCCGTTCCATCTGCTGGATGCCCTGATGACGTGGAACTCCTGTAGCTTGTGAGTGCTCCCCACAGAATGGGAAACTATAAGTGGTGTGGTCTGTCCAGCGTGGCACTGTGTGTTGCTTGCTGGGGCATGCCCTCGTGCACTTGCGCTGGCGTGATCGTGGATGAGTCACTGTCCCTGCCCCTACCGGGCGCGCTGACACCGTGGAATGCTAGCAGCCTGTGAGTGTTCTCGACCGAATGGGAATCTCTGCGTGGCCTGGTCTGTCCAGCGTGGCACTGTGTGTTGCTTGTCGGGCCACGCCCTGCATTAGCTGCTAGGTCGGGGGTTCGAGCCCCGAAAACTGCGGTTTTCGGGGCAAGTGGTAAAAGTGGTACCTGGCTTGCTGAAATGGCACCAACCGTCACAGCTCGTTGGGGAAGGGAACCCCGTATGGTAGCCTGGAAGCTAAGCCTAGGGCTGCGGCCGCCGGCAGCCCCTCACCCTGAAAGAAAGCAAGAAAGAAAGCAAGAAAGAAAGAATACGCCCTTGGGCGTGGGTTAAGGAAGCCGGCTGGGTGCAGGCCCTCACCCTGAAACAGGCATGGCATAAATTGCTCAGGGGGGCACCAAATGCAAGCCAGGTTTCCTCAACCCACGCCTATGGGCGTATGCTTTCCCTTTTTTTGTCGGGCCACGCCCCCGTGGTGCTTGTGTGACCGTGGCTGACTCGCTGTCCGTTCCCCCTGCTGGACGGCCTGATGCCGTGGCACCCTTGCAGCCCGTGAGTGCTACCGTCAGCATGGGAATATCTGCGTGGACTGGTCTGTCCAGCGTGGCATTGTGTTGCGTGTCGGGGCATTCCCCAGTGCACTTGCGCTTGTGTGACCGTGGCTGACTCACGCTCCCTGCCGCTGGCTGGGCGCATTGGTGCTGTGGACGCGCCTTGTGGCATTGTGGATTGCTAGCAGTGTGTGAGTGCTCCTGGTTCATTGAGAATCTCTTCGTTTCTGGTCTACCCAACGTGGCTATGTGTGTTGCTTGTCGGGGCATGCCATACTACACTTGTGCTCGCGTGATCGTGGCTGGCTCGCTGTCCATTCCATCTGCTGGATGCCCTGACGCCGTGGACCGTTTGCAGCCGGTGGGTGCTCCGACAGAATGGGAACCTCTGCGTGACCAGCTGGTCTGTCCATCATGCACTGTTTGTTGCTTATTGGGGCATGCCCCCGTGTTTGTGCTTGCGTGGCTATGGCTGATGGCTCGACCTCCCTGCCGCTGGCCGGACGCATTGGTGCTGTTGACGCACTCTGGAACCCTTGCAGATGGTGAGTGCTCTCGGTCGAACTGCATTCTCTGTGCGGCCTGATCTGTCCTACGCCGCACTGTGTGTTGCTTGTCGGGGCATGCCCTGGGGTCCCTCAGGGCCTGTGCTTGCGTGGACGTGGCTGACTCATCTCCCTTCCCCTGCTGGACGCCCTGATGCCGTGGAACGCTTGCAGCCCGTGAGTGCTCCCGACAGAACAACAACCTCTGCATGGCCTGGCCTATCCGGCGTGGCACCGTGTATTCCGTGTCAGGGCATTCCCCGGTGCACTTTTGCTTGCGTGACGATGGCTGACTCGTGCTGCTTGCTACTGGCTGTATTTATTGGTGCTGTGGACGCACTGGCGCTGTGTAACCCTTGCAGCTGGTGAGTGCCCCCGGCTGAACGACAATCTCTGCGCTGCCTGGTCTGTCCGGTGTGTGTGCGTTGCTTGTCGCCCCGGGGGCATGCCCCCGTGCATTTGTGCTTGACTGTCTGATTCCCTTGCCCTTTCCCTGCTGGGCGCCCTGACGCCGTGGAATGCTTGAAGCCCGTGAGATGTTTCGACTGAATGGAAATATTTACGTGGCCTGCCTAGCATGGTGCTCTGTGTTGCTTGTCAGTGCCATCCCCGGTGCACTTGTGCTTGCGTAACCGTGGTTGACTCGCTCTCCGTTCCCCCTGCTGGACGACCTGACGCCGTGGAACGCTTGCAGCACGTGAGTGCTCCCGACACAATGGAAAACAATTCTGTGGCCTGGTCTGCCCAGCGTAGCCCGGTTGCGTGTCGGTGCACGACCGCGTCCATTTGTGCTTCCTGACCGTGGCTGACTCGCTCCTAGTTGCCGCTGCTGGACGCCCTGACACCGTGGAACGCTTGCAGCATGTGAGTGCTCCTGGCAGATTGGAAATCTCTGCGTGGCCTGGTGTGCCCAGCATGGCACTGTGTGTTGCGTGTCGGGGCATGCCCCCGTGCACCTGTGCTTGCGTGACCGTGGCTGACTGACTCTGCCTGTGCCTGCTGGGCATCCTGGTGTCGTTGAATGGTTGCAGCTGGTGAGTGTCGCTGGCCGAATAGGAATCTCTGCGTGGCCTGGTCTGTCCAGTGTGGCACCCGTGCATTTGTGTGTGCGTGACCGTGGCTGGCCCTCTCTCCGTTTCTCCTGCTGGATGTCCTGACACCGCGGGGCGCTTGCAGCGCGTAAGTGTTCCTGAATGAAAATCTCTAAGTGACCTGGGCTGCCCAGCGTGGCACTGTGTTGCTTGTCGGTGCATGCCCCCGTGCACTTGTGCTTGCGTGACCGCGGCTGACTCTCCCTGGCCCTGCTGGACGCCCTGACGCCGTGGAACGCTTGCAGCGCGTAAGTGTTCCTGAATGAAAATCTCTAAGTGACCTAGGCTGCCCAGCGTGGCACTGTGTGTTGCTTGTCGGGGCACGCCCCTGTGCACTTGTGCTTGCGTGACCGTGGCTGACTCGCTCTCCGTTCCCCCTGCTGGACGTCCTTGCGCCGTGGAACGCTTGCAGCTTGTGAGTGTTCTGACAGGTTGGGAATCTCTGAGCGGCCTGGTCTGCCCTGCGTGGCCCGTGTTACTTGTCGGGGCATGACCCCGTGCACTTGTGCTTGTGTGACCGTTGCCGACTCTCCCTGCCCCTGTTGGGCGCCCTTGCTCCGTGGAACGATTGCAGTGGGTGAGTGCTCCCGACAGAATGGGAATCCCTGAGTGGCCTGGTCTACCCAGCGTGGTCCGTGTTGCTTGTTGGTGCATGCCCTCGTGCATTTGTGCTTGTGTGACCGTGGCTGACTCTCCCTTCCCCAGCTGGGCGCCGTGGCTCCAAAAAACGCTTGCAGCTTGTGAGTGTTCTGACAGGTTGGGAATCTCTGAGCGGCCTGGTCTGCCCAGCCTGTGCCGTGTGTTACTTGGCGCCGCGGCGGTGCATGCCCCTGTACACGTTTGCTTGAGTGACCGTGGCTGGCTCGCTCTGTCTTGCCCTGCGTGGCGCCCTGGCACCGTGGATCGCTTGCAGGCTGTGAGTCCTCCAGACAGAATGGAAATCTGTGCGTGGCCTGGTCTGCCTAGCGTGTGCCATGTGTTGCTTGGCAGTACATGCCCCTGTGCACGTTTGCTTGTGTGACCGTGGCTGATTCGCGCTTCCTGCCGCTGGCTGAACGCATTGGTGCTGTGGACGCCCTGGTGCTGTGTAACCCTTGCAGCTGGTGAGTCCTCCCGACTGAACGACGATCTCTGCGTGGTCTGGTCTGTCTTGTGTGTGTGCGTTGCTTGAAGGGGCATGACCCCATGCACTCGTGCTTGTGTGACCGTGGCTGAATCACTCTCCCTGCCCCTGCTGGGGGCCCTGACATGGTGGAATCCTAGCAGCCCGTGAGTGCTCCTGACAAACTGGGAATCTGTGCGTGGCGTGGTGTGCCCACCGCGGCCCGCGTTGCATGTCGAGGCACGCCACCATGACCTTGTAGTTGCGTGACCGTGGCTGACTCGCTCTTCGTTCTCCCCGCTGACGCCGTGGAACGCTTGCAGCGAGTCAGTGCTCCGACAGATTGGGAATCTGTGCGTGGCCTGGCGTGTTCAGTGTGGCGCTCTGTGTGGCTCGTCAGTGGCATCCCTGGGGGCAGTGCTTGCGTAAGCACTTGCCCCGCCCCAGCCACGGTCTCGCATGCGTGACCGTGACTGACTCTCCCTTCCCGTGCTGGACGCCCTGACACCGTGAAACGATTTCAGCCAGTGAGTGCTCCCAACGGAATGGGAATATATCAGTGGGTGGCATGGTCTGCCCAGCGTGGCCCATGTTGTGTGTCGGTGCACGCCCGCGTGCATTTGTGTTAGCGTTACCGTGGCTGACTCGTTCTCCATTGCCGCTGCTGGGCGCCCTGGCGCCGTGGAACGCCTGCAGCTTGCGAGTGCTCCCGACAGATTGAAAATCTGTGTCTGGCCTGGTCTGCCCACCGTGGCACTCTTTGTTGCTTGTCGGTGCATGCCCCCGTGCACGTGTGCTTACGAGACCATGCTGACTCGCTCTCCCTTCTGCTGCTGGGCGCCTTGATGACGTGGAACGTTGCAGCTGGTGATTGCGCACGACAGAATAGGAATCTCCGAGTGGCCTGGTCTACCCAGCGCAGCACTCTTTGTTGTTTGTTGGTACACAGCCCCATGCATTTGTGCTTGCGTGACCATGGCTGACTCGCTCTCACTGTCCCGGCTGGGCGCCTTGATGCCGTGGCACGCTTGCAGTGGGTGAGTACTACCGACAGACTGGGAATCCTTGCGTGGTCTGGTCTGCCCAGCGTGGCCCGTGTTGCTTGTCGGAGCACGCCCCCGTGCACTTGTGCATGCGTGATTGTGGCTGACCCTCCCTTCCCGTGTTGGACGCCCTGGCGCCGTGAAACGCTTGCAGCGGGTGAGTGCTCCCCACAGGATGGGAATCTCTGAGCGGCCTGGTCTGCCCGGCGTGGCCCGTGTTGCTTGTTGGTGCACGCCCCCGTGCACTTGTGCTTGCGTGACCGTGGCTGACTCGCTCTCCGTCCCCCCTGCTGGACGTCCTTGCGCCGTGGAACGCTTGCAGCTTGTGAGTGTTCTGACAGGTTGGGAATCTCTGAGCGGCCTGGTCTGGCCAGCGTGACCTGTGTTGCGTGTCGGGGCATGCCCCCGTGCACCTGTGGTTGGGTGACCGTAGCTGACTGGCCCTCCCTATGCCTGCTGGGCATCCTTGGCGTGGCCCGTGTTGCTTGTTGATGCATGCTCCCGTGCATTTGTTCTTGCGTCCCCATGGCTCGGCTGACTCGCTCTCCCTTCCCTTGCTTGACACCCTGATGCCATGGAACGCTTGCAGCGAGTAAGTGCTCCAACAGATTGGGAATCTGTGCGTGGCCAGGTGTGCCGAGCATGGCTTGCGGGCCCACGGCCGTGTTGCTTGTCGGGGCTCGCCCCCGTGCACTTGTGCTTGCGTGATCGTGACTGACTCGCTCTCCCTTCCCTTGCTTGACACCCTGATGCCATGGAACGCTTGCAGCGAGTAAGTGCTCCAACAAATTGGGAATCTGGGCGTGGCCTGGCCTGTCCAGCGTGGAGCTCTGTGTTGCTCGTCAGAGGCATCCCTGGGGCACTTGTGCGTGCGTGATCGTGGCTGACTCTCCCTTCCCGTGCTGGACGCCCTGGCACCGTTAAACGCTTGCAGCTGGTGAGTGTTTCTGACAGATTGAGAATCTGTGCGTGACCTGGTCTACCCAACGTGGCCGTGTGTGTTGCTTGTGGGGGCATGCCCTAGTACATTGTGCTGGTATGACTGGCTGATTCCCTTGCCCATCTGCTGCTGGACGCCCTGACACCGTGGATCGGACTGCCCCTCTCCGCCGCCCCGCCCCCTCGCCGCCCAGCCAGCCGCCCTCTCTGCCATCACCCAGCCCCCCGCCGCCCAGCCCCCCGCTGCCCAGCCCCCCGCCGCCCTCGCCTCCTCCATCGCCGCCACCGCCCAGCCCCCCGCCGCCCTCGCCTCCTCCATCGCCGCCACCGCCCAGCCCCGCACCTCCTACTCCCCCCCCCCTCTCCCCCCCCTCTCCCCCTCCCTCTCCACCTCCCCCGCCTCCATGTCCACCGCCAAACCCACCAGCGCGAGTGGGGAGGGAGTGCCAGTCTTGACACCGCAACGCTGTGCCCAACCAGCTTGCTTCCATGGCCTGGGAACGCGCATCGCCGCCACCTCCCCCCCCTCCCCCCCTCCCCTCCCCCCCCCCACCCCACCCCAACCACCCATCCGTCCAGCACCCACCCACATACCCACACCCACCACCCACCCACGCACCCACTCCCTGCCACAGCGGCCAGTTTATGGTCGAGGTGAAGGTGTTGACCACTGGCGCCGGTGTCAGCTGCTCGCTCTGGATCAAGGAGGCCGAGGCAGCATGTGCGCTGCTCGCGCTTCAAAGCATGGCGGCGCCTCCTGCTGCCTGCGTGTGCTGTGTGTGTTGCATGTGCAAGCAACCCCCATGTTCCCGGGCCCTGTTGCAGACCAGGCGGCGCTCCTCGCCATCGCACACGCCACGGGCTCTCTCCCCAATGTCACCAGTCTCTGCCGCCAGCTCAACGGCACTGCGTCAGCCGCAGTGCCCAGCGCAATGCACCGTGGTCTGCTGGAGGCCTCTCCCACCACCACCCTCGAGATCGTGCACCTGCTCAAGTGGGCGGACCGGGGCTGTGCGTGCGTGGGAGGCCGACTGCTGGGCGGTTGGGTCTGCCGAAGGCAGCCCTCCTGCCACCCAGGCGCCGCTCTCGTGCTGCTACGCCTTCGCCGCCATCTGCTGCCTCTGGCAGCCGCTGGCCCTCCTGACCCCTGCTGCCGATTCGCCCCTCGCAGTGTCCGCGGCTCCCTCTCTACCGCACAGGCTGTGGTGGCAAACACAGCGTCAGCCATTGAGAGCGGCATGTTTGCAACAGCCGTGCAAAAGCGGCTGGGCGGCAGCACGGCCTGGAAGCCGCTGCCAACACCACACCCCTCGTGCATCGTTGGTGGGTGGCGGCTGCAGTAGTGACCTGGGCACCATTTGCATCACCCTTGAGCGGATGCTGCACCCCTCTGTCTGTCGCAGACGTAACGTGCCCGCCTTCTCCACAGCCTCCCGCCTGGAACGCCATGGTGGTGGCAGACCCTCATGTCTATGTGAGCAGCTGCCTGGCGCTGGGCATAGGGGGAGACTAGAAAGAAACGCGGTGCCGCAGCAGGGGGATGCTGGGGGGAGGTACTGCACTGTCTGTCGGTAGCTGCTGGCCGCAGCCGCCAACAGATGCGCCTGCCGCAGCGCCCTGCCCAATCGTCCGGGCTCCCCGGCAGGCCCCGGCACCCTGGGCTCCCCGGCCCCCCTGGGCAGCGCCCTGCTCTTTCCCCCCAGGCCCCCCATTGCCTGCTGGGCGCGCATCCCCCGCGCTGCGCGCAGGACTTCCTGGGAAAGAAGTCGGAGTACAGGGGCACAGCCGGCGGCACAATGTCCATTCTGCTCGCTGGCAAGGGCGCAGCGGCGATGAGGTGGGTGTTGCAGGCTGCCGCCCGTGCACGCCGCTTGCGAGGATGTCAGTCTTACCCCGCAGATGCAACGCCGCCGCCGCCGCCCCCCCCCCCCCCCCCCCCCCACACACACACACACACACCACACACGCACACACCAATCTGCGCGCGCAGTCTTACTGCCAAGCTGGCAGCGTTTGTGCCCAGACCCGGCAGCACGATCATGACTTCTGTTGCATTCAAGGCGGCAGGCGCCACCGTGGTTTTCACCCAATCCCGTACGCAGCCCGGCGGGGCCTACAAGTTGGCCGCCAGGATCACCGCGGCAAATGGCACCTCAGTGTCCATCGCAGCCGGCACCACCGGTCCCGCCCGGCTTCCGGGCCTGGTCGTCGCCGCTGCTTCGCCCACCCACATCACCGCGCGAACGCCGGCAATGGCGGTTGCAATCTACGAGGCGAGCGCAGGGGCGGGGCGCCGCCGCCAGCGCAGGCCCTCCCTCGCGCGCGGTTGCGCCGCCCTGCCGCACATCCGCCTCCGCCTGCTCCCCCGCTGGGGCCTGCCTGCCGCAACGCATCGCTCGCTGCTGCGCTGCAGGGCATATTGGGTGGCACAACCCAGGGATACCTGAATGCCATCGTCGCAGTGACCAGCGCACTGCCGTCGCCCGTGCGCGGCGTCCTGGGCCCCTCGTACAACGCCCAGGCCATGCGTGTCAAGGCGCTGAGCACCAATACCGCCGTCGTCGCCAGCCTGGGCGCGTTTGTGGACAACTGATCTGATGTCCGCCGCCTCTCTAACCTAATGCGCCGGACACCCCTCTTCGGCGACGCTGCGCAGCTCTCTTGCGGCAGGTCATGCCGACGGGCACCCCCGGTGGCTTCAGCCACGGTAGAGCGGAAGAATGGCATGGGGACATCTCCATTCTTTCGTTCTGGCTTCGCCTGCAGTCTGACTCACTCTACTTCACGCCGGGCACCGTTCCGCAGCGCCAATTGATCGGAAGCACTTGATTGGACAATGTTTGGACATCAACCGCCAGTCGTCTCCCATGGTGGCCTCGCCTGGCGTGCTGTGCCAGCTGCGCAAGCAGGGGGCCCCGAGCGCACGGAAGGATGTCGGGCGCTGCCCATCCGCCGCCGCCCGCCCGCCTTGCGCACCAGCATGCTCACGCTGGTGGCCGCCCCCAAACCCCCAATCCCTGGGCGTGCGCAACCCTCAGAGTAACACTGCTGCAGCCCAGGCCAGCAGCGGCGATGCTTGGGATGGGGGGCCGAGCCACCACTCAGCAACGGGCGGGCAGTGGGCGGGGGCGAGGGCGGAGTGGAGCGGCAGTCGCCTCGACATCGTTTCCGCTCCAGTGTGTTGCAGTTCCATCTCCTTATCTCCTGCCCTTCTCAGACGAAGCCGCATACACGAAAGCCGCTTTTTGGAGGTCGAAATGGTGGGCAAGGCTGCGTCAATCACCAACTGCGCTCTTCCAGCAGCGAGAGTCCCCATGTTGCCAATGGCGCGATCCAGCAATCAATCGAAGCCGCTGCCCGCCCGCCCGCCCGCCGCCCTGCAGGCCGCCGCGCCCGCCCGCGCACTGACTGTACTCCCGGATGCACAGCGGCGCCGCCTGGCGGAACGCGCCGTCCACTCGGCGGCGCAGGTGAGGGCGGGCGGGCCTGCTGCTGGCAGCCAGTTGCTGGATCGCATGGCTCCTCCGACGCTCCTTTATCTTACTCCATTGCCGGGCGCGCCCGCCCCTGCCCCCGCGCGCGCCAGCTCTTTGACAGAACGCCTCTTGAACTGGTGGAGCTGCTGGACCTCAGTTACGATGAAGTGGCGGCCATGCGGCAGGCGGTGGCAGCCAAGCTGGCTCCGCCCTGCACGGTGGGGCCTCTGCCAGCGCCCGCGGGGCTGGTCACTTCTGCGCCTGTGCGACGCGCGCCTGCCTGCGCCACCCGCCGCCCGCTCGTTTCGCTCGCTCGGGCCGTCCTCCGCTCCCCTGCTGCAAGTCTGTGTGGCATAAGCTCTTTTGAAACCACATCATTCCACGACAGTTCCGCAACAGCAAGGTTCCCACATCCCGGCTGCCGCGCAGGCACTAGAACTTCTCCGGGCCCCCCCGCGCCACCTGCCCACGGGGTTGGCCCCGCTGGACGCCGCCCTGGGCGGGGGCGTCCCCACCGGCAGCATCACAGAGGTGGTCGGGCCCGCAGGCCTTGGCAAGACGCAGGTGCGATGCGCCGGCGCTCCTTTCCTCCCCCTGCGGGGGAGGGCACGGCAGGGCCGCGAGCCTTCCTTGCGCTGCTTGTGAAAGAGGCGTGCGCGGCCGTCCATCGCGCTGGCTTGGGCGCTGGCGCGCCCCTGTTCCCAGCTGTGCTGCCTACCTGAAGCGCGAGCATGGGCCCCCGCTCCGGTGCTGCGCAGCTGAGCCTTGCACTCACGGCAACGGCGCTGCTGGGGGGCCTGGTAGGAGGGCCGGCGGCGGCGTCGGAGGCAGTGCAGCAGGGGGCCCTGCCGGGCGGCCCAGAGGCCATGCAGTGGCAGGGCGCGCCGCAGCAGGCGCAGGGGGAGCAGCAGCAGCAGCGGCAGGAAGGGCAAGGCCAGCCGTCGGGCGCGCCATCCAGCAGCAGCGGCGGCGGCAGCGAGGGCAGCGTGGTGTTTGTCGATACCGAGAGCAAGGTTCCAGTGCAGAGGCGAGTGTGTGTGTGTGGCGCCCCTTGGGGGCCACTGCTGGTGTGCGCCGAAGCGCGAGATCAAAGCGCTGGCCTCAGCCCCGCCCTCCACGCGCCGGCTGGCCTGGTCTGGTCTGGTCTTACAGCTTGGCACTATGAGGCATGCACTGTTCCGCAAGGTCCGCGCGCCGGCGACGTGCGATGGCCCGCCCTGCAGGATGCTGGAGATCGCGGCCGCCCGGTTCCCAGAGCAGCTGGCCGCCGCCGGGAGGGAGGCAGTGCTGAGCCGCGTGATGGTCATCAAACCCAGGAGCTCTGCCGAGCTACTAGAGAGGCTGAGGGTGCGAGGGCGGCCCCCTGGCTGCTGCCCACTGCCTGCCAGCCTGCCAGCCAGCCTGCGTTCGATTTGCCTTGCCTGCCCTGCCACGCGACGACTCTGCAGCCTCTGGTGCACGGCGACATGGCCGCGCCCTGCCAGCAAGCGCCCGCTGCTGCTGCGCTCGGGTGCAGATGCTGGATGCGACCATCATGCTGTCTCGCTCAGTGCGGCTGGTTGTGGTCGATAGCATGGCGTCGCTCGCGCGGGCCGATTTTACGCACGGCGCGCTGCCGGGTGAGCCCTGGGAGCCTCCCCCTTCAGCGCCTTCAGAGCGTGGCAGCGCTGGCGCCGGCATCGGCACCTCGCTCGCCAGCAGAGCCAGCTTCCTGCGCCTCCCCGCCCCCCTGCCCCCGCGCAGACCGGCAGCGCATGCTGGGGCAGCAGGCGAGCCAGCTGAAGCGGCTGGCCGAGACTTTCTCGGTTCCAGTCTTCGTGACGAACCAGGCGAGTGGGGCGCGGCGATTGGGCGAGGGGCGTGCACTCGACGCACTGCATCGGTGGCAGCTCCGCCGCCCAGCCAATTTGGCTAGCGGAACGGTGCATGCCTCACGGTGCCAAGCTGTAAGGCCAGACCAGATCAGCCAATCCAGGGGACCAAGCCGACTCGCCAATCGCGTCAGGCGTAGTCAGGCAGCAAACCTCCTTTCCGACTGCAGGTCACGGCACTGATGGCAGACTGCGAGGCGGGGCTGGCGGCGGCGCCGGGCGGCGCACCCGGTGAGGAGGGCGGCCCAGCGCAGCCGGCGGCTCCGGCCGGCGGCGGCAGCGAGGTGCAGGCGGCACTCGGCCCCATGTGGGCACACGCCGTCAACACGCGGCTGATGCTGGAACAAAAGGGTGGTGAGCGGGCCAGACTGAGGAGCCTGGTCGCAGCGTCGTCGGGTGCAGGGCTGCGCGCTCGCCCTCTGCAGGCCGTCTGTCGGGTGGCTCTGGCATCATCCCTCATCGCTGCTGCGTTGCCAGGTTGCTCCCCTGTGCTGCATTTGTTTACTTTTCCACAGGCACTCGACTCATCTCTATCAACAAGGCGCCCAATGCCCCCAACACTAGATTCCCCTACCACGTCACACAGGCGAGCCAGAGGGCCTCGTCTTCTGCCTCCTGCAGCAGGGGGCGTGCATGCTTCCCTCTGTGCTTTTTGTGCATCGAGGCACCGAACATGGCTGTCCGACGTGCCCCCTGTCTCACAATTTCCAATCCTGTTTTGCACTGAAAATGTGGCATGTTTGTTCAGCCACTTTACCTGGTCCCCCGACCTCGCTCTTGCTTGTGGCTTGCCCAACTTACCCTAAATTCAGGCGGGGCCCCAGCTTCTGGAGGGAGTGGCGCTGCCCCAGCAGGCAAGTGTCGGCGGCCTGCAGCGCAAGCGGTTGCTACTAGGCTAGGAGAGTGCTGCTGCTGCTGGCTGTGCAGGGGGCAGTGTTTGGGTTGGGGCGGACCGGGCATGCAGTCTGCTGGGCGGCCTGCAACCGCGCTCGCCAACTGCCCTGCATGGCCGGGGCGCAGGCGGCGGGCAACGTGGTGGCGGCGCCCATCGCCAACGAGATTGCCTTCGAGGCGGGTGGGACGTGATGACGTTGTGGCGTGGCGTGGAGGCACGTGATGCGACGCATGGCGTGCGCAGAACGGCTGGCAGGGCATCGAGGGCGCGGTGGCGGAACAATGTGGTTCGGCATCAGCGTTTGTTTTGCAGATGGCCGACAGTTAACACAGCACAGCACGCAGCACAAACATCAGCTTGGGTGGGGCGGACGCCGCCGCCCCCCCCCCCCACACACACACAGAGGTGTCGCGATCACGACTCCTCACAATTGGCAGCGCATGGCGTCTTAGGAATGCATGAGCGATTGGACAAAAGTAATCTTATAATATTTTTTAGAGATTTTGCTATCTGCCTTTCCATACGAGCCTTTCCATCCAAACCATACTGCACCAATGCCTCTGCACACTTCAAGACGGCTCTCGCATGTGAGGCGCGCTCAATAGTTATCGTACCAACGATGGCAGCTCCGCACCACTCGTTGGTGCTGGCCAGCCAGGACCGTCAGATACTGATATCGCGGCTGGCAAGGGCGGTGCTCGCGTTTCAGGACAGCTTCCTCGCGAGAGAGGGCTCCCCGGCCGGACTGCTCTGTCAGGTGAGCGGCACGCGCCTTGTGAACGGATTCAGAGGGGAGGGAGGCGGGCGGAGCGGAGCAGGCTGTCTCGCGCATGCGATGACTTGTCCGCCACGACGCGCAGGTCTGGCTGCCCGAGGTGACGGAGGAGAAGGATGTCGTGCTGCGGACCAAGGTACGAAAGCGTTCCTCGCGCTCTCCCGCGGCACCGCCTGCCGCGAGCCGCCGCGTCGGCCCTCTCTGCAGCCCTGCCCACTCACGCTTGCACGTCCGGCTCCACGCAGGGCATGCCGTTCTGCGTGGCGGGTGTGGGCGATCTGCTGGCGCTCTTCCGCTGCATCTCATGCCGCTTTGCATTCGGCACGGCCATCTCCACGCCGCACCTGCTGGGCGCGCCCGGCCGCGTGTATGTGGGCGCCCAGGTGCGCACGTGCATGCGCGCACGAGTCCTGGTCACGGGAGCGAGGGGGCTATGGCGTGATGTGCCATCGCTCGTGCGCTCGTGCGGCGGGCGGCTGCTGGTCTGCGATGTGGCCGCTGGCGGTCTTGCTTCCCACTCGCAGCCCGAGATGTGCTGCAACGTGCAAAAGTACGATGAGAAAGCCTACCTGCGGCGCGCCGAGGCGGAGCAGTGTCAGGCGCGCGGGCGCGCCGCTGGCGCGGGCGCGCCGAGGGCGCCGTGGGCGGGGCGCGCCCTGGCTGCGGCGACGGCGCGCTGACGGCCGGCCGTGCTGCCGCTGCTGCTGTTGCCGCGCGGTGCAGGTGCAGTCCACGCTCATGCTGCCGCTCTTCACAGGGGCGGACGAGCACACGTGAGTGGGGGAGGGGCGGCTAAGTCACAGGGTGCCGGCAGTCGCTGGGAGCCTGCTCGACGGCCTGCCGTGGCGCCGGTGCGGGCCTGCTCGGGCGTTGCACGAGCGCACGCGCCGGCGCGGCCCCACGCGCCGCCGCGCCGCCGCAGGTGCGTGGGCGTGCTGGAGGTGGTGCAGACGTCGGAGGACATGCAGTTCGTGGAGATGGCGCAGCTGCTGGGCGCCGCGCTGGAGGTGCGCCGGTTGGGGCGGGGCGTGCGCGCGCCGCCGCTGGGGGACAAGCGTGCGCGACCGCTCTGGAACGTTTGAGACGCGTGGCCGCGGCAGGCGGTCACATCTGCGCTGGAAAATCTGAGACGGAACATTGGAGACGCGAAGGAGGTGGCGCGGTTGCCACGCTGTTGCGCCGGCCTGTCGCGCGGGGCTGCTGCGGACTCGCGCCTGCCCGCTACCTCCTGCCCCACCCCATGTGACCTGGCCCGCGCCCGTGCTCGCGCCCACGCAGCACAACGGGCTGTACACGTCAGACCTAGAGAGCGTGCGGCAGCGGCTGCCCACCTCTGCCAACACGACCACGCTCTTCCTGCCACAGGTGCGGGGTGGCGGTGGGCGGGGCCGCCGCGCGCGGGGTGGCGGCATCTCGTGACGGCGCTGCTGTGTCAGCGCACCACGGCGCTGGGGTGGGCCGCGGCAAGTCCGAGGACTCGACGCGAGTTGGCATTCGGCACTGGAGGGGCACGTGCCGTCTGGACCGGGGCGCGCCTGCCGCCCGCCGAACGCGCGACGCCCTGGCACGCCCCCCCTCCCGCTGTGCAGCGCACCGGCGTGCTCGCGCCGGCCGCCGAGCGGCCAAGCCACGAGCAGCGCAAGGACTCGGACAGCAGCAGCGCGCAGGTGGGCCAGGGCGCCGGCAGTCCGCGCACGGGGGGTGGGAGCGTGCCTGCCAGGCAACTGGGCCCGCCCGCGCGGCGCAGCTGGGCACACGCCTGGGCGGCTGCTGGGGCTGGCGACGCGCTGGCCGACAGGCACGGCGGAGCTCGTCCCGCGCGATTCGCCACCTGCCTCGCCTCCAGTGCCCACCCACGCGAATATTCACGTCCCCCTGGACCCAGATGGAGGGCGCCGATGCAGCGATGGCAGACAGCAACGTGCTGCAGCAGGCGGCGGGCGCGCGCGGCGGCGGCAGCGGTGGCGGCGCCGCCGCGCCGGGCGCGAGCTCGGCGGCGGCCGCGCGCCGCAAGGTGCAGGCGGCGGCACAGTCTGGCGGGGAGTCGGAGGACATGTCGGAGGAGCAGGAGGAGGGTGAGCCAGCAAGCAGTGAGTAGGAGTAGTGAGCGCCCCTCCACGCTGCGCCCCGGGCTCCGCGCCATCGCCTCGCCCAGCGACGCCTCTCCTCGCGCTCCGACCGCGCGCTCCTTGCCGCGCCCCAATGGCGCGCCCCCCCCCCCCCCCCCCCCCCCCCCCCCCCCCCCCCCCCCCC
>PCFQ01000020.1:651794-676917 GCA_003063905.1 Chlorella sp. A99
GCCCGCCTGACGAGCGCGCGCGCGCGGCCCGCTTGCTGCGCCCGCAGCGGCGGCCGGCTCGCGCCGCTCTGGGACCGCCTCGTGTTCAGCAAGGTGCGCGGGGGCTGGGCCATGGGCCTGGCCCTCCCCTGCTGCGTCGGCCCCGCTCCGCCGCTCGCCCTCCAGCCCCCCTGCCCCTCATCTCCCCCACCCCCCCCTCCACCTCCCCCCCGCCTCTCCGCCCCCTTCCGCAGGTCCGCGCGCGCGTGGGCGGCCGGGTGCGGCTGATGGTCAGCGGCGCCTCGCCGATCTCTGCAGAGGTCTTCGACTTCTTGCGCATCTGCTTCGGGGCCACGGTGGGCGCCGGGGGCGCGCGCGCGCGCTGGGAAGGGGTGTGTGTGCATGCGCGGGTGGGGGGGGAGGGGGGGGACAGGGGACGCGCCTGCAGTCGCGGCACGAGACGAGGCACTGGAGAGCTGCAGGCGGGGGAGGGGGGGTGGTGGGGGTGGTGGGGTGGGGTGGGTGGGGGGCAGATGGCGCGAGTCGAGGGCAGGCGGCGAGCGACGGCGCGCCGCCGACTGGCGAGGGCCTCTTGCCGTCGCGCGCGCCGCGCCGGCGCAGGTGCTGGAGGGGTATGGCATGACTGAGAGCAGTGCCATCATAAGCGTGACGCCCCCTGGGGAGACGGTGACCGGCCACGTGGGCCCGCCCAACCCGGCGTGCGAGGTGGGCAGGGGCGGCGGGGCGGGAGGGCGGGGCGGAAGGGCGGGGGTGCGCGCCGTCAGGCCGGCGCAGCCGGAGCTGGGGGGAGCGCGGCCGGCGCAAGTGGGCAGCGGGCGGTGGCTGCGTCTGGTCTGCACGCCGTGGAACCCCCCCACCCCAGCCCCCCACCCCCACACCCCACCCCCACCCCCACCCCGTAGGTCAAGCTGGCGGACCTGCCTGAGATGGGGTACACCAACGCGGACCAGCCCTACCCGCGGGGGGAGGTGGGTCGGGGCGAGGATGCTGGGGCGGTCGGCGGGGAGGGGAGGGGCGAGCGCCAGCGGGGCGGAAGGGCGAGGCGGGCGGAACGGCGCTACGCTGCGCCCCCGCATCGCCCCTGCGCACCTGCCTCGCCCCGCCCGCCTCGCCGCCTGCGGCCTCCCGCCGCGCCCCGCCCGGAGCGCCCTGCGCCGACCGCGCTCCCTCGTTTCTCTGCCAGGTGTGCGTGCGGGGGCACATTGTGTTCAAGGGCTACTATCGCGACGACGCCAACACGCGCGAGGCGCTGGACGAGGACGGCTGGTGGGTGGAAAGAATGAGCGCAAATGAATACGGTCAAATCTGACGCGAGGAGGGGCGCGCCTGGGCGGCTGGCAGGCGGGGCGCGGGCGCGGACAGGGCGCGGGGGCCTGGGGACGGTGCCGGCGGCGGTTGCCGCGTGTTCTTTTCTGTGAAGGGGAGGGCAGGCGGGTGCGCTAAGAGGCGCGGCACGAGCAGGGCAGCAGGCGTCGCGGCCGAGTGCCGAGGGCGATGGAGGTGCGGGGGTGTCGCGCGCGCCGCGTCTCACTGCCCTCCTGCCGCCCCCTCTTTCGCGCAGGCTGCACACCGGCGACGTGGGCGCATGGCTGCCGGTGGGCCCGCCTCCCTTGTGCTCCGCCAACGCAGTGTCCAGCGGCGGGCTGCGCGCCGGCCTTGGCGGCGCCCTCTGCCGCCGGCGGCCCGGCGCCGCCGCGCGCCCCGTCCGCGCCGCCCCGCGTCCGCTGCCGCCTCGTCGCACTCGCTGCGTCCTCCGCCACCGCCGCCGCCGCGCAGGGCGGGCGCCTCAAGATCATAGACCGCAAGAAGAACATCTTCAAGCTGGCGCAGGGTGCGCCCTCTGCCGACAGCAGCACGCGCCGCGCAGTCCATCCGTCTGTCTCCGCCGCCCTCGGCGCCGGCCTCCCCACCGCCGCTGCCCCGCTCGCGAGCCGAGCCCCGCCCCGCCCCGCCCCGCCCCGCCCCACTCAACCACCTACCCCCCCCACCCCCCACCCCACCCCACCCCACCCCACCCCCTCGCCCCCCCGCCTGTGCCGCAGGCGAGTACATCGCCCCCGAGAAGATCGAGAACGTCTACGCGCGCTCGCCCTTTGTGCTGCAGTCGTTCGTCTATGGCAACTCGCTCAAGGCGCAGGTCGGCCGGGGGTGTGTGGGTGGTGGGTGTGTGGTGTCTGTGGGTGTGGGTGTGGGTGTGTGTGTGGTGGAGGGGCTGGGGTGGAGTGGGTCGGCGGGGCGCGGGAGGAGGGCAAGCTGGAGGTGGTGGGGCGGCGAGCGGACAACGGGGCGCAGGCACGGGGGAGGGCAGGCGGGAGGCGCGCGGGGGGGAGGCAGACGGCTCCGACAGCTGTCGGAGGCGGCGCACGTGCGGCCAGGCCGGCCCGCCGCCGCGGACGCGCGGGGGCGCCCACGCTCCCTCGGAGCAGCGCACGTCTGTTGCATAGCGCCAAGTTGCACAGCGCCGGAGTTCGGAGATAGGGAGGCGTCTGTCGATGACCAGCCAGTGGTGGTGGCTGGCGCGTCCGGGGCCGCGCGCCGCCACCTCCCGGCCGCGCGTCGTCTGCCCCACCTCTGGGCTCCGCGCTGCGCCACAGACGGACGCTCCGCCCTGCGCCACAGACGAGCACTCCGCCCCGCTGATGGGCGAGCGCCTGTCAGCGGCAGCGCCCCGCCGCGCGCTGCCCCGCGGCCCCTGCCCAACTCTGCGCCCTCCCTCCGCGGCCCGCCCCCGGCGCGCTCGCCACTCGCCTCTTTTTCAACCCCCGAAGAATTCTACCCCGCGCTTTCCACCCGGCCCGCGCAGCTGGTGGCCATCGTGGTGCCCGACCCCGACTACCTCCTGCCCTGGGCCAAGGAGCGCGGCCTCCACCAGGCAGATGTGCCGCAGCTGTGCCGCGAGCCCAAGGCGCGCGGGCGCGCGGGTGGTCTGGGTCTGGCGGAAGCTGGGCCGGCTGGGGGGCGCGGCGCCCACAGCACCGCCGGGCGGCGGGCGCCAGGAGCTGGGCGGCGACGAGGGCACGCGAGCGCCGACTGCGTTGCCCTGCCTCCGTGCCTCTGCCTCCATCGCCCGCCCTCACCACCCCTGCAGGTGGTGACATCGGTGCTGAAGAGCATGCTGGAGGAGGGGCGGGCCGCAGGCCTCAAGGGCTTCGAGCAGGTGCGACCCCGGCGCGCATGTCCTGCCGCTGGTGTGGCCTCCCAAGCGACGACGAAACACATGAAAGAGCGCCAGGGATTGGCGGCCTCTTCCACCATTGGCGGCCTCTTCCTGTCGGTGGCGGGCGGGCCCTGGCGAGCCCCTGCTCCGGCCTCGCAGCGCGCGCCCCTCCCCCTGCATCTGCCCCCGCGCACCGCCCTCGCGCCGCGGGTCTGCGCCCGCCTTGCTGCCGACAGCGCGCTCTCCGGCCCCCCCCGCGAGCGCGCAGGTGGCCACCGTCCACCTGCACCCCGAGCAGTTTTCGGTGGAGAACGGGCTGATGACCCCCACCTTCAAGCTCAAGCGGCCGCAGGCGCAGGCTGCCTTCCAGGTGCGACGCGCGGGGTGGCGGCCGCTGCGGGGGGGGGGGGCCCAGGGCAGGGGGGCGTGCCAACGGGAGGGCGGGGGGCGGGCGCGTGCCGGGGAGAGGCGCGCCGCTGCCGCGGCGGAGGCACCACGGGCGCGCCACCGCGCGCCACCGCGCGCGCGTTGGCCCGAGACCTTCCTTCCCCCGCCGCGCTGCGCCATGCCATTGCAGGAGGTGATTGATGCAATGTACTCTAGGCTGCCAAACGTCTGACCGGGTGCCGCCTGCCTGGCGCCACCTACTGCCGCCCTGACCAGCTGCTGCCCTGGCACCTGCCGCCCCGGCCGGCTGCCTGCGCCCGCCACCGCGGAGCAGCACAGATTTTGGCTGACCGCTGATGTTTCCGACCTGCTGCTGTCTGCTTAGAATGTGAGCCCCATGTCGTTGGAGCGCGCATGCCTGTAACTATGCACCAGACACCAGACCAGTACATTGGGTAGTGCAAAGGTGCGCTACGCAGTAGACCTCCAGTCGCTACACACAGAGCCGCACACAACTCGACACAGCTCTCGCTCTTTTGCACACCCAGCAGTGGCATTTGCATCAAACCCCGCAACTAGCGCGCCGCAGCGCGAGCATGCCCGCCGTCACGACCACCACCGCTCGCGCCGCCGCTGGCTAGCTAAGCCTATAGGCCAACCGGAAGCGGCGGAGCCTCCTTGCGGCGGAAGATCGAGAAGGAGGTCGCCACGCCCGCACCCGCGCCCAGCGCCAAGTCCAGCAGCAGGCTCCTGCGGGAGGGAGGGAGGGCGATGGCGAGCAGGCGGGCGGGCGGGCGGCTGCTGGCCTCGGCTCGCGGATCACCTCGTCTGCAGCGGGCGCAGAGCATTTCATTCTTGCTCGCTTTCGCATTCATTTCCGGCCCCTACAAAGGCCGGTTCCGCCCTCCATGGAGCTCACGTATCTACGTGACGTAGCTACGTGCAAGCAGAAGCGAGCGCATATCCTGCCCGGAGCTTCTCCGAGAGCTCGCTAGGCCATGCATTGCCCCGTAACGCCGTGCGGAAGCCTCGTTCGCGATTCAGCGTGGGACTCTGGCGATCGGACCACGTTTCTGCGCGGTGCGATGCTGCCAAGTGTCGCGTTGGAAGGTGCTGGAGGTGCCGTGCGGAGAAACGTGACCCAACCAGGGGTTCACCTGCCCGGCCGACGCCCGCCCGCGGTCCGCCCACACGCTGGGCGGGCCGCCCGCCCGGCGCGACTCGGCCGTCGTTGGAGGTGCATCACAGCGTGCGAGTTGCTCAGAAAATCCCGCCTTCCTGGTGCATTTTTGTTGCGTGTTGTGCATCCAGCAGAGCCAGGAGAGTCAGCAGAGTCAGCAGAACCAAGCGGCAGGCAAAAGATGCAGAATCCAGGGAGACCAGGCGTGCAAAGTTGACCTTCTCTTCCTGAATACCCCCCCTCTGACATCACCCTGAGGTGTCTGACATCCTCCTGACGTTTCGTTGCTCCAGTGCACCACGCCGGCTGGCAACCTCGCCAGCCAGCGCATCAGCCGTAGATCCAAGCGCAGCGTCGCCGGGAACAGCGCAGGCGGCAGGCGGGCGGGCATGCTGCCAGCGTGCACAAGTGCTCCGCCCTCGTCGCGCGCTCCTGTGAAACACCTACATTTGAGCTTTCCCAGGCAGTTTTGAACGATTTCACGCTCGTGGGTGCTTACATCTGCGCGGAATTGTGGCAGCAGGACGGAGAACGCATGCGTAACAAATGCGCCGCCGCTGTCGGCCTGGGCTCCGGCCATGTTGCTGCGTGCTCCAGCAGTGATGCTGTGTGTTTGGGGGCCGCGCAGCCCAGCGGCGCACGAGGTATGGGGGGTGGGGGGGTGGGGGGGGGGTGGGGGGTGGGGGTCCACCCGCCGCCGGGCCGCCGCTGCTGGCAGGCGGGCTCGCGTGCCCGGCGGGCGGCGAGCTGCAGGGGAGCGGCGCGCCCTGTGGCGAGCCTCCGGCCCTGCGCCCCTCTCCCGAGCTCCAAGAAGTCGTGTCGGGCGATTAAGGGGGCCAGAAGAGCGATCATTCATCGGCTGAACCCTTACAATCAGGTCAGGAGGGGCTGGCAAGAATCTGCAAATGCCAGTGGCCGATTTTCCCGTTGCGTCGCTGCACCCCCCCTGAGGTCTGCAGCCTAAGTGCAGCTGGCAGACTGCGAATTTGCCACCGTATGTGCGGCTGTGGGTGGCTGTGGTGCCTGTGTGGCAGCGCCGCCCACTCAGACTCTCCAGTGCTGACAAGCCACTATGCTATTCACCCCAGTGTGCAGACCGCAGATTACCAATTGCCTCTGGCTGTACTAGGATGGGCAGGTGGCGGCGCGGCAACAGGGCCGCACGGCCCCCCGCCTCGGACCTGGCTCTGACCTTCTTTGACCAGGTGCTGGAAGACGAGGCAATGCAGGAGGAGGTGAAGCAGGCCATCAAACGCCACGGTGGGGTTGGGTGGTGACACGTTCCCGCCCGCGCGGCGCCCGCGGGCGGTCTCGTCCGACGCGCCCTCCCGTTCGCACCCCACACCTCACGCCTGCTAGTGCAACCCCCACCGCCCCTGCCAGTGCAAGACGCGATGGACCTGGCGGCCCATGGCAGGTACAAGAGCCTGGTCGTCATGTAGCTGGAGTACAGCGCGGCGCGGCAGCCGCTCCTGGTGGCGCATTGGTTTGCAGAGTGCTTTGGGCCAGTGTGCGCCTGTAGGCGGCTGGGCGGCTTCATAGGACGGCTCCCGCCACCGCTGCAGCTGACATTTGAGAGCAGCGCCTCGGCGGAGGCGGTGCTGCGGGCGGCGCAGGCGCCGAAGTTGCCCGCCCTCGGCCGTGGGGGCGGGCGGCGACTTCAGCAGTATGAGCTGCTGGCGCCGCCTCACGTCGGCTACCGCGGGCTTGTGAGGTGAGCTGGAGAGCGATCTTCCCAACTGCTGCTAGGCCTGCAGATTTCAGATGCCTGCTCTCGTAGGTGGTTCCCCCATGGTGCAACGCAGGATCGAGCCGCACCCGCCGCGGGTGGTGGACGTGGAGGATGGCGCCCACGGTCGCACCACGCTGACCCTCTCGGCCGTCCAGCTCGGACGGCCGCTGGGGAGTTTGCCACGTGCGCGGAGCTGGGCATCGGCGGCCCCCTGAAGCTCCAGCTGCACGGTCGCCGCTTCTCTGTGTTCCTGCGGGAGGAGGGCGAAGTGTACAGGCTGCAGGCGCGTGTGGAGGGGTGGTCAGTGCGCTGTGAACTGCAGCCGCATGTGGGCCTAGTCTGCGTACCCACGTTCACAGCAGCCCGAGCCACTATGGCGGCCGGTGGCGTTCACGCCCCCGCCTGCACCTGTGCCCCTGCCCCGCCCCTACAGATGGCTTACAAGCAGGTGGCGGGCTCCATGGTGCTCCACTCCAGCGCCGGTGGCCGGCCTTCGCTGCTCGTGCCGCTGCGCCACCCGCCACGAGTGTGGAGGCAGGGGAGCGAGCTGACAGAGCGCGTGCTGGCAGCCGAGTACGCATTTCCGTGGACCGGAGAGTCTGGCGATGACGTCATGCTCAGGTGGGAGCCGCAGCAATAGCGCTGCCCCGCCGCCTGCGCTCAACGCCCAGCACTTGAATTGAGCTCTTGCCGGCCTGTCTGGGTGATGCAGCGACGTGGGGGGCGACGAGCAGCTGTGGGTGCGCACCGGCGACCCGACTGCGCCCAAGGACAGCACCCCAGAACAGTTGCGGTTTAGACTGCTGATCAATGCGCCAAGGGTGGCCAGCTGCGGTGGTCCCCTGGGCGGGAGCTTCTGCCTGAGGTGAGCGCGAGCGCTGCGGGCTGTCTCTGGCGGCGCTGCGGGCTGGCAGCAGCCAGATGGCAGACGGCCGACTCGCAGGCGACTGCCAACGCAGGCTGGGGCTGACCGGCAGGCTGGCAAGCCTGCAGGCCCGGGGTGGGCCCCTGGACATGCTGCACCGCTTTCGGATGCTGGAGCAGCCGGCGCCGGTGTCCCACACGCCCATTGTGGATCGACCCTGGCAGGGCGGAGGGCCAGGGCTCCGGCTGCTGGAGTGCACGCCTGCCGAACTGAGCGACGCTCCAAACGAGGCGCGGGGGCTGCGCAGGCTGCCACCACTTGCGCGGCGGGGCTCCCAGCAGCCCCGTGGGCCGGCCCCCCTCCCCGCCAGCCCTGCCTCAGCCTGCTGTGGGCGCGCGGCGTACGTGCAGGTGCTGTTTTGGTTGGGCTGCCTGACCTCCCAGGGCATCATCACCCACCCGCTGCTAACTGAGGAGCTCTCCTCGGCCATTGCCAGCTGCGAGCCTGCCATCGCAGCAGAGGTGCGGCCAGCGTGCCAGCCCCAGCTGCGGGGGGTGATGATTGGCCGATGGGTGCGCGGGAGCTGCCACAGGTGGTTTGTCGGGCGCCGGCAGCCCAGCAGGCATCGCTCTCGCGTATGCAGGCGCTCGCGCGGATGCTGGGAGGCAGGCGGCGCCTGGAGGACCCGCTGCAGTGCTTTGCAGCCGCCGCACAGGAGCGCCGAGGGGAGCTGGAGCTGGAGCTGGAGGGTGACCCAGACATCCTGCTCCACTCCAGGTAGGGATATTGCAGGCAGGTGCATGCAAGACAGATGCATATGACAGTGCCTTGCTGCAGGAGCGACCCCTCCTGACCCGATCGCCCGCCGGCGCCCTGTGCTCAGGCGGGAGCCGCCCCCGGACCTCAGCCGCGTGGCCGTGCGGCGGGTGCTGGTGACGCCCACCCGCGTCGTGGGGTTGGGCAGGCAGCTCGACACCTCCAACCGAGTGCTGCGCCACTACGGCCGCTTGGCCGACTGCTTCATGCGCGTCACCTTTGCCGACGAGAACGGCAACCGTGTGCAGTCAGCCACGGCCAGGGCGGCAGACGACCTGTACGCCAGGTAGCCGCTCTGCGCACCTGGCTGCGCTGCGCCGCCCAGAGTGCGACCTGCGCACATGCACAGCTGCACAACCTGCCTGCACTCGCTCACCTGCGGCTGCCATCTGCGCTCTCAGAGCCTTACGTGCCACGCCTCACCTCACCTCCACCACTGCACGCGCTGCAGGGTGCGCACGGTCCTGCGGGAGGGCATCTGGGTGGGGCGCCGGCACTACGAGTTCCTGGCCTTCTCCTCCAGCCAGCTGCGCGAGCAGTCCTGCTGGTTCTTTGCAGCCGAGGAAGGGGAGACGCCTGACAGCATCCGCGCGTGGATGAGAGACCTGAGCACCATTCACGTGGCGGGCAAGTATGCGGCGCGGCAGGGCATGTGCTTCAGCGGCACTGTGGACACCGCCTCGGTGCAGGCGAGTGCGCTTGTATGCTGTGGCCAGTACAATCCTGCTCTGCTGCCTCCCCCCATCCTGCTGAGATGGTGAAGTGCGCGCCGCCTGGGCTGCGCCACCCTCCGCGGCTGCAGGAGCCAAAGTGCATCCCTGACATCGAACGCTGCCGCAACGGTCAGACCTACTGCTTCACCGACGGCTGTGGCACAATGTCATCCACGCTGGCGGCGGAGATCGCAGGCAACCTGGTGGACGAGGGGCGGCTGCCGCCCGGCGCGGCGCCGCCCTCTGCGGTGCAGGTGCGCGACGCGTGCGGCATGGGCAGGTTGAGCCCAAGTTGATTCTGTGCTGAGAGCGTTAGAGCTTCAGTTTCAAGCACGGCAGCCTCAGCTTGAGAGCCCAGAGCTGTCGGATCAAGTTTGAGGCGCCGCACCCCAGGCAAGGCTCTAGGCAGTGGTGACGCTCACGCCGGGAACATGACTGACCTGCTGGCTGTGCTAGCGAGGCAGCCCAGCTGCCATACATGCAGCCTGACCAAGACAGCTGGTTGGCCGAAGCAGCGCTTGCGGTCGCTAGGTGTACTGGAGATGCGAGGAAAGGGCAGGCGCCCGCCCGCCCGCGACGCAGGCTGGAGGTCATCCGCGCGGCCGGCTTCATGCCTGCGTTCCTCAACCGCCATGTCATCTGCCTGCTGGAGAGCCTGGTCGTACCCACAGACGTCTTCCTGGACATGCAGCAGCAGGCGGCGGCTGAGCTGGAGGCCATGCTAGAGGACGGCGCCGCCGCGCAGCGCATGCTGCACCGCTTCAGCGGCGACGGGCAGTGCGACGCCGACTTGGCGCGCCGCCTGCAGGTCATGCTGGCGGCAGGCACCAGCGCGCAGGACCCTTTTGTGCACGGCGTGCTGCTGGCACTGCGGGCCAGCCTGCTGCAGGCGAGGATGGCGCTGGGCGGGATGGCGCATCTTGCCTGCCTCAGGCTAGTGCCTACCCATTTCTGACCGCCTGTCCCACGCGCAGCGAGGCTCGGCACCCACCACCGCCAGCCCCATCCCTGCCGCAGGGCCTGCTGTGCAAGGCGCGCATCCCTGTGGCAGCGGGGTGCAGCTTGATCGGCGTGGCCGACGAGCGCGGCGCGCTCCAGCCGGACGAGGCGTTTGTGCAGTTTGAGGAGCCGGGCACGCGGCGCCTGCGCATGCTCGCGGGCGGTGTGCTGGTGACCAAGAACCCCTGCGTCCACGTGGGCGACATCCGACTGCTGCAGGTCGGAGCGCACGCCGGCCCAGCCCGAGTCTCAACGAGGCGCCGGGCGGGGCACCTGCTGTGCTGCGCTGCGCGCGCGAGCCCTTACCGGCTGAGAGTCTCGCGAGCTGGTCTGGTCTGGTCTTACAGCTTGGCACCATGAGGCATGTACCGTCTCGCGAGCTGCTGTCTGCTGGTGCCGATCTGCTGGTGACGCAGGCAGCGGACTTGCCGGAGCTGCGCCACCACAGGAATGTGATTGTGTTTCCCACGACAGGCGACCGTCCGCTGCCCAACCAGGTCAGCCAGCGTCGGCCCTGCCGGCGCTGCCCAAGCGGGCAGCGCGCCAGGGGGCGCCGAGCGCCTGCGGCATCCGTGAGCAGCCCTGCGCCGCAACGCCCCCACCGCTCGTTCCGCTCGCCCACGCCGCGTGCAGATGGCAGGGTCTGACCTGGATGGGGACATCTACTTCCTGAGCTGGGATGAGAGGCTGTTCCCTCCGGCCGACCGCCGCAACCTGCCCGCCATGGACTATTCTGCCATCCAGCCCGAAGAGGTCGCCCAGGTGAGCGCGTGGCACGGCAGACCCTCAGCACACGTGCGCAGCGCAGGCGTGCTGCACCTGCGCGCGGTTCAGCCCCAGGCGGGCCCTGGCGCCCACCGGGTGCGGGCGGCTGAGCCAGCAGCCCTGGCGCTGCTGGGCGCAGGTGACCACCGACGACGTGGCCGACTTTTTTGTGAACTACTGCAGGTGTGTGGCATAGCCACATGCCAGTATGTACTGTGCACATGCCAGTGCACGTGTGCCCGCGCTTGCCTGCGCTTGCTATGCCCACAGGAACGACAACCTCGGCGTCATCTCGTCTGCCTGGCTCGTGCACGCAGACTCCAGCCCTCTGGTGCGCAACAGCAACGGGTGGCGGCTCAGCCTGCACCATCGGCTCTACAGCAGTCCCACTGCCGCTCACTTGCCCCTGCTCCAAGTGCGTGGAGCTGGCTCGGCTGCACAGCCAGGTGGCCCTCCCCTGAGCGCGGAACGGGCGGCCGCCTGCTGTCGGCGGCCGACAAAGCCGCTCCCGTGCAGGCAGTGGACTTCTGCAAGCATGGCAAGCCGGCGCAGATGCCCCTCGACCTGCGGCCCAGGTGAGCCGCCGCCGGCACCCCATCACCTGCAAGCGGCCTCAGCTGCCAGCCTGCTGTGCACGCTGTCCACTGAACGAGGCCCTGCCTTCAGCCTGGCTGCTCCTCCACCCCACCTGTGCAGGAGCTACCCTGACTTCATGCGCAAGAAGGACAAGGACTCCCACCAATCGGAAAAGGTTCGCCTGCGTAGCTCGCTGCCTCACCCTGAGGGCGCTGGCCTGTGCTGCTGCCTCTTGCTGCCGCCAGACCCTGCGAGCAGCATCGAGTGGCCATGCTGCCTGCAGGCCCTGGGGCAGATGTATCGTGCGGTCAAGGGGCATGCGGCGGAGGCCAAGGCCGCCCTGTCGGCTGCAGCGCGCGCGGGCATCAGCGCGGCGCAGGCGGCGGCAGCGCTCGACCCTGACATCAGGATGCTCGGCATGCAGGAGGAGGTGGAGGAGGCGCTGGTGAGTCTGCCGGGCTGCACACATGTGTGGCGAGGGTGTGGGCGCGTGGTTCTGGTCTGGTCACGCTCTCTATGCGATGTTGATGTGCGGTAGTGTGCTGTCAGTACCCACACAGATCAGATCAAACCACCAGGGTCGAGGAGGCAACACGCGCCAGCGTCCCTGCCGCGCGCGCTGCAGGGCCTCAAAGCCGCCAATGACAACGCCCAGGCGCGCATCCTCAACCACTTTGGCATCCTCTCCGAGGCGGAGCTGCAGTCGGGCTGCATTGTCAAGCTGACTAAATACACAAAACGGCGCGACGGTGCGGAGCTGCGGCAGCAGGCGCGTGACGCATGCTGTGGCGGTGCAGGGACTGCGGCGGCGACGCTCAGCTTGCTGCATGGGCGCGCGTCGCCTGGCCTGCGATGGCGGCAGCATGCGCGCGGCGTGTCTGTGCAGGTGATGGAGGCGGTGCGGCAGCTGCGGTCCGAGTACCGTGGCGAATTTGAGGCCGGGCTGCCCGAGGTGCCAGCGGGCCAGGATCCGGCCGCCAGTCCTGCCTGTGTGGAGGCGGCGCTGCGGCAGGCGGTGAGGCGCCAGCGCTGCTGCTGCTGTGCGCTGCTGCGCCCGTGCCTTGGTGCGTACACCGCGCGCTCTGCCGGCGTGCCGTGCATCCTGCCGGTGTGCCCTTGCCGCGGCATGCCGCGCCTCCCGCACGACGCCGCCTGCCTGCCAAACTCGTTGCGCTGCAGGCCGCCTGGTATTGCGTCACCTACGACCCCGACCTCCGCACAGAGCGCCGCAAGCAGCCGTTTTACAGCTTCGCCTGGCTGGCGGCCGACGAACTGGCCAGGATCAAGCGGGCGGCGGCAGAGGCACAGAGCAAGCGCGAGTGAGCCGTGCCGCCTCGTGCAGCGCTGGCTTGGCCAGGCCTGGCCACCGCCCACCCACAGGCGGGCGGTGTATCACTCTGGATGCTTCTCCACTGTGCGGTTGCTGCTTGGTGCATGCATTGCTGTAATGTCGATGCCATGTCCAGTCGGCATGTACACATGAGGTAGGAGAGGCGAGGCGGTGCCAGCAGGGCGGGCCTGAGCAACATCAGCCTCTCACCCATTGTGCAATTGCTCTCTGGACCCCCTGGTTATCTGTGCGCTCGCGTGAGTGCCGTGCGCCGAGCGCCGACATCAAATCGATGAATCGAAGCTCTTCACCTCGGTCTCGGCCACAGCTGACTGCGCTTCATCGAAGCCATTGCCACCAGGACAGCGCGGCAGTGCGCCGGCGACGCCTGTGGCACCGCCGCCTGCACGCCTGCCCGTCGGTCCGCACTGCCCACAGCCGCACAACCCTCACTATGGCAGCCGCTGAGAGCGCCCCGCCCCGGCGCACCTGGGCGCCGGACAAGCGCAGCCAGAGGCAGTGGAACAGCAGCAGGTCGCCGACATGCAGCAGCAGCCTGCAGCACAGCGGGCGGCAGCAGCAGCTGCAGAAACAGCGCTGGCGGCGGAGCGGCAGCAGAGTGAGGCGCTCGAGGCGGAGGTGGTGCGGCTCAGAAGCAAGTGGCTGCCAGCATGCAGCGCGATGAAACGATCACCGCAGCGCTGGCAACGATGAATGCGGCGCTGCCCCAGCTGGCTACGTTGCAGGCAAGATGGATGCGCTGGAGGATCTGACGGCCCGGCTCAATGCCGCGGTGCCGCGACACCGCTGGCAAGGAGGCGCACCCGCTGGGGGCCAAGCTTGTGCAGCTGCAGGCGGGTGTCGACGCGGGGCGGCCGGGCCCCGCGGAGGCGGCCGCGCTTGAGGAGCGCTGCTCTTCCGGGCTCCTGGACCTGCCGAACCCATCCTCCTGGAGTTGATTCTCAACCAGCTGGGCCAGGAGCAGTGCCGGCTGTGCACCCGCTCGTCTGCAAGCAGCTGAATACGGTCGCCCCCAGCTGCAGCATGTGGCGCAACCTGCGCCTAGTGCTTGCCAAGTGTGGCGGTGGGCTTCATGGTGGCTTGCTGGCCCACTAAACCAGGCCTCCTGACACCTCTGCCACCACCACTCTGACCCCACTCGCACCCGCCCTCCCCCACAGACCCGTGCCCACAGCAGGGGCGCCGCGCCTCGTCGCAGCAGCGCAGCGGCGCAGCGCCTTCCGGCGCTGCGCACAGCAGCTGGATGCGCTGCACGGCTGGGTGGCGATGCGGCAGAACGTCGTTCACGAGCTGCGCCTGCAGGTCCGGCACGTCGCCTACGTCGAGCCGACAGAGCAGCTGCTGCGCCTCCTGGACGGCTCACTGGAAGCACTGTCGCTCAACCTGGGCTGAGCTTGCGGCAGGAGATCTATCCGCAGCAGCTGCTGCGGCCCGAGACTGCGTCGCTGCTGAAGGCGAAGGCTCGAAGGCTGCGATCTGCAGCGCCTGCCGCTGGCGGAACTTGCCAGCCTGCGCTCACTGGAGCACCTGTCTGTCGCCAACAACCATCGGCTGGCGCTGTGCGGCGACGACCTGCTCGCGCTGGCGGCGCTCCTGCGCCTGCGCCGGCTGGTGATAGACCCACGGCCGTATCCTACCTATCCCGCCGACAGAGCGCGCTGCAGCAGGGCTGGTCTGGGCTCGAGGTGGTGTGCTGCTGAAGCTGCAAATGGGCAGGAGGGGGGCCAGCAGGACTTTGGGAGGCTTTCGTGCAGAGTGTAGTGTGGTGTGAGCGCGACAGAGTGTGATCAAGCACCATTCGAGGGAATGGACACTGGCAGGGAGTCGGTCGCCTGGGGACGCAGGCCACGTGCGACTAAGGCGGATGGGCGGGCGGGCGGCGCGCACTTGATCACTTGCTCTGCCTGCGCGTTCGTCTGCTGTCACCGCTGCACATTCCAAAGCCGTGCGGCCAGAGCAGCGAGGGCATCGAACGAAGACACCTCATTCCCCTCCTCTGCTCGCTCGCGCTGGCCCGATGATCGAGGTGGTGCTGAACGACCGCCTCGGCAAGAAGGTAGGCGGACGCGCGCCGCGAGCCTGCACCGGCGGGCAGGCGGGAGCGGCGGGCGGGAGGCGGGTACGACGGCAGCACCAGCCCTCTCCTTTTTTGTTCACATCAAGGTGTGGCCTGCAGATCCGGGTAAAGTGCAACGAGGACGACACGGTCGGCGACCTGAAGAAGCTGGTGGCGGCGCAGACGGGTGAGAGAGGGGCGGTCGCGCGCTTGAGCACTTGCGGGCGGCGGCACTTTGACAAACGTTTTTGGCACTGCCTACCGCCTCCTGTGCTCTGCGCGCAGGCACGCGACCAGAGAAGATCCGCATCCAAAAGTGGTACACCGTCTACAAGGCGAGAAGCTGCTTGGCTGCAAGGAAGCAGAGGCGCCGTGGCAGCGTGGCAGCTCAGGGCGAGGGCTTGATGTGGCATGGCATGGCATGGCAGCAGGGGGCCTGCAGCCTGGTGGCAGGCGCGCTCGGAGGCAGGATGGCCGGCAGGAGAAGGGAAGTGGAACGGGGAGCACCAAGTGCTGTGCTGAGGGGGGTGGCAGGCCTGCCATGGTAGGCGCTGCTCAGCCTGTGATTCTGCCTTGCATCGACCTTCCCCCGCTTTCCTCCCCTCAGGACCACATCACGCTGGCAGACTATGAGATCCACGATGGCATGGGGTGCGTAGGCCCAGGGCAGGGACGGCCCAGGCCGTCTCCTGCCATGCCTTGTCGTGCTGTGCCGGGCCGGGGGCGCCTGGCCGTGGGTGCAACAGCGCGGTTCGATGCCAGCCACCGACGGGTTGTCCCGTCCTGCCTTGTCCCTTGCGTCCTGAGCGCAGCCTGGAGCTTTACTACAACTAGTTAGTTTGGAGTTGGAAGCTGGAGCGGTGCTCCAGCCAAGCTCCTGGAGGATAGACCGACGACAAACTTGGGCGGGGGCACACCAGCCCGCTGCACTGTCGCGGTTGCTCGGATCCTGAGCACCTGCAGCTCGTGCTGCATGAGCACCGAGCGTCGGTGCTAGCGTGGTACAGAGGGTGCAGCATTGCCAGCTGCGACGGAGGGGAGGAAGCCGCAGCCGCGGCCTCTACCTACCGCGGCCTCTACCTACCGCATGGAGAGCCAGCGGCACGTGTGCCATGAGGGACTGTTGCAGACACGCGCAGCAGGTTATCTGCCATGTGCAACCTGCTGGCCTCTCCTGCAGGTTAATAGAAGCGCACGAGAGGGAGGAGGGCTGCCCGCGACGGCAAAGGGTAGCGGCTGTGGTGGGCCGCTAGTCGGGTGGCTGGCAGGGCGGAGCCCATGGGGTGACGGGGCAATGACCTGGGCGCTTCAAACTGCTCTGTTGTGGCGCTCCCGCAATATAATGCCGCAGAGCACAGGCCACAGCTCGCCGATCGCTGCTGGCAGCACGCCACTCTCTGCCCACCGCCCGAACGGGCAGTGGGCAGCGTGCATGCAAACACGGCTCTGGGCTCTCCACACCCACGAGCCAGGGTCATTGGTGCCCATGCTGCTTTCACTAGTGAGAACACAGATGTGTTCTCACTCGGAGTCATTCTTTGGTAAGAAAAATCAGGAGAGGCGGCTGCGCAAGCAGAGGGTAGGAGCTGCCTGCTGGTGCGACCGGCTGACCCGTGCCTTGACCATCGCATCGCGCCATGCGCCCGCGCCGCCCGCCCGCAGGGAGCTGCTGTCATCGAGCGTGCCCTACAGCGATGCCAACCCCTACATGCTGCCAGTCATGATCAGCGGCGGCCAGCGACCAGAGATCCCGGCGCAGCACGAGGCCTGGGATTCCGACACCGCCAGCTGGGCCGGCTACGGCACGTACGTCGCCCTGCTGCAGCGCTGCTGGGCGCAGGACCCCGCCAAGCGACCCAGGTGGGGCACGGCGGCCGGGGTGTGTGGGGTGGGGTGGGGTGGGGGGGGGTGGGGGGGGGCGCAAATGAGCTGGGCGGCTGGTGGGCGGGGAGGCACTGCCAGCGCCGCGCGCTGCAGTCGGCCATGGCGACGGGACTCTCATGCTGTGCGCCTGGCGGCCGCTGCCGCGAGTCATTCGACGCTTGCACTGCCGCAGCTTCGAGGAGATTGCTGTGGAGGTGGAGGGCATGCTGGCAGCGGTGGGCGAGCATGGGAAATAATGACGTCGATTGACTGGCAGGCAGGGCGGGGGTGCGGGGCAGCCGCTCAAGTGCCAGTGCACTGGCGCCACCTGCCATGCTGCGGCGCAGGCCTCCAGCGTGGCGGCCATGCCAAGCCGAACTCTTGCTGACCTCTGACCTCCTCTGACCTTCAGATGCAGCTGTTGTTTGCTGGTTATTAACTGCTGTTGTGCAGCTATTAATATTCAGTTGCGGTGCTATGTCACGGCGCAGCCTGCGATGCGAGAGGCACCTCATCGTCGGTGTTGGCCATGCCGTGACAGCCACGCTGTGGTGCCGACCATGCAGCGCATGTTAGCACCTCGCATGCGCAGCGCACGTGCTCCTAGCGTGGCACAAAGTCCTTGGCGAGCCCACCCAGCGGTCGAGGGCGCACGCCTCCTTTGCCAGGCGCGCCAGCCGCAGGCTTTCCCTGTCGCCTTGCTGCACCAGGTGCGCCCGCTTGTATTCCAGCAACGACGACTCGCACTGTACCTCATGCAGCAGGCAGCACAGCCGCAGGGCACCATTCCATTGCTGCAGACGCTCTGCATTGGGGGGCACGGCGGTGCCGAGTCGAGCTCCGCGCTGCGAGGGCGGCGGGCGGCAAGTGGTGCCTGGCGCTGCGGCGCCCACCGCTCACCTATGTCGAGCGCCTCCCCGCCCCCTCTTGCCGCCGTCGATCAGCCCGCGCCAGCCCCAACCTGCAGCACAGGCGGCGGGAGCGCCCCGATCGACACTCGACAGCGGGCGGAAGCTGAACGGTGATCGCGCCGCGCAGCGCCGGCAGGGCCGCTGGCTGTCTCAAACGTGGCGCTCACCCTGCCCGGACCCGTGGTGGAGCGCGGAGGCCCGAGAGGTTCGTCTCAGAAGAGGGAGCGCCGAGGGGCTGGGCGCGCCGATCGATGGCGCAGGGGCGTCTCGCAGCACCTGGGGAGGCGTGCTACCGATCAGAGAAGACAAATATCCTTTATTTGTCATACACACGCCTCTGCATGCTGCCAGTGTATGTGCATCTGTTTCACGTGGGGTGACCTTTGCAGGCGGCGATGGCGGTGGGCCGGCATCGGGTTGCCACGGGTGGGCGGCGGGCAGGCAGGCGGGCGGGCACCTGGGCCTCTCCCCAGCCCTCCACCAGGTGCCCTAGGGTTTAGGGTTTAGGGTTTAGCTGCTGCTCGCCATCAAGGGTAGCCCCCTTAAGCGTCGCCCCCTGCTGCTGCTTGCCGTCAGCAACGGCGCCCTCAAATGCTGCCGTCTGCTAGCCTCGGCGGCGGGCCCTCAGGCGCCTTCACCTGCTGCTCCCCGCCATCAGCAACGGCGGCCTCAGGCTCCGCCGGCTGCGCCCCCGTATAGTCCTGGCCGTGGCCGCCGGCGCTGCCCTGGCCACCTGGCCGGCGGGCGTGGGGCTGTGGTTGGGACTGCCGCTCGCTCTCTTCTCACCGTCGGCTGGGCAAGTCGGAGAGATGGGCAGCTGCGAAGCCGGAGAGGGAGCGGGGAGGTGTGGGGCGGTCACATGTTACGCCCACGCACCCAGGTTTGTAGCTGCAGGGCGTGCACGCATCCCCCCACCCCTGACTCACTGGTAACCCCTTGTCCCTTCTTGGAAATCAAATCCAATGCTGCTGCGCAGTCGACACCATTCTGTGCTCTGCCACCGTCGCGACCACGTGCAACCAGCCCGTGTCGCTGAGCTGGCGTCCCTCCGCTCACCTGGCCCTGGCCGCATCCCCACCTGCAGCACTTGTATGCCTCTCCACGGCATCGGCCACCGAGATGTCGGTTGCAACCGGACGGCCAGGGAGAAACTCTGGCCCCGCGACAAGCCGGCCTGAACGCCAGGAAAGAGAGGGGTGGCGGCGGTCGGGCAGGTGGGCGGTGGTGAGCGATTCAGACGAGTTGGGCGGTTGTCTTCTTCTTCTTGTTCCGGCCCAGCAAGGCACTCCTCCGACTCAGGACTGCACACAGCGATGGTGTGGCGAGCAGTAACCAGCATGGCAACCCACCTGCGACCACCTGCGGTGCCAGCGTCAGCCGCAGGCTGCAGACGTCAGCTGCAGACGCACGTGCATGCTGCCGTGGACCGCGACAGCCTCAGAGTGCTCACCCCGTGCAATCAGGGTCTGGGCGTGCTCCCTGGCATCATCGGGCACCTCCACCCCTGCGAGTAAGCAGCAAAGCGCCAGTGAGCGAGACGCACTCGCCCTGTGTGTGGCGGACGCGCTGCAGGCCTGCAGACTGCCGCTCGCACCACGTCCGCAGCTGCAGCAGCGCACGACTGGGCTGCCGCTGGTGCGGGCATTTGAATTGCCAGGTGCCACGCAGCAGGGAGCGCAAGGCAGTGCGGGCAGCCCACCGAAAGCTGAGAGCAGGCGCTCGCAGGCGTCGTAGGCTGCCAAGCGCTCGGCGTTGAGCGCGTTGGCTGCCTCCAGGTTCTGCTGCAGGCGCTGTATTGCTGCAATGGCCCGAAGCAGTTCAGTGTACGCCGTCTTGACATCTTCGAGCAGCATGCTGCTACTCCTGGTGCCTGCAGTGACGGGGCGCTGGCGCCAGGACCGCAGGCGTCGTCCGCCCGGTAGCGTCAGCGTCGGCGACGAAGCTCTGGCACAGCGCGCCCGCCAGGCATCTTTGGGCAGGGGAGGAGGCGGGCACAATGACCACCAGGCAGCGAGAGGAGTCGGTTGCTGGAACCGAGGTGTCGGCGAACCTTGCTGAGCAGGCAGGGCTGTGCACGGCCACCTGCCAACGGAATAGTGTAACTCGAATAAGAATTGGGGCTCTTGAACAGCGGGATGACGTCCTCGACAGCAGGCTGATTGGATCCCACACAAACGCCCTCCAGTTCCCAGGACAGACAAAGTTCGCCCTCCGCATTCGCTAGCAGCGCTCCACGAGGTCCTCTCGAGCAGCGCGGGGCAGCGCGCTCCTCGAAGAGTCCCGTTGGCAACTCTCTCCTCGCGCCTGGCCGCACCCACCCCCTGGCGTGGCTCTGCAACGCCCAGTCAGGAAAAACTGAAGAGCGCGCACGGCCTCGACGCGCCTGGCCCGGCCGAGCGCCCACCGTCCCCCGCCGACGACGACCGCGGCGCCGCGGCTCGCGCGCCCTGCGCAAATGGGGCAGCCCATGAGCGCAGAGCGTGCTCGACGCGAGGAGATCCACCGTTTATTAGCCGAAACGCGCCAGAAAATGAAAGAGCTGCAGCCCGCAGCGGCAGCCGAGAAGGCGGCAGGCATCCCGGCAGAGCCCGGCAGCAAGCGGGCTCTGCACCAGGCAGCTTGCAATCACGCCGTGGAGCTGACCTTGGAGTTCGGAGCCATATCTGAACGTTTGAGTGAGTGCCGCGGATGCCCGCTGCTGCCCGCGTGCTGCTCGACTCTCTTCGAGCTGGCCAGCCTAGCTACTCTGGCTGCCAGTTCGTATGCATGTGCGGCGGTCTAAGAGCATACGTGCGGGGGGCAGCCCTGAGCTCACCGCCATCTGCTGAGCTGTCTGCTCGTCGCCGCCTCTGCAGTCGCTCAGATCCGAGGCCATATTTTTGGCGTCCCAAAGATGCCCAAGCCCACCCCCCCGTGGGCAGGTCAGTGCCTGCGCGCCCTCTGCGCATGCTCGACGCATCACCCCATGGCCGGCAGAACCAACGCGCAAGGTGGCTGGCTGTGCTGGCCCGCGTCCCTGCTCTCAGCGCCTTGCCCGTGCCCCTCCCCGGCTGCAGAGGTGGAGGCGGCTCTCAGCGCGGCAGGGCCCAGCACGCCGCCGGGCAGCGGCAGCCCAGCACGCAGGCAGCGGCAGCAGCAGCGACGAGGCGGGAGCGCCAGCTGGCGACGTCCGCCTCGGGGAGGCAGTGCCGCTGCTGCCTGGTGGGGCAGGGCCGTCTGCTTCCGCTCCTGGCCACCTTTCCTCTCATGTCGGGGCAGCGCCCAGCCCAGCCCCGGCCTGCAAAGACAACCTGCAAGCAATTTCCAGCAAGCAATTTCGGGGGAGTAGTGAAGCCAAGCCCTGCCGTGCCCCTCAGTCAGTCAGTCCCCTCAGGGGCCCTCCACGCCTGTTCCGCCGCCGGCGCCCCGCCTGCTCTCTGCCTCTGCCTAGTACGTCCTGTAGCGCGCAGATTGAATGTGGGCGGCGGGGGCGTGAGCCTGCCAACCGCCAGGATCGGGCGCTTCCCCACAGGGGGCAGGCATAGCGACCTGCTTTCCACCTGTCACTGCTTTCCACCTATCCCTTTCCAACTGCCTCTGCACTAGCATTGACGTTGCAGAGTTGCCTGCGTGCGGGCGTAAATTGCAGGAGATTGGTGCAGGCCAGAGAAGGAAACAGGGAGAATAAGGTACCGGATGCCCTGCCGAGGAGCAGCGGTGCGAGAGGAGGGGGAACAGGTGGGAGGGACACAGAAAGCTGCCGCAACAGGTTGAGAGACAAGGTAGGTGTGCACGAAAGCAACGCAGGGGCTGAGTGGGGCGCAGCAGCGTGACGGCCTCGGCTGCCGCCCGCCGCAGTGGAGAGGAGGGGGGTCGTCGCGGGGGTGAGGCATGACGAGCGTAGCTAGACCAGACAAGAACTGCTTTCCGGGGCGAGCCTGCTGGCTGCGCACGGCCGGCGCGCAGCGCGGCGCACCACCACTTTCCGGCGCGCGCCACGTCGCAGCGGCGCGAGCCAGGCGGGCGCAGCGCACGCCAGCGGTGCCGCTGCCGCAGCGGGGAGCGCGCCGCGTGCACGGCAGCAGCCGTCGCGCGGCCCCTGGAAAGCGCCTACACGTTGGCCAAGCCCGGGCCGCCCTTGCTCTTGTTGTGTGCCAGCTCGATGGACTGGCCGACGCCTGCAGCAGCGCAGGGGGCGGCGGGCACGCAGGCACAGCACTGTCGGCGCGCGGCGGTCGATGTGGCACAAGGAGCAGGCAGCCCACTGCCCGTGCGGCCTCGCCGCCACATCCCCACTGCTCGATGCACCTTTGCCCGCATTCCTGCCTTCCTCCGCCACTGCTCCCCTGCCTTTTCCTCCCGTTCCCACTGCGTTTGTCCGCTCTGCATCCCCGCCCCACCCCTCCACTCCCTGCCCTGCTCCATAACCCCCACCCCCCACCCCTCCCCACATCCCCGTGCTGCCCCTGCTCCCTGGCTGAGTGACTGGCACTCACTGGGCTCCTTGGCCAAGGAGATGCCCTTGTCGCTCTCCTGCTCGCCCTTGCCCTGGAACGCATACAGGTTGCCAAGCTGGTCCATCGAGGGCCGCATCATCCGCTTGTGCACGTCCTGCGGCGGGCGGTGGCGTGGGGAGCGGGGGGATGGTGGGCATGTTTGTTTTGGGAGGGGGAGGGGGGGGGGTGCACGGGCCGGAGGCTGAGCCAAAGTTTGGCCAGTCGGTCTGCGCCCCCTCTATCTGCGCCCCCTCTGCGAAACTGTGGCCCCCTCTGCCTGCCAACCTCTGGCACCTGCTCCAGCTCCGGCTCGTCGCCCTCGTCAGCATGGGGGAAGGTGAGCTGCGCAGGGCGACCGCCCAGGAGGAAAACGGCGGCGGCGGTCGGCGCGTCGGCGCGCGGGCGCAAGGGCCGCCCGCACGCGCGCGCGGCCCCTGCCCTCTGCCGCCGCCGCCGCACCCGCCCACTACCCCGCCCCCACCCGGCCAGCCGGCGGGCCCCTCCCGCCCCAGCTCCCAGCGGGGCCACCCGCCCACCCCTCCCGCCCAGCGCCGGGCTGGCCAGCTGAACCACCCAACAGGCGACGTGGAAAGAGGAAGGGGAGGACAGCGCCCACCCAGTATGCGATTTGGAAGGGGCGCATGTCGGAAAAGTCCCGGCCCGCCGGAGGCTTGATCGTCCGCCTGAAGAGGCAGGCCTGCCGAGGGGGAGGAGGAGAGGAGGAGAGGGTTCAGGGGGAGGGGCGCGGGCGCGCGGGGCGCCGAGGCCAGCGCGGTGGGGCCAGCGGCGGCCGGCTGCAGCAGCCGCCGCCCACCTGGATCCAGTAGGTCGCAAAAAGGAAGAAGTTTATTATGCAGTAAGAGATGATGCCCCCGATGACGCCTGCGGGCGCGGCGGGCCGGTGGGGGTGGGTGGGGGGTGGGGGGTGGGGGCCTGACGGCGGCGGCGGCGGCGGCGGCGGCGCCGCCGCCGCCGCCGCCGCGGCGGCGCGGGCCCCGCGCTCCGGTGCCGGGACCCCGCTGGCCGGAACCCCCGCCTCTCCCCACCCATCTGTCCATCTCCCTCTGTCTGATCCCATCCCATCCCCCCAAAGTGCACCGTAGGCGATGGAGTAGGTGGTGGGCATCGTGATGATGGTTATGAATGCAGGCACCCCCTCCTGCACCGTGCGCCACTGCGGAGGGGCCGGGGGGTGCGGCGCGGCGGCGCGCGCGCGCGCTTGGCGCCCCGGGCGGCGGCGGGGCGGCGGGGCGGCACGGGCCGCCGCCCCCGCACCCTCGACCGCGGCGGCGGCTGCCCCGCAGCCGCGGCCGGCCGAGTGCGGCATCAGTCGGTTCAGCCTACATGGATGCCCAGCACGTCAGATATGAGCATCGCTCCGATCTGAGGCGGAGGAGGGACAGGTGGGCGGGGGGGTCGAGGGGCAGGGCCGCGCCGGCGCTCTGGGGCTCGCGCGCGCGCCGCCCCGCCAGACCCCACCAGGGCACGCACCAACGGTGCATGTCTCATGGTGCCAAGCTGTAAGACCAGACCCCACCAGGGCACGCACCAGTACGAGCACTGGACCGGTGGCGTAGGGTGGGATGGAGGCCAGCAGGGGGGAGAAGAAGAGGGCGAGGAAGAAGTAGAAGGCGACCTGGGAAGGCAGGTTGCAGGGGGGAAGAAAGGAGGCGCGGCGCTGCTGGGCGAAGCGGGGGCAGGGGCGGGAGGGGGCGGAGGCCGGGGGGCGGAGGCAGAGGCTGGGAGGGGGGGCAGGGTGGCGCCGTGGCGCGGCTCAATCGCGACCGTTGAAGGGGGGGTGCAGGGGGGAGGGTGGCTGTGCCGATCACACAGCGCAAGAGGCGGGCAGGGCGACGCGCCGCACGGCGCGGGCCTCCCGACCCATGCACAAGCGGCTGCCAGGCCCTCTCGCCAGCGCCGGCGCGCCGCGGCGCGTGCTGCGCCCGCCGCACCGTGAGGGATGTGATGCCGGTGCGTCCGCCCTCGCGGATGCCGGCAGCCGACTCGCCCGCCGCCGTGAGGGGTGACAGTCTGGAGCGGAAATTTCGCGGTGGGAGGGAGCGGGGCACGGTGGGCAGGGCGGCGCCGCCGGGCAGAGGGCGCGCCGCGCCGCCGGCTGCCTGCCTGCCTGCCTGCCTGCCCTGGGCTGGGCCGGCGGGCGGCCCCTGCCTCGCGCGCTCTCTGCCCCATCCAACGCCAGCGCCAATCCTCACCCCATGAGCGAGCCGATGGCGATGGAGGTGCCGTCCACGCAGAACGTGCGTGTCTGCCTGCAGCAGCGGCGCGCCCGCGACGGCGCGGGCGTCGGCATCGGCGGGCGTCGGCAGCGGCGCGCGCGCGCGCGCGGGTCGCCCCGTCCTGCCGGGGCGCTGCGCTGCTCGGGAGCATGCGATCTCGCGCTCTCTCGTGTTCCTTTGTGCACGCCTGGGGAAGCTCTTGGTCCTCTTGTTGAGGAAGCCGGGGATGTAGAGGCTGACAAAGTTGGTCATGGAGAAGAGTCTGCGGCGGATGCCGACGTCGGCCCTTTTCGGCGGCTGAGCGAGCCGAGCGGGGGCGCGCGCGCTGGCGGCGGTGCGCGGCGGCACGCGGCGCGGCGCGGGGGCCCAGGTAGGGCGCACGTGCGGGTGCGGCGCGGCGCGGCACCCGCTCTCACACGCCGGTGGCGTCCAGAAAGTCCTGCGATCAGTGTGGGCAGCAGGGGGGCGGGGGGGCAGCACAGGGTCGGAGCGCCGAGCGCTGCCGGCGCCGGCGGGCGCTCGCCAGCCGGGCGGCGGCTGCGGCGGGGCCGGGACTGACGCAGGCGGGCCGGGACTGCTGGCCAAACAATCGATCAATCAATCGATCGATCGATCAATACTCACGACGTAGAGGAAAGTAATCAGCGCCTGCGCGGGATCGTGGATGCGCGGATTTGCGAAGCAGAGAACGGGAAAGCAAGTGGAGCGATTGGGGGGCCGCACGGGCGGGCGCATGCGACAGGCCTGGCGCCGCGCCGCGCATCCCCGCGCGCCGTCGCACGCGCACACGCCATTGATGGCGATGTCATCACCACATGTTTGCCCCCCCACCCCACCCCACCCCACCCCACCCACACACCACTCACCACCCACAGGTCCTTGCTCCCCATGCCGCCGAAGTCAAGCAGGCCGGCGGTCTTTGAGATGTTTGGCACGGCCACGACTTGTTTGAAGTAGCTGGGTGTGTGGTGGGGAAGGGGGTGGGGGAGTGATGTGTGTGGGTGTGGGTGTGGGGTGGTGTGTGTGTGGGGGGGGGGGGG
>PCFQ01000020.1:701554-712863 GCA_003063905.1 Chlorella sp. A99
GTGGGGAGGGGGGGGGGGGGGGGGTGGGGGGGGGGGGGGGGGGGGAGACGGGGCACCCCAGAGTAGTGTCTCACGCCAGGAAGGCCCCAAAGTCAATGTCTTCGCCCAGGGCAGACGGCAGGCCCGCCGGGGGTGGCAGCGATGCGGCCAGCAGCGGCGGCGGAGGCCGCGGCGCCGGCGGCGCGCCGGCCGGGGGAGGCAGCGCCACCACCGGCACGGCCATCGCCTCGGGGAGGAAGCCGCAGCCGGCGCCAAACAACGTCGCGGCCGCGACGTCGTGGGGCAGTGCCAGCAGCAGCGGCGCGCCCCCCGGCGTAGGCAGGCTGTGGGGCAGCAGCAGCTGCAGCGCATAGGAAGGGCCGTGCAGGCCCGCCGCTGGCGCCAGTGCCAGCACGGCGGGCCCGCTGCCCGAGCGCTGCAGGCCGGAGGGGGCCAGGGGGAGCTCCAGGCTCGCAGACAGGTCGCCAGAGCCCGCCGCCTGCAGCGGCAGCAGCGCCCGGTGCGCCGCCAGGGCGGCGGCCACGGGCGTCATGGGCCCGGCCACCTCGGGGGCCAGCGTCGCGCTGGCCGGCGCAGCGTCGAGCGGCTGGCCGCCGCTGCAGGCGGCCGCATGGGGGCCGAAAGGCGAGAGGCAGGGGGCGCCGCCGCCGCTGGCCAGCTGGCTGAGCTGCGCCTTGAGCCCATTGAGCTGCTTGGTCTGCTCAGGGGAGAAGGACGAGGGGAGCTAGGAGGTTAGCAGGGGGCGGGGGGAGGGGGCCAGCGGCGGGGCCCCGCCAGCGGCGCGCGCGGGGGGCCGCCGGGCTGCGCGGCGCCGCGACTCCTGCAGCGCACGCGCCACAGCCCTGCAGCGCCCGCGAGGGGGTGCGGCCCACCTGCTTGGTGCGGTGGCGGCGGCGGCGGCACGCGCAGGCTGCGCCGCAGAGCGGGGGGGATGCAGAAGAGTGATCTCGGAGGCGGGAGAGGCAGTGCCAGTTGGCAGGGGGAGCGCGCCCCTACCCCAGAGCTGCCCAGGAGGCAGGCAGCTCTGGGGTAGGGGCGACGGGGGGTCACAACTGCGCCAGCAGCCTGCGAGACAGGCACGACAGCGCCAACGTGGCCCCCCTCCAGCCCCACAGCCCCAGCCCGCTCACCGTTGCACATCCAGCCAGGGATGCTATCCGGCGCCCTTCGCCAGCTGCAGCTGGCCGACGCCCCACACAGCGCACAGACCTGTGGGGTGGTGCAGGGGGCGGGCGGCGGGGGTCACAAGCGCGAGACTGCAGCGCGCGCTCGCCCGGGTCGCCTGCGCAGCGCTGCAGCTGCAGGGTGCGGGTGGCTGGCTGGCTGGCTGCCACACAGCGCGGGTGGGAATGGGGCCGGCCTGGCTGAGAGGCGGGCGGGCAAAGGCACTCGTGCACTAGCAGGCACATTGCCGCGGGCGGGGGTGGGGACGAGGGTGGCCTCCCACTTCCGAGGCGCTCCCGCACATCCCCAGCCTCTACCTGGCAGCCCAGGCAGAAGCAGAGAGCCGCCACTAGCCTGGCTGCATAGCAAGCAGTGCCCATTGCTCTACAAATCTGCCAGTGCGTTCTCCCTGCGTCTCACCCGATCCATCGTGGCCTTCTGCACCTTCGCGTGTACGCCCAGCTGGCCAGCAAGCGCTGAGCTCACGATGGCGACAGTTCTGTCGGGGCTTCGATATCGTGTTGCAGCGACAAATTGCGCTGCGGAACAGAGATAGAGCTGCTGTTTGGGCTGCACAATTCACCTTCCACTGCAGTTGACATGTGCGCTGGCGTGTGCAACACATGCAGCGCCTCTGCACTGTCTCGGCCCCACCCTGGCCCTGCGAGAGAAGTGGTGAGAAGAGATGTGAACTGTAGTCACTGGAGCTTCTGGCAAGGCGGGGCGGGGCGGCGGGGGCGTGACGGTGGGCCGCCTGAGACGGCGGCTGAGTGTTGGCTGCATTCACACTCGACTAGCCCAAGCCCACCCTGGCCTTGCGAGAGAAGCGGTGAGAAGAGCTGTAGTATTTTTGGGCAGGCGGGGGCACGACGCGGGCCGCCTGCGTGACGGACATCTTGTATTCACACACTCGCTAGCCCAAGCCTTCCAATTCAAGACAAGAATGCCTTCAGCCACCCCAGAAGAATGCCTTCAGGCACCCCGCAAGCATTGCGGCGGAGCGGACCAGGGTGCGGAAGGGCCGCTCCCGCCACTCGAGCTGCTGGAGCTCCAGCTGCCGCAGCCGCTCGGTGTCGTGCTGCAGGGTGGCCGCGCAGCGGTCGACGCAGGCCCCGAGCACCGCGCGCAGGCTCGGTGCCATGTTTGCCGGCGGGTGCTGCTGCAGCCGGGCCCGCAGGACACGGACGGGGAGCGGCTTCTGCAGGGCCTCCAGGCTGGCCTTGCGCGCCTCGACGTCCTCGACGAAGTAGCTTGCAACGAAGAAGGCGAAGCCCCCAAGGAGAAGCTTGAACAGCCCCGCCAGCCCGAGGGCGTGCCAGTCGCAGGCAAGCTCGACTGCCGCGATCCAGACCATGGCCTGGCGATCCAGACGCGCGCAGCCACCCCGTGAAGACGGGGAAGCCCACGGCGGCGGCGATGTCGGGGGTGGCGGTGGCCGCGGCAAAGCACACCATGCACCACAGGCGGAGCAGCCAGCAGTGCAGCCAGCCCTGCAGGTCGAGAGGGGCGCACGTCGGCGTGCTCGGGCCACGTGGGGCGGCAGCACGCTGCTGAGGGGCAGGCACAGGCGGGGCCGTGCAGGGCGTGCAGCCCCACTTCTGGTCGGCGCGCGTGCCAGCGCGACCGCACAGCCGCCGCAGCAGGCTTTGTCGTTGCACCTGTGGCAGCTCTGCAGAGGGCCAGGGGTCGGCGCACGAGCGCCGCTTCCGCTCCAGGCCCGTCACCTCCTCCACCCGCAGCAGCGCCTCTTTCAGATCATCAGGGCCTGCAGGGCAGGGCCAAATAGGCAGAGGGCTGGGAGGGCCCTGCATGCGCTGGCCCAGTGCAGGCAGCGGGACTCCAGCGCGGCCCCGCTGCCGCCAGTGCAGCCCCGCGGCGCTGCCAACAAAGGCTGCAGACGCACGGGCATGCTGCTGCGTACCGCGACAGCCCCAGAGTGCTCACCCAGCGCGAGCAGGGCGTCGACCTGCTCCCTGGCGTCATCTGGCACCTCCACCTCTGCGAGTAAGCAGCAAAGCGCCAGTGAGCGAGACGCACTCGCCCTGTGTGTGGCGGACGCGCCGCAGGCCTGCAGACTGCAGCTTGCACCACGTCCGCAGCTGCAGCAGTGCACGCCTGGGCTGCCGCTGGTGCGGAATGTGAATTGCCTCAAAGCACGCAGCAGGGAGCGCAAGGCAGTGCGGGCAGCTCACCGAGAGCTGAGAGCAGGCGCTCGAAGGCGCCGTAGACTGCCGCGCGCGTGGCGTTGGCTGCCTCCGGGCCCTGCTGCTGCTTGACGTCGTGCAGGCTTTCATACGCCCGAAGCAGTTCATTGCGTGCCGCTTCGACGTTTACGAGCAGCATGCTGCTTCTGTTGGTGCCTGCAGTGACGGGGCGCTGGCGCCAGGACCGCAGGCGCCGTACGGCCGGTAGCGTCAGCGCCGGTGGCGAAGCTCTGGCACAGCGCGCCCGCCAAGCCTCGCTGGGTAGAGGAGGAGGCGGGCACAATGAGCGCGGCTCACCAGGCAGCGAGAGGAGTTGGTTGCTCGAACCGAGGTGTCGGCGAACCTTGCTGAGCAGGTGTCACCGGCGCCACCTGTTAACGGAATAGTGTAACTCGAATAACAATTGCGGCTCTTGAACAGCGGGAGGACGTCCTCGACTGATTGGATCCCACACAAAAGTCCTCCAGTTCCCAGGACAGACAAAGTTCGCCCTCCGCATTCGCTAGCAGCGCTCCACGAGGTCCTCTCGAGCAGCGCGGGGCACCCGCTCCTCGAAGAGCCCCGTTCGCAAGCCTCTCTCGCCCCGCCTGGCCGCTCCCACCCTCTGACGTTGATCTTCAAGGAGCAGTCAGGAAAAACTAAAGAGCGCGCACGGCCTCGACGCGCCCGGCCGAGCGCCCACGGTCCCCCGCCGCCGCCGCCCACGGCGCTGCGCCTCGCGTGCCCCGCGCAAATGGGGCAGCCCATGAGCGCAGAGCGTGCTCGGCTCAAGGAGATCGACCGGTTGTTAGCCGAAACGCGCCAGAAAATGAAAGAGCTGCAGCCCGCAGCGGCAGCCGAGAAGGCGGCAGGCATCCCGGCAGAGCCCGGCAGCAAGCAGGCTCTGCACCGGGCAGCTTGCAATCACGTCATGGCTCTGGTCTTAGAGTCCGGAGCCGTAACCGACCGCTTGAGTGAGTGCCGCGGATGCCCGCTAGTGCCCCGTGCTGCTCTCTTCGAGCTGGCCAGCCTAGCTACTCTGGCTGCCAGTTCGCATGCATGTGCGGCAGTCTAATAAGAGCATACGTGCGGGGGGCAGCCCTGAGCTCACCGCCGTCTGCTGAGCTGTCTGCTCGTCGCCGCCTCTGCAGTCGCTGCAAACAACCAGTTTTTTGGCATCCCAAAGATGCCCAAGCCCACCTCCCCGTGGGCGGGTCAGTGCCTGCACGCCCTCTGCGCATGCTCGACGCATCACCCCATGGCCGGCAGAACCAAGTGCGCAAGGCGGCTGGCTGTGCTGGCCCGCGTCCCTCCTCTCAGCGCCTTGCCCGCGCCCTTTCCCGGCTGCAGAGGTGGAGGCGGCTCTCAGTGCGGCAGGGCCCAGCACGCCGATGGGCAGCGGCAGTCCAGCACGCAGGCAGTGCGGCAGCAGCAGCGACGAGGCGGCAGCGCCAGCTGGCGACGTCCGCCTCGGGGAGGCAGCGCCGCTGCTGCCTGGTGGGGCAGGGCCCTCGATGCGCGGCCTGCGCCGGCGGCTGGCGACTGACACAGCACGGGCATAGGCGAAGTTTCGCTCAACGCATAGCGCGCCAGCGCTTCTGAGTCGGGTGCACGCCGCTGCTCTCTGCCTCGGTGCGTGCCACTGCTTGTCCTTTGCAGTGTGCGTTCGCCTGCTGTCCCTCCCTCAAGGGAGTCCCTCCCTCCTAGCCGCCGCCGCCAGCAGCGCTCCCGCCGCTCTCTCGTCGTTCTCCCCTGCCAGTTCCCCCCTCCTCTGCTGTCCGCGTGCCTCCACTCTTGGCTCCTCCTCTCCTCTTATGTCAGGCCGGGGCAGTGCCCCAGCCCAGCCCCGGCCTGCAAAGACAACCTGTAAGCAATTTCGGGGGGGGTGCTGGAGCCAAGCTCTGCCGGGCCCCCAGGCCCTCCAGGCCTGTTCCGCCTCCGCCGCCGCCGCCTGCCGCCGCCGCCTGCTCTCTGCCTCTGCCTAGTACGTGCTGTGGCACGCCGATTGAATGTGGGCGGCGGGGGCGTGAGCCTGCCAACCGCCAGGATTTGAAGGCGCCGCCCCACAGGGCAGGCACGGCGACCAGCTTTCCACCTGCTACTGCTTTCCACCTGACCTGCACTAGTTTCGACGTTACAGAGTCGCCTGCGTGCGGGCGCGAATTGAAGGAGACTATGCAGGCCAGAGAAGAAAGTGGGAGGAAATGAAGAAAGCGGCACAGCGTATATGGTACCGGATGCCTTGCCGAGGAGCAACGATGCGAGAGGAGGGGGTGGAGGAGAGGAGTGCCCTTTGCCACCGCCGCCGCACCCGCCCACCTCCCCACCCCCACCCAGCCAGCCGGCGGGCTGCCCCCGCTCCGCTCCCAGCGGGGCCACCCGCCCACCCCACCCCTACCGCCCAGCGCCGGACTGGCCAGCTGAACCACCCAACAGGTGAAATAGAAAAGAGGAAGAAAGCGCCCACCCTGTCGGCGACTTGGAAGCATGTCAGAGAAATCGTGGCCCGCTGGGGGCTAGATCGTCCGCCCGAAGAGGCGTGCCTGCCGAGGGGGAGGAGAGGGACAAGGAGAGAAGAGGTCTGGAGGAGTGCGGGCGCGCGGAGCGCCGAGCGCGGCCTCTTGCACACGGGCGCGCGCGCGGCAGGGCGGCGTGCGCAGCAGTGGCGGAAAGCAGTGGCAGAGGGTGGTGCAGCAGCGGCAAGGTGGCATGCCGCACCGCCCGCCCACCCGGCCGCCAGGCCATCGCACTCGGCACGCTTGCTCGCCGCAATGCATCACACCCACGACCCAGGCATGGCAGCACAGTTGAGCAGCACAGTAGAGCGGCAGCAGCAGCAGTGCGCACGCGCTCGTGTTCTTGGGGCGGCTGGCCAGCTTGCTGGCAGCCACCGCCATGGCACCAGGGATGTGCTGACCTGCGGAGTGGGGGTGGGGGGTGGGGGTGGGGGGGCGGCGGGGGGCCGCAGCGGGATTGGAGGGTGGGGCACGCGCGACATGCTTCGTGAATTGCCGCATGCAGCACAGCAGCGCAGCCGCCCCCGACTGCCAGGACTCCCGTCGGACACTGTGACAGGCTCCTGCGGGCAATCCCTCGCTCGCCTCGTGGGCACCCCACCCAATCCACCCCATCGAGTAGGAGGCGTCCAGGTGGCCGGCGACGGGTCTGGCGCCAATGCCCCGCGGCGGGAGGGAGCGCACCAACAGAGGTGGCGTCGCCAGGCACGGGCACGCGACCAGTTGGCCGCGCCGCTGCCGGCACAGGCACGCCGGTCCCACCGCCTCGCCCCTGCTAGCCCCCACCTCCGGGCACAGCGCAGCAATGCGAGCCCAACGATGCGGACCAAGCTCATTGTTGCCTAGCCCATCCCACGGGCGGGCCGCCGCTGGCGACCGGCTCCACCGGCTCCAGCCCCACCACCGCCGCCCCCGGCTTTGCCCATTCACGTGCTGCCCCGCGCCACTGATGGTGCCGCCGGTGCCAAGCCTGGGTCAGAGGCAGAGGGGAGCAGGGAGCGCCTCGGCCCGCGGCACGCCAGCGGCCATGCCCCACCCCTGCCTGGCTGCTGCGCGCTCCTCGCTCTCGCCCTCGACACCCTGCGTCGTCGCCCCCTCCCTCATCGCCTCCTCTCGTCAGTTCGCCATCTCACTCGTCTAGTACCCCCCCCCCCCCCCCCCCCCCCCCCCCCCCCCCCCCCCCCCCCCCCCCCCCCCCCCCCCGCTCTCTCACCCGCCACCAGGATGTCCACGTGGCCCTCGCTCTAGAGATCTGCTCCCTATCTCAGGCCAGTGGTCTCATAGTGGATGCGCGGGTTGGCGGGGCTCTGGGTGCGTGTGAGGTGGGGTGGGGTGGGGTGGGGTGGGGGCAATGAGCGGCCGGAACAGTCTCGGCGGCCGAGGCGCACCAAGCGCCATGGCCAGCGAGAGCGGCGCGGCAAGACAGGGGACGGGCAGGCAGCCCTCGTCGACCTCCACATGCGCACCTCAAACTGCTGCAGGGTGGGAGTTGGAGGTGGCCACCGCACTCTCCCCAGCCTTGGCCACACCCCCCTTCATGCAGCGTTAGGGCGGCAGCGGCCCCGCGCGCCTCTTAATGGCGCCCCGCGCCTCGGCGCTGCCCCTTCCCACACACTCGTGCCTCTGTCCATAAGGCAGCCCAAAGCCTCCCTGCCAGCAGGTCTGCATCCCGTGGCGGCGCCCCCGGGCAGCTCAAGCTGCCCTTGCTCTTCCCAACCACCTCGTCTGGCAGCCGCCTGCCAGTTGCAGCTCTATCTCCTGCCTCTCCCCAACGACCCACCCAGCCCTGTCTCTCCCACTGCAGCCTCCCCTGCCCACCCACCACTGCCGGGGTCTGCGCACCAGCTCCGCCCAAAAATGCGCGTGGCAGGATGCGCCACTCCAGAGACGTGGGGGCGGGCACGGTCGGCAGGAGCGCCCAATGCGCCTGCACCCCGGGCAGGCCCACCAGCTTGCAGCCACAAAGGCTAGCGCGGTGCTGGTGTTGCCGCACCGTGGGCCCCACACGCGAGACCTGCGTGCGCGAGGGGGGTGCAGGGCGCGCCACACACGTGAGCCAGGTGGGCCAGCCGGCGCTGAGCGAGGTGCCGGCCGGAGGGCCACTCCCCGCGCCGCTCACCGACCGAGCGGCGGCGGCGAGCGCGAAAATGGCACAGCCGCTGCTGCGCTGCAACTCCCTGCGCTCCCACGCGCCCCTGACCGTTGCACATCCAGCCAGGGATATCGTTTGGTGCTCTCTCCATGAGCAGCTGGACTGCGCCCCACAAAAAACACTCTCCTCCTGGACGGCCGCGCCCATCAGACCAGCAGTGCTCGGGTGCTGAGCATTGCCCAGCGTCGCTCTGCGCCCTTGGCAGCCCTGCCATGCCACATGCCACATGCCCCGCACGGCCTCTACCCTCGCTCTCACCTTGGCCTTGGCCACGGCGCTGGCCAGCGCGGCCTCCACAGCTGCCTGCTCCGTGGGCGTGAGCGGGCGCGGCCTGCCGCGGCGCGTCCTCTGCCGCCCGCGCGGGCGGCGGGAGGCCACCCGCCGCGACCGCCAGCGGTTCTGCAATCGCCAGCTGCAGCAGCCTCCTCCGTTTTGTGCTGGGTGGCTTCGCCGGCTGCTGCGCCTCCCCCCCGCTGCCCAAGAGCACTCGGGCAGGCCACCCTTCCGCGATGGCACTTCGCCGCTGCTTAGCATGCATGCGGTGCCCTGGGCTTCGCTCGAGGCTGCACAGCCCCGCAGGAGCGGGGCAGAGGAGTACCAGCGACATGCACGCCGATTTCCTGTTTATCGCTGCCTGCGAGTCGCAGACGAGCGCAAGCTGCGATCAGATTGAAACTGGAGCTAAACAACGAGCGGACACTTCGCCGGCACAAACAATCAGCTGGGCACAGCTGACAGCACAGCTGACATGGCATCGTGAGCACGGGTTCTTATAATAACAGCTGCGTTTGAACCTAAGAGCTTGTGCCACTCCCCGCTGACTTCGAATGAGGTTTGGGCTGGTTGGTTGACAGCACGGCCGAGTGTTGCTCGATCAGCGCAGGCGCAGCGTGATGGGGAGAGGCGAGGCAGCCCTGGCCGAGCTGCGCAGGAGCAAGGAGGAGTCGCAGGCCACCCCCAGCCGAGGAGGACAGGTGGGGACTGGTGCTTTCAGATGGCTTCACCGACTTGGAGTGAACCTTTAATGCCTAATGCGCACTGCCGCAGGTGGCGGGCCGGCCGGCCGCCACGCCCGGCAGCCGTGCGCCGCCAACCCGCGGCGCGCGGCCGCCGGCGGGCACGCCGCTGGGCGCGCTCCCCAGCTTCGGCAGGCCCCGCGGCGGCGGGCGCCACGGCCAGAGCAGGAGCGAGCCCAGCTCGCCGCGCGGCGGCAGCGGCGGCGGCGGCGGCTCGCGCGCCGCCAGCCTGGCAGATCAAGACTCTTTCCCCAGCCTTGATTATGGCAACGACGATGACTCCTCCAGGAGCGCGGTGAGGCCAGGGCACACCTGAGCGCAAGCGAGGCGGCGGCAGGCGGCGGCAGAGCGTGGGCAGCTGCGGCGGCAGCACACGCGCGCGCGGCCGCTGCCCTTGCTCTGGGTCGCTCAGCTGGCCATGTCGCCGCCGGCTGTCCTGCGCCGCTGCGGTTTCGCAGGACAATGTGCGGGTGCTGGTGCGGGTCCGCCCCCTGAACGAGCGCGAGCGGCGCGAGGGCGGGCCGCCCTGCGTGTCGGTCAGCGGCCAGGTGCGGGGCGCCGCGAGCCGTGGGCTGCTGTGCTGCTGTGCTGCGCTGCTGCTGCGCTGCATTGCTGTTGCTGTACTCTGCATCCTGCGCCACCGCCCCCCCCCCCGACACCCCCCCAACACCCCCCCCCCGCGCTGCTGTGCTGCGCCGCCGCCCCCGCCCCGCGCGCTCCTCGGCGCTCACTCTTGCCTTCTCACTCGCACTCTCGCCCGCCCCCTGCACTCGCCAGGCGGTGATTGTGACGGACGCGGCGCGGGGGGAGCCGGTCGCGCGGGCGTACGACCACGTGTTTGGGCCAGAGGCGGGGCAGGAGGAGGTGCACGCGGTGGCGGGCGCGAGCGCGGTGGGCCACTGCCTGCAGGGATTCAATGCCTCGATCTTCGCCTATGGGCAGGTGCGTGGGTGGGGTGGGGTGTGGGGGGGAGGCGGGGGACGCGTCTGGGAGTGTGTGGGTGTGATGGTGTGTGTGGGTGTGCGTGTGTGTGTTTTGGGGGGGGGGTCTGCAAGGGGAGGAGCAGGGGTGGAACGCGGCAGATGGCGGCGGGGTGCATGGGGGAGAGCAAGCATGCAGCGGCGGCGCGCGAACCCCGTGCTGGCCCCCTCCGTTGCCGCGCCGACCCCCCGCGTTAACCGGCTGCAGACGGGAAGCGGCAAGACTTACACGATGCAGGGCGGGGAGGGCCCCCTGGCCCGCGCCGAGGACGGGGGCCTGCCCCTGCACTGCGGCCTCGTCCCCCGCGTCTTCGACCTGCTCTTCAGGCGCGTGCCCCCGGCCCTGGGCCCGCTGCTGTCCGCGCGAATGCGGGCTGTCGTGGCGTGGCGCGTGGGGGTGGGGGCGCCTTGCGCCCTGCTCCTCGGGCGCCCTGCTCCTCGGGCACGGGTCGTGTGTGGGCTGTTCAGTGTGGCGTGGCGTGGGGACCTGCTCCTCAGGCGTGGGTCGTTTGTGGGAGGGCTGCTCAGGTGTGGCGGTGCGCATGCGTGTGTTTGGCCGGACGTGGAGCCGGGGCGGCAGCGGGCGGGTACCTGAGCAGGGCCCCCGCCCGGGGCTGCTGCGACTGCCCCCGACGGCCGCGCGCCGCCGCGCCCCGGCCGGCCCAACCCAACCCAACCTGCCGCAGCCGCGTCAGCGAGGAGGAGCAGGCCAACGACAATGTGCGCTACTCGGTCAAGTGCAGGTGGGGGAGCGGGGAGGGTGGCCGGGTGTGGGTGGCCGGGACAATGGGACTCGCGCGGTGGCTGGGTGGGCCGGAGAAGGCGGGCGCTTCCCAACGGCGCGGGGAGGAGGGGGGAGGGGGGGGGGGGGGCCGCCGCGGCGGGCCCAGGGCCCTCGCGCCCATCGCAGTCACTTCGGCGTCTCTGCCACCGCGCAGCTTCCTCGAGGTCTACAACGAGGACATTTCCGACCTGCTGCAGCCCTCCAACGCCAACCTGCAGGTGGCGCTCGGGCATGGCGGGTGGCGGGGCGGGTGGCGGGGCCGGCGCAGGGGCGGGCGGCGGCTGCCGGGGGCACGCGCCCGCCTCCCCCGCCCAGCCGGAGGCGCGGGCTCGAGCCGAGTCGAGCCGAGCCGCGCCGTCTTCGATTGCGACTCGATTGCAATTCATGACTGCAGATCCGGGACGGCGACCTCAGCCGCGGCGTCTACGTGGAGCGCCTCGCCGAGCGCAGCGTGCTCAACGGTGGGCGCACGGCGGGCGGGGGAGGGTGGGGGGGTGGGGGCGGGGGGGGGGCG
>PCFQ01000020.1:720467-732904 GCA_003063905.1 Chlorella sp. A99
CCCCCCCCCCCCCGGTGCCGCTCCCGGGGGGCCCCCGCCGGCCCCCCCCCCCCCCCCCCGCCCTGCAGGCACCGGCGGCTCCAACGGCGCGACCATGCGCTTTGCGCCCGAGGCCAACTGGGGGGCCAACGCGGGCCTGGCCGTCGCGCGCGGTGGGCTGCAACCCGCGACGGCGCGCGCGTCCCGCAGACTGCGACGGCGCCTCCTGCAGCAGGCTCTCAGCGGCCGAATCCTGCGGCTCGTCGAGCCGGCGCCCCCCCTCCCCGCCATGACGTCGCTTTCCTTTCTTCCCTCCTCTCCTTTCTTCCCGCAGACCTGCTGGAGCCCGTGAAGCGCAAGCACCCCTGGATCTCTTACTCCGACCTCTGGACCCTGGGCGGCGCGGTGGCGGTGGAGGCCATGGGCGGTGAGCGAGAAGAGAAGGCAGCACTTCAGATGGGCGGCGGCGACGCTTTTTTTTTTTGGTCGAGAGGCCGTGGGCGGGGCGGTCGAGGGGCCGTGGGCGGGGCCCCGCGGGCGCTGTCGTCAGTCCCTGCTGTCGCGGGTGCGCGGCGGGCGGGGCGGCTCACCGCGGCTCGTTGCGAGTCGCCGTCGCGCCCGCCCATCGGCCCCCCCGCCCCACCTCTCGCCCCTTCTGGCCCCTCCCTCGCCCCTCTGGCGCCCGCCCCCCACCCACCCCCCACCCACCACACGCACGCACGCGCACGCGCANACCCACCCACCCGCTGCCATCCCCGTTGCCGCCGCCAGGCCCCCACATCCCCTGGCGCCCCGGCCGCTCTGACAAGGAAGAAAACGCGATCCCCCTGCCCGACGGCCGCCTGCCCGACGCGGGCAAGGACGCCAAGCACATCCGCGACGTCTTCTACAGGCATGGCGGTGTTGCAGTGTTGCAGTGTTGCAGTGTGTCGCGTGTGTCGCGACGCGAAAGAGAAAGTGCGCTGCGCGGGGCGGGGCGGCCGTCGCAGCATTACGGCGCTGCGTTGGAAGCGCTGCACGTGGGGGGGGCCCGGGGAGGCCGGGCCGCGCGGCGCGGCGCGGCGCCCGCGCCCCCCGCGCCGCGCCCCACTGGCGCAACCGCGCATTCGACGCTTCGCTTCTACGATATGATTCCTTTCTTTCTTTCTTCCTTTTGCTTTTGCAGGATGGGGTTCGACGACCAGGAGATCGTTGCCCTCAGCGGCGCCCACACCCTGGGCCGCTGCCACGTCGACCGCAGCGGCTTCGACGGTGCGGCGCCCGCGCGGGGGCGGGCGCCAGGGCCGGGGCGCCCGGGAAGCAGCGGCGCGCGCCGGGCGCCGGGGGGGGGCGGCTCGGCTCTGGCTCAAGGGTGTGCCCCGGGGGCGTGCAGCAAGTGCGACGGAGGGAGGGGTGGAGGGCGGAGCGCCCCGACGGCGGCGGCGCCCCGACCCCCGCGCCCGCGCCCCGGCCACGCGCCCCGGGGCGCCCCGCCGATCCCCGGCCGCCGACCCTCGCCCCTGCCGCGCCGGGCCCCGCGCGCCCCCCGCGGCCGTAGGCCCCTGGACCAACGCCCCGACCACCTTCTCCAACCTCTATTTCGTCGAGCTGGTAGAGAACAAGTGAGGGTTCCCCGGACCAAGGGAGCGGGAGGGACGAGGGGCTGGGGAGGGAGGGCGGGCGGCGGCGACGCGGCGGCGGCGGCGGCTCTCACCGCCCCCGCGTCCGCCACCGCGCCGCCCCCGCGATCGCCGCACGTTCGTTGCGACACATTGCACCGCCGTTTCCACCTGCCAGGTGGCACAAGCGCAAGTGGGACGGCCCCCTGCAGTACCAGGACAAGTCCAACACGCTCATGATGCTGCCCACCGACAGTGAGACGCACGTTTGACTGCCTGCCGCCAGCAAGGGTCGGGGGGGGAGGGGGAGGGGCGCGGGGCGGGGCGGGGCGGGGCGGGGCGGGGCGCCCGCCAGCGCCGGGCGCCGACCCGTGCCGCGCCGCCCGCGCCACCCCACCGACCCACATCCGCCCGCAGCGGTTCAACCACCTCCCCCGCCCCCTCCTGTGACCCGTGTCCTGTGCAGTGTGGCTGGTCTGGGACAAGAAGTTCAGGAAGCACACCAGCGAGTGAGCCAGGCCAATGCATAGGCCGAATCGTTGCGTTGGTCGCCCCGAGCTCCGCCAGCTCCCCCTCCGCCCGCCCCCGCACCCTCCCAACACCGCTCCCGCCTTGCGCCGCTTGTTGCACCGCTGTCTTTGCACCCCGGCTTTCCTCCCCGCAGGTACGCCAAGGACCAGGACAAGTTCTTCGCCGACTTTGCCGCTGCGTTCAGCAAGCTGCTGTGAGTGGGGGGCGGCTGCCGCGAGTGGGCGGGAGGAGGGGGAGGGAGGGCGGCCGCGCGCGGCAGCCGAGGGACGCGGGGAGCGGCAGGGCGGGCGGGCTCCGTCGTGCACGCGCGGCGGTGCCGAGGCGACCCCCCTACTCCCCCTTGGGCCCTCGCAGCGAGTTGGGCGTGCCATTCCCAGAGACCGCGGCGGCCGCCGCCTCGCCCAAGCCCAAGGCCTGAGCGCCAGTTGGGACGCGCTATTGCTGTCAGCATGTGTTTGTTTGTTTGCTCGTTCGTGCTCGCGGCGCGGCGGCGGCGTGGTGGGGGTTCGCGCGGACGCAGAGGCGGCCCCCCCCCCCGCCAGCGCTGCCGTCATCCGCAGTGTAATAGCGCCACTTCTGGACAGCGCAGAGGGGTGGGAGGGGGGGAAAGGGTGCGAGGCTTGCGGCGAGCTTGCGCCTGTTGCCTAGCCACCGTTGGGTGGAAGGAAGGCGGGTGGGGGATGGCCTAGCTCATTTCGCTAATGATCGTCGCCGCTCCAAGACACATCTCGTTACCATCGTTTCGCTGGCACCAGGCCAGGCCAGGAGCTGGTTCCAGAACTCGGCTCCCACGTTGGCCACCACGATGCCCTCGTCACTCCCGCTGCCCTCCACACAGCGGGCTCAGACGGCGGCGAGCGTGGCATCGGCACCTCGCTCTCGCGCGCCTGTGCATGCCGCGGGCGGGAGCAAGCGCAGCGCCCGCCAGAACGGGTACGCTCCTGCAGGGCGTCCTTCAGAGCGCGCCTGTCCAGGAGTTCTGCATTGTCGAATCGTTCCACATCCATGCCGCTGCAGGCAGGCAGCGTGCCACTCCCGGCATCCGCCCGCCGTCGGCCAGCATGCAGGCAGGTGGCGCGCGCTGGCCGCCCCGGTCACGGCTGCTCAAGCTGGTACGGCTGCAGCCGGGGCAGCCAGCTCCACCACGGACGAAAACGCTTTCGACTGGAAGCTGGGCCTTGCGCTGGCGGGTGCGCCGCGGCAGTGGGCAGCGGGGGGCATGCGCTGGCCTGTGTTGACTCGCTGCGTGCAGCTGGCCAGCGCGCTCCTCACACGCTCTTCCCGCTCCTGCCTCCTGCTCGCGCTCTCCCGCCCACGCCGCGGTGCCCCTCCCCTCCCCTCCCGCACTCTCTTCCCCCTCCCACTCGCACTCTCTCCCGCCCACGCCGCGGCGGCCCTCCCTCCCTCCCCCCCCCCCGCAGGCTGCGCCTTTGAGAGCTACAACGGCGTGGAGGGCGACAGCCTGCGCCAGGTGTCCCCCGACGGCACCGTCGTCGCATACGTCGACAAGCGATTCCTCCAGGTCGGCTGCCGCTTGGTTGGTCGCGCGCGCCGGCGGCGCGCGCATGCGCTCCCAGGCCGGCGCGTGCGCTCCCAGGCCGGCGCGTGCGCTCCCAGGCCGGCGCGTGCGCTCCCAGGCCGGCCGCGGCGCTGCGAGGGCAGCGCGGCGCTGCAGAGCACGTGCCGGCCTGCTCCCCAGCCCAGGAGCCGACGCCCCCCTGCCTGTTCCGCTGCCTCCGTCGCCTCTGCAGGCCAAGATGGCGGGGCTGCTAGAGCTCACCGTGCATGGAGCCAGGGGGCTCGTTGCGGCCGACGTGAGGGGCGGTGCAAGTCGGCGCGCGGGGACGGAGCGCGCGCGGGCCGCCGGCGCCCTCACCGGCAGCCGGCGCCGGACTCGCCTCCCTGGCCCTGCCCTCGACCCCCCTCACTCGCTCGCCCCGCGCGCCCGCAGTGGGGCCCCTGGGGCAAGAGCGACCCGTACGCCATCGTCAGCGTGGGCAACAGCTCCGGGACCACGCGGGTGAGAGGAGAAGAGGGCGACGCGGGGAGGGTGGCACATTGAGGATGCGGGGCCAGAGCTGCGCCACCGCCAAGTGTCGTCAGCTGGAGCGGCTGCCCTGTGGATGCACACCGCTGCCGCCGTCCCCACCTCCCCTCATGAATTCCTATTTGACTTATGCATTATATATATGAATTCCTGCCCCCTGCCCCCTCCTCCGTTTCCCAGGTCGTCAATCAGAGCCTGGATCCGGTGTGGGAAGAGACTTTCTACCTGTTTGTGGAGTGAGCGCCGCCGGCGCTGTGGCGCGGCCGCGCGCCGCGCCCCCGCTCAGCCCCCTCCCTCCCCGCCCGCAGCGCGCGGCAGCCGCCCGCCCCCCTGCGCCTCGCCCCAGCTGTGCCGCCGCGCCGCCGCCCGCCCCGCCCTCTCCCCTCGCTCGCCCCGCGCCCCACCAGGGACCCCGGCACGCAGCGCCTGACCGTGCGAGTGCTGGACGAGGACACTGGAAAGAAAGACGACCTTCTGGGCGTCGGCCTGCGCGGCCTGGCAGACCTTGCCGACGGCGCGGTCCGCGGCTTGGAGCTGCCCCTGCGCGGCGCGGGCGACGCCGGCGCCGTGCGCCTCACCGCGCGCCTGCTGCCGTTTGGCGAGCTGCTGGCGGAGGAGGCGGCGGCCGCGACCATGGGTGGCCCGGTGGTGGGCTCCCCAGGTGGGCCGGCGACGCGCTTGCCGCGCGCCGCTGCTGCATCTGCCGGGCGCGTTGGCGACATTCCGGCAGCCGCCTCGCTCCTGATCACCCTCCTCCCGCACCCCTGTGCCTCCCAAACCCCGTACCTCACACACACACACACACACACACTCCTCCGCAGCCGCCGCCATCACCGGCAGCGACTGGCGCAGCCTGCAGCGCAGCCTGGGCGCGGCGGCCGACGCGATGTTCGACCCGCTAGCCTTCATCGACAACCCAACCAGCGACACGCAGGCAGGCGCGGGGGGCTATGGGAGAGGTTGGGGGAGGGAAATCCTGGCCGCGACGGCAGGGGAGCACAATGGGCACTGCGCGCGGGGCCGACAGGGAGCGCACAGTCCAGCCCCGGCTCGCCGCCCCGCCCGCAGGTCTGGGCGTTCTGGAACCCCGCCGCCAAGGCGGTCTGCCTGGCGTTCCGCGGCACGGAGCAGACGCAGTGGAAGGTGGGGCAGGGCGGGGTGGCGCGCCGCTGGCGCATCGCGAGCAGCGAGCGCAGCAACGGTGCATGCCTCACGGTGCCAAGCTGTAAGACCAGACCAGACCAGACCAGCGAGCGCCCCTGGTTCCGATCCCCTCTGCTATGGCTGCCTGCCTGCAACGCCTGCCCGAAGAGGAACCGCATCGATTAATGGAGAGAAAGAAGCTCCCTCTGCGCCGCGAGCTGCTCGCAGGACGTGCTGACGGACATCTCGCTGGCGCCGGCGGCCTGGGGGGCGGAGGGCGCCGAGGCGCTGTCGCCCTCGGCGCCCACCCCCTTGGAGCTGGCCAGGCAGGTGGGAGGGACAGGCCTCTGGGCGCTTCTTCTTCCGTTGCCCCTCCCTTCTTTCGTTGGCGCCCCTTGCTGCGCGCGTCTGCCTCCCTGCTGACCCTGCAGCACTTGCCCGCTTGGGACCGCGTGCTGACCCAAGCGGTGCCCCAGCAGCCCCGCCCCCCCTCTGCCGCCGGCGCAGGGGGTGGAGGGCCTGGCGAAGCTGGGCAGGGCGCTCCAGCGCAAGGAGCAGCTGGTGAGAGGCGGGGGCCGCAGGGGCCGAGCATGGCCGGCTGGCCCGCGTGCGCATGTTATCCTGCTGCCTGTGCGGAGCTCGCGTGCTCGGAGACTGCGCTGGCCGCCTGCTGGTCACGCCTAGCGCGCAAGCACCACCACCACCAGCGGGGCAGCCTCAAGGCTCCTCCAAGCAGCGCGCGCGTGCGACCGACGCGATTCGGCGGCTCTGCTGGGCTCTCGGCGCAGGCGGATGTGTTACCTGAGCTGCCCGAGCTGGACCCGAAGGCTGTGCTGGAAGCCAAGCTGCGGGCGGCGCTCCAGGAGAAGCAGAGCGGGGGGCAGCAGGCGCGCCACAACGGCTGTGGGCGTTCTCTGCGACAGACTGCGTGCCTTTGTGTGGGGCGGCACCTGGGCCGGCCATCGCACGGCCACCGCCTCTGCGCCCTCAGCCGCCCGCGTCCCGTGCCGTCGCGCTGCTCACGCTCGCTCGCTCCTGCCCCCTCCAGCCGTGGTTCCATCACGGCTTCCTATCGGCATATACCAGCGTGCGCCCGCAGGTGCTGCGCCTATTGGATGTGCTGCTCGCAGGTGAGCCCGCGCAGGGGATGGGGTCAGGGCAGGCGGGACAGCAGGGTGGGCGGCACCTGGGCGGGCGGCCGCAGCGCCCTGCTGCACCTCTCCCCCTCGGCGCACCTTCCGGCGCGCCTGCAGGGTGCCGGCCGCGCTTCGCTCGCCCCTCGGCGACACCCTCTTTGCCTCGGCGCACCTCGCTACCCGCACTGCGCTCTGCAGGCGAGGCCGAGCCCTGGACCCTCTACCTGACGGGACACTCGTTGGGGGGAGCGCTGTCCACGCTGTGCGCTTACGAGTGCGCGCAGCGCGCCGGGCGCGGGCGCCCCCGCCCCCGCCTCGCCCACTACAACTACGGCTCCCCCCGCGTCGGCAACGCGGCCTTCGCGCGCGAGGCGCGTTTGCGTGCGTGTTGCGTGTGCGTCGGGTGCGAAGAGGGCCTGATGCGCGCCCCTCCCCCGCCGCACGGGCGCGCGGTACCGAGTGCTGCTTGCTAGCGCGAGGACGGCGCCGAACAGGTTCGCTGCAGAGGTGGCCCACCACCCATATCAGTGTCTCCCCTCCTCCTCGCACGCGTCGCGCGCCACCCCTTGACTCTGCAGTTCAACGCGGCCGTGCCCAACACCTGGCGCGTGGCCAACCGGGGCGACGCGGTGGCGCTGGTGCCGCGCCTGCTGGGCTACTGCCACGTCGGCCACAAGGCGAGCGGGCCGGCTGGAGGCCGAGTGGTGTTTTCGCGGCGATGGTGCCGCCGCTGTGTCTGCCTGGAGGCCGGATTGCAGCGCAGCTGCGCGCTGTCGTAAATGGGGTGGGGCGGGGCGCTCCGCAGGGGGGCCCTGCGCAGGGACACCCTGCGCCGCGACTGCTCTCCGCGTGCACACCCCGCTTCTCCCCTCCGCCCTTCCCTCCTCCGGCCAGGTCGAGCTGTCGGGGGACGGCGCCACCATCGAGCTGCACACGTCTGATGGGCTGGCCGAGGGCGCAGAGGCAACGGATGTCGCGCTGGCAGTCACCCTCCGCCTGCCAGAGCTGGCAGAGAAGCTGAGCGAAAAGCTGGGCAGCGGCGGCGCCGGCGCGGCCGGTGCAGACGGCGGTGCCGCCACCGCGGCGCAGCCGGGGCAGGCGGCGGACGCGGCATGCGGCGCGGCGGCGGTGGAGGTGGCCACGCTGGCCAGCGCCGAGAGCGGCCGCGGTGGCATTGAGAGCGTGGAGGGCGTGGCGCAGGTGCTGGAGCAGGAGGTGGACGCGCTGCTGCGCCTCGTGGACGGCAGCGCCGTGCTGGAGCACCTGGAGCCAGTCTACCTGGCCAACATCCGCGCAGCGGTGGAGCAGCTGAGCAGGGAGCGGGAGCGCGGGGGCGGCTGAGCAGACGCCCTCTCCCCACCACCCGCGCCGCGGTGGATGCGCTGGGCAGGGAGCGGGAGCGGTGGGCGGCTGAGCAGAGCAAATTCGAAGAGGAGCGGCAGCTGGGCAGCGGCGGTGGAGGCGCTGGGCAAGGAGCTGGAGTGCGGGAGTGGCTGAGCGCGGGGCAGCGGCCCGGAGCAGCGGCTCAGCAGAGCAATGAGCGAGAGGCGAGCGCACTGATGTCATTTACACTAGGCACGCTGAACATGGCATGCGCAGATGGAGATGCTAGGTTGCTTGCCAAATGAGGCGGGCAGGACCAGTGGGGCATGCGGGCACACCGTCGCAGTCATGCACAGTGGCCAGCTATGTCACGTCAACCCTCCCCAGCGCAGCAGCCCCGCCGCTGCCGCGCCGGCGGCCATGCGGCGCAGGGCGCGGACGGGCGCCAGCTGCAGGTGCGCCGCCTGCTGGGGCCTGCCGCACGGCCGCCACTGCCGCCGGCAGCGCCTGTGGCGGCGGGAACGACGGCGCGTTAGGCCGCAGCTTGCTGCAGCAGCGCAAGCGCTCTACGGCGGCCGGCGCGGACGTTGCGACGACCTGCTGGCGTGCAGCGCGGCGGCCCAGACCGCGCCGCGGCCCCATGCCGCCCTCCTGCCCTGCTGCCTACTGCAGCCCCCTCTCCCGCGTGTGGCTGGTGGCGAGGGGTACATGCGTGCTGCTTGCCAACGCGGGGCACGCTGCCTGCCTGATGGAAGTGGAAAGACAGGCGGATTCCTCTCCACCTGCCACACCACCACGCCAGCGGCGCCGTGGGCCGCGCCCCTAGGCCATGGGAGTGGCCGTGGCCCTGGCATCCGCTGCCCCACACGAGCTGTCCGCCGCCGCCTTGCACACCGCCTGCGGCCGCTCGCCGATGCCCGTGTGCCATGTCCTGCAGCTGGACCTGTCCTGGTGTCGCCTGCTCCCCCGCTGGGCAGCCCAGCATGTCCGCATGACGGCGTGCGGGGCGTTGGGCGCCGGGGCCGCGCTTGTGCCAGGCCAGCGGCATGACAACTGAGGCTACAGAGAAGGAGCGTGGATGTGGACGCTGGCGCCGCCATCCTCTCTCCGCCCCGTTCACCCCACCACTAACAGCACGAGCAGAGCAGGCAATCAAATAGAACACGCATCAGCAAATTGAGTGAAGAAGAGACAGGGGGACATCAAGGGCAAGGGGGCACTGCATGAATCGAGACCTGGAGCATTCAGTTGGGTACGTGCACGCAGCGGGCGGCGATGGCCTGTCTGTTTAGTCTGCAAAGCTAAGCACTTCGTCCGGCAGCAGCAGCGCCTCAAGGGGGGTGCGGCACAGGGGGCAGTCGCGGTGCTTGCACTGCAGGTGCAGCGCCCGTGCGCAGCCGGCGCACAGCACGACGTGGGCGCAGGGGACGCACACGGCTGTCAGCGCCACCTCCTCCAGGCACACGCAGCAGCCCTCCTCCTCCTCCTCTCGCAAGGGGCTGGCTGGGGGCAGCGCCTTCCGGGCGGCAGCAGCGTGGCCGCCGCTGGGACCGCCGCCAGCGGCGGCGACTGCCTGCTCCTCGGCAGCGGCGCTGCCGTTGGGAGCGGCGCGCGGTGGCTCAGGGCTGCTCCTGTCGGCCGCATTCCCGATGCCCATCTGCCTCAGCTGCTGCAGCAGCTCCTGATCATCCTCCTGCTCCTGCTGCCAATCCTGCTGCTGCGGCTCATGTTGCTGCTCCTGTTGGGGGAGACTGGAACCTGCCATGCCCACGGCCGCAGTAGAGGGCATGTTCCCAATTGGCGGGGGCCGCTGCAGCGACACCAGCAGCTGCATGCCCGGCAGCTGCTCAGGCTGCAGTTGGCGCATCTGCTGCTGCTGTTGCTGCCCGCCTCCGAGCATTGCCAGCAGGCGAGCGCCGGCCTGGGGGTCGGGCGCCGGCGGCCCTGCCGTTGCTCCTGGCTGCTGCTGCTGCTGCTGTGGCTGGTAGCGCTGGTGGGAGGGCGGCTGGGAGGTGCCGGGTGGCGCGCGCTGGGCCCTCTGCTGCAGCCGCCGCTGAAGCAGGCCATTCGCGAGCAAACCAAGCAGCTCGGGGGCTGCACGCTGGTCCCGCTGCGGTCTGCGCTGTGCAGGCGGCGAGCTAGGCTGGAGGGGTGGCGGCCTGCTCGGCGCCAGGGGCGGCTGCGCAGCTGACTCCAGGGGCGGGGGCCTGCTCGAGTGCAGGGGCGAAGGCTGCAAGGGCGGACCGCGGGCCTGCAGGGGCTGCTGCCTGCCAGTCGGCTGCGGCGGCTGCACTCGGATTGGACCGGGCCTGGAAGTGGCGGCGCGCTGGCCACCCGCCGCCTGCGGCTGTACTGGGGCCCCTGAGAAGTCCCTGCGATCTCCACGCTGCTGCAGCAGCTCCTGCTGTTGCCAGGTCAGTCCGTTTGCCGCAGGCGCTCCGCTGCCTGCTGCCGCTCTCTCATGCTGCCCCGCTGTCTGTGATGGCACCCGCGCCTGCAGCAGGCCGCCTGGCAGCCGCTGCTGCCGCACACCGTGCTGCGCGTGCTGGCTGACTCCCACCCTGCCGTGTGGCGCCTGCTCGGCAAACGGCAGCTGGCGGGGTGATGCGGCGGTTGCGGGCTGCTGCTGCTGCTGCAGCGGCGGCGCGGGCCGGTCGGCGGCAGATGCCTGGGGCAGCGCCCACTCCAGAATGGACCTCAGCTGCTGCTACCGGTCCTCCTCCTCCTCCACGTCTTGGTCTCTTTGAAGCTGTGAGGCTGGCGCCGGCAATCCGACCGCCGCCCGCGCCACTGGTGCTAGCGCTGCCCCTCCTGCGAGCACGCCCAGCTGCTGCGGCTGTTGCTGCTGTGGAGGTGGCGAGCTGCTCGATGAGGCAGCGGACAGTGGCGGCGGCGACGTGAGTGGTCCCGCCACTGGCAGCAGCCGCTCCGACACGGCTGCTGCCTGCCACTCGCTGCCGCCGCCGCCCTGGCCGGCCGCGCCCGCGGCGGCGAGGGCATCACCGCTGGCTTGGCCGGGGGAGGGGGCCGCCTGGAGCTGCAGCTGGATCGTCGCCTCGGCCTGCTGCAGCAGGGCCTTTTGCAGCTGGATGCCCCGCTGTATGGACTGCACCTGCTCGAGCATCGGGCTCATGCCCGCCGCCCGCGGCGCCTGGTCCTCCTGCCGCTGCTGCGCGACGGCAGCCGCCCACAGCCGCACCTCGCCCCGCGCCTGCTCTGCAGCCTGCCGCAGCAGCAGGCCCTCCAGCGTGGCCGGCGCCGCGGGCCGCGCCTCGGCCTGCTCGTGGGGCCGGGGCGGCTGGGCATCAGCCAATGGGAGGCATGCTCTTCCCCGGTGCCCATCGCCCAGCCGGGCCGGCATCGAGACACCGAAAGGCGGTCACCCCCCACAGAGGAGGAAATTTTCTTTTTTTTTTGAGGACCACACAAGCTCCGCTGGAAGAACGCAGCACAGCATAACACCGGTCTAAGCGCACCTCGAGGCGGTGGAGGCGCTCCGCCGCCTGCCGGAACTTGGCCAGCGCTGCCAGCGCCGCCGGCGTGTCGCTCTGCCCCAGCACGAGCACGCCGCGCACTGCGGAGCCCAGCGCCGCCTCCTGCTCGACGATACTGCCCCGCAGGCGCTCCGCCTGCTCGCACAGCGCGGTCAGCATCGCGGGCGCGCCTGCGCACGGGGGCGCCGCGGCGCGGGGGACGGCGGGTTGGCGAGTTGGACGAGCTGGCGCTGGCAGGCGAGCGGGCGGGCGACAGCCGTGGTGGGAGCACTTGTGAATGCCCACCTCTCTAGATCTGGGCTTCCCAGGTGTGATGAAGGCCCGCAATCATTGCCAGGGCCGCACCAGCGCCCGCACTCCCCTCACACTCGCAGGAGCGCTGCCCCACACAGCTCTGCGAGCGACTGGATGCCTGGACAGGCTCAGGGGCTCCGCCATCGGGCGATCAGAGCGAGCTACACAATCTCTCTCTCCGTTCTTCTCGCACAGCACAGATCACGAACTGAATTTGTCGAAAACAAGTGCAAAAGGATTGGCGCAGCGCTGCATGACTGACTAAGAGGCCGCTCTCGCCTGGCGGGCGGCGACTGGTAGGTGCGTCCGAGTGCAGGCTGTGCCAGACTCGATGGACTGGCCGACGCCTGCAGCAGCGCAGGGGGCGGCGGGTCCGCATGCGCAGGCACAGCACTGTCGGCGCGCGGCAGGGGTCAGGGGCGGTACCAGTGCCAGAGGAGGGGGTAGCATGCAGGAGGGCGTGGAGGGGCAGCTGGCCAGCCTTCTTTGTGCAGCCTCCTTGCCTGCCCAGCTGTAACGCACCGATGCCTTCGTGCATTGCTTGCCGCTGCTGATGCGCTGCTCCAGCGCAGCAGCACCGGGCAGCCCCCCCATTCCTGTACCCACCTCCGTCTGGGTTGTTCTGGCACATGTTGATGCATCGGCCTGCACCTGGGATCTTGTTGTGCAATTTCCTGCAGGTTACACTTAGATGACACATAGTTACGCACCGGCCATCGCGGCGTGGCGGAGCTCGCGCCTGGCCGCCCCGGGGGCGTCGAACCGCCCGCCCGCCCCGTCCGTCCGACCCTTCCCCTGCTCCCCCACCTGTTGGCAGTCCTGTTGAGCGACGTCTACTTCCATCCTGTCTCCAGCACCATCAACCACTGCCGTGAGTGCAAAGAATGGGGGG
>PCFQ01000020.1:736671-788991 GCA_003063905.1 Chlorella sp. A99
GGGGGGGGGGGGGGGGGGGGGGGGGGGGGGGGGGGGGGGGGGGGGGGGGGGGGGGGGGGGGGGGGGGGGGGGGGGGGGGACCAGCTCTCCCATCAGCTCACACTTGGCTGCGCCCGCCCGCCCTCGCGGCGCGGCCCCGCGCCGACCACGCCGCGGCTCTGAACAAACCGCAGCAAGAGTCCAAGCTGGGATGCTAGCCAGCGCCGGCGGGCCGCCAAGCGCCCACGCCCGCCCCCGCGCTCACCCACGCCGCGGCTCTTGGAGAACTTGCCGTCCTCGTAGTTTAGGTACTCTGTTACAGAGATCGACTTCATCATCGTCCAGTCCTGGGGTGTGCAGATGTGGACGGGATGGGGTGGGGGGGTGGGGGGTGGGGGCAGGGGCCGCGCCGCCGGTGGCACGCGCCCATGTGTGACGCAAAAAAAGCCCCGCCCGCGCGCCCGCGCGCCTGGCCCGTGCCCAGCAGCGTGGCGGGGAAGATGACAGTGTGGAAGGGGACGTTGTCCTTGCCCATAAACTGCACCAGCTCCACGTCCTGCATATGCGTTCGTTCGGGGTGGGGTGGTGGAGGTGGGCAAGGGGAGACGGGGACAGGCTGCACAGGCAGAGGCACGCGTGCCAGCAGACGCGGCAGCGAGCAACGGCGCGCCACGCGCCCCACCAAAGCGGCTGCTTCAAGCGGCCGCGGCGCCTGCTCGGAGGTTCCCAGCGACGCCCGCCCGCCCGCCCACCGCGCGCCGCCCCCATCACACGCGCCTTGGGGTTGTGCCACCAGGCCTTCCAGTCGCCGCCGCAGTAGCCGGCGGTGATGGAGATGTAGCCGATGGGCGCGTCGAACCAGACGTAGAAGACCTGCGGGGCGTGCGCACGCTGGCGCGAGCGTCGGCGCGCGCCTGGGGCTGCGCGGCAGCGGCGGCTGCACGCGGCGCCGCCGCCCTGCACTCCCGGGCCTCTGCCCCTCGTCCCCTGGGACCTTCCCCAGCGCCCTCTTCCCCCCAACCACCACAACCGCCACACGACGTATGTTCTGCACGAGCGCCCACCTTGTCCTCATAGCCCTCCAGCGGCACGGGCGTGCCCCACTTGAGGTCGCGCGTGATGCAGCGCACCTGCGCGGGCACCGCGCAGGGAGGGGCCAGCGCCAGCGCAGAGAGCGGTGGCAAGGTGTGCGGTGGGAAGGCACAGAGAGCGCAGCAGGCCTGCCTCTTCGGCGCACGGGGCAGCCCGCCGGCCGCACCTTGAGCCCCTGCTCCATCCACGCCTTGGTCAGCTGCGGTGGGAGGAGAGCACAGCAGGGCAGGCTGCGTGAGCGCAAAAGGCCCCGGTGTGCTTGCCACGCCCGCGCCGGCCGAGGCACCGGCCCGCGCCGCACGCCGCGCTGGTCTGGTGCAGGCTCCCCCGCTGCCCTGCCCCACCGCCGCGTGCCTGCACGCAGTTGCTGCTCCAGCCGCCCAGCTGCGAGGTGCGGTCGATGTACTCCTATGGTGGGGAGGCGGCGGGCAGGTGGTGAGTGTTGGGAACGAATTGCGTTGGTGTGGGGGCGGCAACACCAAGTGCGGCCAGAGTGGCGAAGGCGGGGGCCGCCCCCCTTTGCACCCCCAACCCGCGCCACCTGCGACGCTTGCGCACCCCCGCTCCCCAGCCCCGCCTCCCCCACCTGCAGAGAGTTGCTGAGGCGGGGCAGGTCCAGGAAAATGTGCTTGGTCTGGCGCACCACGGGCGTGGAGCCTGCAGCGAAAGCAGGCGCGCGGCTCAGCGGGGCAGCCGAGAGCACCGAGCGCGTGGCCAGCCGGACGGAGCGCCGCCGCGCCGATGGTGGTGGCCGCACCCCACAGGACTGCGCACCCCGGCCAAGGCAGCCATCGTGACACCATGTTGCCCAAGCAGTAGCGACAGGGCAAATGCCAACTCCCACCCGTGAGCTTGCACTTGGGGTTGATCAGTTCTGTGGGGTTGAGCAGGCTGCCGCAGGCGTCGCACTGGTCGCCGCGCGCGTCCTCGTACCTGCGTTGGCGGGAGGGGAGGAGGGGCAGCATCGCAACAGCGGGGGCCCCAGCATGACCCGGCGCTCGGGGCCTGAGCCGCGGCGCTGGGCGCCAGCGCTGCACGCGTCGGTCACTGCTGCCCCAGACGGCGCCTCCTGCCGGGCGCTCACTTGCACTTGGGGCAGGTGCCGATCACAAAGCGGTCGGCGAGGAACTTGCCTGGAGGGGCGAGGGCGCAGTGGAACGAGGAAGGAGTGAGGCGAGGCGAGGCATGGCGGCATCGCAGCATGCAGACGACACGAGCGAGCCCTGGGGGCGCAGAGGGCTGCCCTCGTCCCCTGTCTCGTCACCCCTGCCTCCCGTCGCCAGCATGTGCTCGCAAGGCAACAAGCGGGGCTCACCCAGCGGCTCGCTGTACAGCTGCTCCATGGTCTGCTCCACCAGCATGCCCCGCGCCTGCAGCTGCCGAAATATGTCCTGCGGCAGCAAAGGAGGAGAAAAGGAGAAAAGCAAGGGGCCGAGGAAGGTGAGCGCAAGGGGGCGAGGAAGCCGGACTGCACGTGGCGCTGGAGGGAGGAAGCAGGGTCGGCTGCCGCCTGCGCGCGCATGCTCCCGTCCCCGGCCACCATGCACAGCGGCGTCGCTGACTGAGTCTCCAGCTGCCTGCTGCGGCAGTCCCTGCCTGGGGCCAGCTGGCCGCCCCCCAGCCCGCTCCCAGCCGGCCCAACGCGCCGCTCCCGTTTGCACCTGGCCGATCTCCGTCTGCGCCCGGGTGGGGGTGCGCCCGAATTTGTCAAAGCCGATGTCAAACCACTCGTAGATGGCCTGCGACCATGCCATGGACGGAGTCGGGGGGAGAGGGAGAGCCGGCGCTTGCGCTCGTGGGAGTGCGAGAGGCGGTGGGCAGGGTGAGCCGCGGAGGGGAGCTCCGCAGAGTGCAGGTGCGAGGGAGGGGCAGGCAGCCGTGCCCGCTGGCGGCAGTAGGAGGCGTGGCAGCAATTGACAGCAAACGGTGCCAAGCTGTGAGGCCAGACCAGACCAGCAGCTGACAGCAGTGGCAGGAGGCAGGAGGAAAGCGCCCCGCGCCTTGTGGATCGCATGGTACTTGTCGCAGATCTCCTGGCAGCTCAGCCCCTCCTCCAGCGCCTTGGTCTCCGTGGCGGTCCCGTACTCTGTGGCGTGAGGGGCGCCGCGCGCAGGCAAAAGGCGCGTGCATTAGCAGCGCATGCATGCGATCGAGTCCCCTTGCGGAACGGTGCATGCCGCATGGTGCCAAGCTGAAAGACCAGACCAGACCAGCATGCATGCATGCGATCGAGTCCAGCATAGGCGGTGAGTCGAGCAGGCGATGCGGGCCGCCTCTGCGGCGGCTGAAGCAGCGCCTCCCAGGCCAAGGGATGCGGGGCGGCGGGCCGGCCGGCGTGGATCCTGCGCTCACCGTCGGTCCCACAGACAAAGACTGCATTGTAGCCTCGCGCGCGGCAGTAGCGCGCATACACGTCGGCGCTGCGCAGGGAGCGGCGGCGGGCGGGGTAGTGACTGGCGGGGCAGTGACGCTCAGCCGCGCTCATCGAAAGGTTGCTGCCCAGCAGCGGTTCCCCCCCTTGGCCTTGCCCTCAAACACCCACCTCAGCACGCAGCCGATGATGTTGCCCAGGTGGGGCACGTTGTTGACGTAGGGCAGCGCAGAGGTGATTAGGACGTTGCGCTGCCCGGGCACCGGCAGCCGCGGCGCGGCGGCGGCAGACGCCGCCACGTCGGCCGCAAAGACCGCCGCTGGCGCCTCGGGCCCCGCGCCCAGCAGCACCTGCAGGTGGGGCAGCGGCGAGGGGAGGAGGAGAGGGCCGGAAAGGGGGCGGATGCGTGAGCAGGCCATGCCACGCGCTGAGTGCTCGCTTCTGGGGCAGGGAAGAGCAGGCGGCACTTCATGGGGGCAGGGCGCGTGCAGAAGTGCAGAGGTGCAGAGGTGCGAGCGCCGCGCAATTCAGCAAGCGGCTGGCGTCAGTGTAACTATGACATCGGTTGGTGTGTCATGCGCGGCTACCGCCAAGAACTGGCGGCACGGTGCCGCTCACCAAGCTTGGGTTCACATCACCCGCCAGGGACCTGCTGCGATGCGTTGCTTCGCAGCCTAGTGCCCCCCCCCCCCAAGGCACTGTTCCCGCCCGTGGCACTTTCTCCCACTGCCACACACCTCCACCCACCCACTCAGCCACCCACACCGCACCTGCTGTGACGCCGCCGCCACCGCAGGCTGCGCCGCCACGCTGTCCATCCAGGCCTGCACCGCCGCCACCGCGGCGCTGCCGGACAGCGGGCTGAGCGTCGCATACACCACCAGGTCTGCCAGGCCCGGCTGGCCGCCCTGCCCCGACAGGCTGGGCCGCCGTGCCAGCGCGGCCGCCAGCGCGCCCACGGCGGCGCCCAGCCGCTGCTGGTCGCCCGACAGCGCGGCCGGCCGCAGCACGCGCTCCTCCCACTCCAGCCACGACTCCCCTGACAGGTCGAGGGAGGAAAGCGCGGCGGCCGAGGAGGCTGCGCACAAGGGGGCGGAGCGAGGGCAGGAGGCGGTGTCAGGGAGGGAGGGGAGCGCACGAGGCGCAGGGCAGCGGCGGCAACCGGGCGGGCGGGCGGCCAGCGGCGCCCCAGCTCACCGCACCACCGCGCCATGGCATTGGGCTCGGTCAGCGCCGCGCCGCCGGGCTGCACGAGCAGCAGGGCGCCGCCGCCCAGCGGCGCCGCCAGCTCCGCCAGCAGCTTCTGCCAGCTGGGGTCGCTGTGGGGCAGCAGGGCGAGCTTGGTGCCGGCCAGGCCGGCGGCCGCCGCGGCCTTGAGGGCCTGCGGATCCCCCGGCCGCAGCACCAGCGTGGCGGCCATCGCGCCGCCGCCTGCATGCAGCGGAGGGCGGCACCCAGGTGAAGCGGGGCGAGCGGCGGCAGCAGTGTGAGCGAGCGGCGGCAGCAGTGTGACGCCGGCGCACACGCCCAGACACAGCCGCCGCCCGCCGACGCGAGACGGCGGCTGCTGCTCCCCCGCTGCACCTGCACTATCGATGGGTCGAGCTGATCTGTTGAGCGTGCGGGGGACCTCCTGGCAGGTGGTGATGTACGGGTGGGAGAAGCAAGCGGCAGCAGTCTCCAGAAATAGCTGATCGATAGAACGCAGCCAACACAATGAATACACAGCTGCCAGCGCCCGGGGGCTTCTTCTCAGTCGCACCTGCTTCGTCCTCTTCTATTGTCCTCTTCGCTGCTTCGTCACAAGAACCTGCCACTTTGCTTGGTCACACGACCTTCACGCGCGTGGAACAGCGTTGCAAAACAGGCATGGGCCAACTTGCCTCTTCAGATGAGCCATCATGGGCCCTTGCCTAAGCCTGCGAGCATGACCACGCAGTTCAAGAAGTCGCAGGTAAGCGCTGGGGGTGGCGCGGGGGGCTGCCGCGTTGCAAGTGCGGCGGGCAGGCTGGCGGGCGTCCGGGCGAGCGCAAGCCCACTCACTTTCACTCGCTGTCTCCCTGTGGCTCGCTCCCTGCAGGGCCGCGTCGAGTTTGGCGCCGTGGTGCGACGGCCAGCAGCGGACGGTGCAGCTGGTGCGGGCACCTCGGGGCTGCAGGCACAGCAGCGGGAGCGCCAGGATGCGATCGGGCGCGAGGTCGCCGCTTTCTACTCAGAGCTTGTAGATACAAGCGGCGCGGCGCATTGGGCAGACGCAGAGGGCGCGCCGGCAGCAGCAGCGGCGGCAGCGGCGGCAGCGGATAGCATAGAGGCAGCGGAGCCGTCGCACGCAGGCGTGGGCGTGCTGCCGCCGCGGGGGCCGGCCTTTTTGGCAGCCGACCAGTTTCGGTACGCAGAGCCGGCAGGGCCCAGTGGGCGGCCCGGCCCCGGGGACACCAGCGTCCAGCCACCGCCACGGTATGGCATCCCCCGCAGCAACATTGGCTTTCAGCTGCTCCAGCAGGCAGGGTGGAAAGAAGGCACCGGCCTGGGCGCACGTGGCCAGGGCCCCCGCGAGCCCATCCAGCCCGCCGCGCAGCAGGGGCAGCTGGGCCTGGGGTTTGCGCCGGCGGCGAGGAGGCCGTCGCCTGCGGCCGCGGCAGGGCGGCCGCCAGGCGCGGCCGCCGGTGGCGGGGCGGCGGGGGCCAGCAGCGGGCAAGCGCAGGCGGCGCCGCGGTCGCAACGGCCGCTGCCAGAGGACCCGCTGGAAAAGGAGCCGCTCGAGAAGAAAGTGAAGAGGGTGAAGGCGGTGAGTCGACCGGCAATGGTGGGTGGTCTGTTCCGAGCTGGAGCAATGAACAATGCCCCACACAACTATTTCAGCTGTCGAAGGAGGGTCTGCAACGTTGTGCGGACGCTGGCGCTGCGTGCAGGCTGCAGTGGACGAGCGCTCGACGCTGCACGCCCTTGTGCCCGCCGACGCCTTTTCTTCCCGGCCGCACCCCTCTCCGCCGCTCGCAGGTGATGCAGGCCGAGGCGGACGACCGCGCCTGCAAGGCGATCTCGCGCTACATATACTCTGCCTTCCGAGACGCGACAGGGGAGCCGACGTCCGACGCCAACCCCCTCCTGCGGCGCAACCACAAGCTGAGTGCGACCAACCCGCTGCTGTGAACGCGGCGGCGCTTCAGTGCGCTTTCCTCCCGCTTCTCTTATCTTCTATCTCTGTCTCTCGCTGCTCCTTCCTCCTTTCATCTCAATTTCATGTTACAGCTCTCCAATTGGCCTGTCACGACTCCAAGATGGGAGGGGCAAGGGCCCGGATCTACAGAGAGGGGAGGGGAGACGGCGCCGGTGCAAACACACAATGGGTGGCATGAGAGGGGCAAAGGCAAACAGTGCATGCACAAGCCTGAGCGCAAGACGGGGAGGAACACGGTCTTGCGGGAAAAGCTAAAGAAGACAAAAGTAAGAGGGTGGCGTGGCGCAAGGAATGCGGGTTGAATGGCAGGGACAGCCCACAAAAACAGTGATGGGTGGGGGCGTGAGATAGAAACTGAGTCATAGTCATCAGGGCACAGAGTCGAGGGCTGAACCGCCAGAGGGGCAGGCAGCATGCAGATTCAGAGGCACAGGGCAAGAGGCACAGGACGCCAGATGTAAGCCAGACTAAGCCAAAAGGGGTAGCAGAACAAGGGCATATCACATGGGACGTGGACATCAGAGGCGAGAGGAGGCTCACGGCACCGACTGCGCGGAGGGCCCAATCGCCTCCCGGCACGCGACGGCGCCGCCCTGCGCTCGCCACACATCGTCCCTCAAGGTCGACGTATGCCAAGGGGGTGGGCGCGCTGGCAGCATGAGTTCACGCCAGCACACTCCAAAGGCCGACACTCCGCTCCAGACCGCTCGCTCCTCAGTCGTCGTCGAAAGAAAAGGCAAGGTCGGCGCCGGCGAACACCGACACCATGGCCCCCGGCTCTGCCAGCTCGGCCAGCGATGCGGCGGGCAGCAGCCTGGAGCTGCCGCCGCTGCTGGCACTGGCCAGGCGCTGCTGCCCCTGCGCCTGTGCCGCTGCCGCGCCCGCCAGCGCGCTGCGCAGGGCCTGGTTGTCGCGGCGCATGCTGGCCAGCTCGGCCTGCATGTGAGCCATCTCCTCCTGGCCCTGCACGAGGGGGTGGCAGAGGGAGGGGGGAGGAGGGGAGACATCACAATTGGGGGCAGCAATTCGGGTGCAAGGTGCATGAAGCTGGGCGAATGAGCTGAGAGCAAGGACGAGGGCAGGCGGGCGCATCCTGGAGCCCGGGCACCGCGGGGCGCGGACAGTCGCGCAGGAGAGGCGCACGGGCCTGCTGGCCGCGGCATGCTCGCCATGGCACACATGTGCCCCCCTGAAATCAGTCGCCCGACCAAGCGGCTCACCCTGCGCAGCGCCTCCTGCAGCCCCGAGACCTGCGCTTGCGCCTGCGCGGTGTCGGCGTGCGCCTGGAACAGGTCGCGTGCCATGCCAGCCTGCCGCTGCTCCTGCTGCAACTGCAGCGGCGTGAAGGGCGAGATGGGCATGGGCGGGCGGCCGCCGCTCGCGCTGCGCGCGGTCTGCGCGGCGGCGGCGGCCGCGGGCGCGAGAACGCCGCTGCCTCCCCTGCCGCCGTCGTGCTCGTCCGCGGGCGGCGGCTTGGGCTGCTGGGCCAGGCCACAGCTGATTGCCGCCGCGATGACGTCGTCGGTCAGCCCAGACTCTGGTGCGGTGCAGGCCTTGCTGAGCATGATCCTGTGGCGGGTGAGACAGGGACGTGCAGAGGGCGCACGCAGTGGCTGAGCAAAGGCGGGTACGCGATGGGACATAGCGGGCGGGCCGCCGGGGTCAGCTCTGGCAGCCCCGCAGCGAGCCTACAGCGGCGCCGCATGGCCGGCTGCGTATGCCTCCCGCCGGCCACCACACCTGCTGGGGATGTCGACATTCGTGCTGCGCGTGCGCACCATTGGCACCGCGGCCGCCGCTGGCTTCGCCGGGGATGCGGTGGTAAACGCTGAGGGCAACGACGGGCCGGCGGCAAACGCCGAGGGCGGCGGCGGGGCGGCGGCAAATGCCGAGGGCAGCGGCGCGACCGCGAGCGCAGTGCCAGGCGCGGGCGCAGCCTGCGGGGCCGTGCCGCCCGCCTCTTGTATTGTGTTGATCCGAGGCACGCGGTTGACGCGGCGCCCGCCTCGCGCGACATTGATGGCCAGCTTTGGCCGCTGCTCCTGCCGCAACAGCGCTCCCAGGCTCCCCTGGCGGTCCATCACGCAGGGGCCCGTGGTGTGGGCCCGCTGGAGGCCCGGCAGGCCGCCGCCGGCCGCCCCCGCGCCGCCCGGCGTGCTGCTTGCAAAGCCCACCAGGCGGCGCGGCTCCGATGTAGGAGAGCAGCTGCCAGAGGAGTCACCGCCCGCCGCTTGAAACGGCGTGGCAAAGGGCGTGGTGAGTGCCATGCAGGGAGCCCGGAGCAGGCAATGAGGCGTCGAAATAGTGAAACAAGGTGCTAGCGGGTTGCAAGTGTGGCAGGCGGGCTTACGAATTAAGAAAGCGCCGAAGCGAGGTGAACCTGGTGCAAGCTGGCGTGGCGGCCAGCTCAAGGCCGCCTCTTTTGAGTCCTGCCTACCTGGGCTGGTGCATCAGAGCATCTGCATCTCCTGCCCATCGAGCATCCTCCTGTGCCTCCCCCAGACCGATACCGGGGTCTAGGGTGTAAACCATATACACCGTGTGTGGCAGCTGCTGGCGGCCAGCGCCGAGCCCGCGGTGGGGCTGACTGTGTGTGTGTATACATACACCCGCAAAGGCGCAACGCCGAAACATTGACCCGTTTCGCTGTGTGACCGCAGGCCCCCAGGGTGGCACACGCCAGGGGGAGAGGGGGAAGCTGCCTAGACAAGACTCAGAGGGAAAGATTGGGGGCAAACTTGCACAGTCGGGAGAACCTGCACAGAACCTGCACACACAAGAAACTGTCGGCAACGGTGTGCAAGATGCTGACCGCTCGCTATCCCTTTGGATGTCCGTCGGGCTAGGCCTTCCGATGCCTCAGGCCGCTTCGGCCTGCATGGTAGCTGCACTGCCTGCCAGGGAATCTGGGCATGTCCTGGGTGCCCGACCGACTGACTGCCGCGTATGAGCTGCACAGTGTCTGCCGAGCTAGCGGGCGTCAACATGGCTGCCCTGTCGGCACAGCCGGCCGGCAAGCAGGCGCGGCTGGATGGCCTCGCGCTGCGGCGGCGGGCCCGCGCATTTTGAACAAGCTGGCGGGTGCCGTGCCTGTGGTTTGGCGGCCTGCTGCACATGTGTAGTACCATGCATCCCATGGTCTGCACCGCGCCTGCATCCTAGGGCGGCGTTGTTAGGGTTGTGTCTCTCGCTGCCTGTTGGATGGGGTTGCCGATGTTGGACACTCCTGCCGCGCACTTGCCATCCTAGCGAACCTGCATCCAACAGCGCCAGCCTGCAATGCTAGCGTGCATGTCGTGTTGCTGCTCGCATGATGTAACAACAACTGCTTGGGCTGGCTCTCGCCCTCATGCGCTGGTACCCCGCCCCCAGCTGAGAGCATGTGCGGAGCTGGAGCGGCGGCTGGAAGGGGCGGGCAAGGGGGCACCATCCGCGCAAGACCGGGCTGCCCGGCAGCTCCTCAAGCGGGCCCACTGCTTCTCTGCCGCCACCTCCCCACACCCCTCCAGCAGCTGCTTTACACAACACTGCGCGCATGGTACAGGCGTAGTATACAGATGCGGACAGCAGATGCGGACACGACAGCAGAGCAGCACAGCACAGCAACACGCAGTGGCGTGGTTACACGCTGCCCCCAGGCTGCTCGCAGCTCGCTGCCGAGTGACTGAGCGCCTGCCAGCGGCAGGCCCGCTTGGCGAGCGCTTGCTCGCCCGCCTCGTCTGTTGGCAATGCCTCCCCGCTGCCGCCGCCGCCGCCAGCGTCGCCGGCGGCGGCGCCGCCGGCCAGCCCCGCCAGCCGCGCCTCAAAGCCCCTAGCGTCCAGCGTCGTCATCCAGGCGGGCGCCGCGCCCGGGGGCGCGCCGGCGCCGGCCGGCGCGAGCTGTTCGCCGCCGTCGGGCGCGCCGCGCTTGCGCCCGCCCCGTGCCGCCGCCACCGGCACGCCGGCGCAGTCTGCCTCCAGCCAAAAGACTTGCGCCCCCGGCAGCACGCGCACCGAGCGCAGCGCGCCGGCGCCGCGCTGATGCACTGCGCGTGCGCCGCGGTCGCCGCATATGCGGGTGGACTGCACCGACAGGCGCCCGCTGGCGGCGGCGCATGTAACGAGGGGCGAGACGAGGCCCAGCTGCCCCAGCCCGCGCGTGTCGCAGTGCAGCGCGCAGCCCAGCACGGTGAGGCTACCGCCGCCCGCGTGCTGCACGCATGCGCAGCCGTCGCCGCGGATCGACAGGTTGCACAGCTGGCCAGACGCCCTGCGCGCGCGGGACGCGGGGCGGGCGGCAGGGGCACAGGTGGGTGTGGGGTGGCAGCATTGTGGAGCGATGTCGAGCGAGGTGGAGTGTGGCGGCGCGCGAGGGAGTGTGGGGATGCGTGGGAGGGTGTGCAACAGGTCCGACGAAGCACGCGAAACAACGGTGCAGCCAAGGCGCTGATCTCGCCCACCTGAACTCTATCACAGCCTCGGCGGGCGCGGCACCCACCAGCACCGTCGCACCAGGCTCGCCGCCGCCGCCGAGGATGTGAAGCGCATGGGGCACGACCACGCAGCCCTCCACGCGGTGCGGCGTCGGCCCGGGCTCCAGCAGAATGGTGTCCCCCGCTTTGCTGGCCGCCACCGCCGCCGCAAGCGTGCGGAAGCGGCGGCGGCCGCCGCTGGCGCCAGCACCGCTGCTGCGCTCGCCGCCCTCGCCCGCCTCGCCGGCGCTCGCGCTAACCACGAGCGCCAGGTGGTCTGAGCACGCCAGGTCCCGGAATCGCTGCGCGCATGTGAAGGAAAGAAAGGCAGTGAGGTGTCGGCCGGTGCTGGGCGGGCGTGGGGGCGGGCAGGCGGGGGCGGGAGGAGGGGCGGGCAGGCGATCAGAGACCGGTGCTCTCGTCCCCGCCGCTCGCCCGTCGCGCCCTGGACCTCCGATTGTGTGACGGCCGGCTCTGGCGGCAATGCGGGTGCCAGGTCAAGGTGCCGGCCTTCCCGGTTCACCCTAGACGTCTTGGCGAACTGGAGTCTGGTTCTGGGCTCGCAGACGCGCAGCAGGGCCATCAGGCACCCGTTGTCCAGGTCCTGCAGCTGCATCCTTGCTGGCGAGGCGCTGGCAGAGGCGCCAGAGGCGCAGGACTCGAAGGGCAAAGTTGGAGAGCGAGAGGGACAGGACGGCGCGTGACGATCGCCGCCCCGGTTAGCCGCGCCCAGAGCGCGCTGCATCCCGGCCATGCCCACCTTTGTTTGCATCTCACCCCATCGCTGTGTTACAGCTCTGCAGCCTATGTGTCCTGCTTTTGCCGCTTGGCAGCAGGCTCCTCCCCATTTTCTCGCTCTGCAGGCGCTGGCGCCGGCGCTGCCCCCGCGCTGGGAAGGATGCCCACCTCGGCCTCCCGCGCCGCACGCTCGGCCGCGCGCCGCGCCGCCTTGGCTGCCGCCTTTTCCGACTTGGCAGCCGCCTTGCGCTGGCGGTCTGCCGCCAGCAGCGCGGGGTTGCGGCAGACTTTGAGCTTGCGGTCTATCTCTGCCGCCTCCTCCTGCGGTCGGGGGCCCGTGCCACAGGGAGTGGGTTACACGGTGCACCTGCAGCGGCTGCACGGGTCAGTTGCCGCTTGATTTTTGCCAATGGCTGCACGGGTCAGTCGCCATTGGGCAGCTGACGCGTGTGTGGCCAAGCAGTCAGCTCGCGGCATGCATGGCAGGCTGTGCGGCGCTCCCGCACAGCGCACCTGCGACACGCCCTTTGCCCCTGCCGCCCCCAGCGCATCCAGCTCAGCCAGGGCGGCTTCCAGCACGCGCACCGCCGCCTCGCCGTTGCCGCCCCCGCCGCCGCCGCCCGCTGCCGCTGCTTGCTGCGCTGCTCGGAGGAGGTACCTCTTGAGCTTGACGCCCAGCTGCGGGCCAGGGAAGAAAGAACCGGCAAGAAGCGGCAGAGCAGGTGAAGCAGCCGAACACAGGAGACCCTGCTGTGCGAGCGCAAGCTCGGTGCAGTGCAAGTCCCTCGCCGCCGCCGCGTGGAGCGCTTGGCTACTGCCGCTCAGGTGTGCACCCCCGCCGCAGCCACGGGCGAACCCAGCTGCAGGCAGCGGCAACGGCAGGCCCGCCCTTCGCCGCACGCGCCTCGTGAAACGCGCTGCGCAGCGCCGCCAGCGCCAGCTGCCCCGGCGGTCGCAGCAGCGGCGCGTCGCTCAGCATGAGCGCATCGGCTGCAGCGTAGGCCGAGGCCTTGGCCTTGGCCAGCTGCTCCTCCGCCAGGCCGGCCAGGCCTTCGTCCAGGCTGCTGGGCTCGGCGGGGCTCGCGACTGCAGCGCGGATGTCCTGCGATGCGCGGATTGGGGGGAGGGGGGGGTGATGTCTGAGAGTTGTGCCGATCTGCCCTTTAAGTTGCTGTGGAGTCTAGAAGTGTGCCGGGGCCCAGGCTGGGGATGGAGAGTGAGGCTGGCATTGGGGTGCAGGCTGGTAGCTGCTCCGCCCCTTGCCCTGTTGTGTGCAGCCCTCAGTGCCGCTTCCCCGTGCATGCCCACCTCCAGAAACCCGTCGACTGCCTTGTAGGGGCTGTGCACGATCAGGTCAAATTTCAGGGCCTGGAGGAGAGAGGGAAGGGGCGGGAGGGGCGGGAGGTCAGGGAAGAGGGGGCAGACAAGTCGGTCGGTGGGCAGCACCGTCCGCTGACTGCGTGGCTTGATGTGCAGCCAAGCGGGGCGGCCGGGCCCGCGCCAGACGACAAGGCAGGCAGCAACAGGGCAGGGCGCCTCGTGCGCTGCCTCAGCGCTGCCCGGCGGGGCGACCCACTTGAAGCGCCGCCAGCTCGTTGCGCAGCATCACATCGGCGGGGACGCCCGTCAGTCGCCCGAGCTCCGCGGCCGAGATGTAATGCTCTTCCGTCTGCAGAGGAGCGGGGGAGGCTGCATGCGCGGCGTCGACAGGGCGTGCGCAGTGCCGCGCCGCGCACCTCCTGGTGCGACTCGCTGGCCCCTCATCACGCCGTCCCCCTTCCTGCCTGCCCTGCTGCCCCTGCCACCGGCATCCGTGCGCGCGATCTTCCACCAGCCTGCCCCGCTGTCCCCTTGCTCCAGCAGCCATGCACGCGCCCGCCTCCTCACCTTGCACGCCAGGTAGAGGCAGGCGAGCACCATCTGCTGCGGGTCCTGGTCCAGGCTGGAATAGGAGAGGTACACTCGCTTCATGTAGGTGACTGCAGTGCCCAGCACCTGCAGCGCAACGCGGGACGATGGGTGCAGTGAGAGGACATGGATATGCAGGCAAAGTGCAGCTGCGTGCAATGTGCTGGCGGCTGCGCACGCGCCTGCGTGCCCACAGCTGCCCCTGCACCCGGACCTTGCGTGGCAGGCGCAGCTCCCGACACATGTGCTGCAGCTTGGCCTGGTAGTACTTGAGCAGCAGAAGCTCCTCCTCGGGCGAGATCGGCGGCGGCGGCAGTGCAGGGCCTGCGGCAGGCGGCGAGCGTGTGGGCGCAGGTCGGCTGAGCACGAGAGGCTCGCTACTGGCCAACCAAGGGACATGGCCGCTTGAAGCGTTCCCCTCCAACCTGGGGCTTCATCCTCTGGCGCCTCCTGTGCCTGCTTGTTGCCAGCCTTGGCCTGTAGGTGGTGAGCACTGCGTCAAGGCCTGGCTGCCGCCCGCCACCCGCCGCCGCGCACACCCGCCTCGCGCTGCGCGGCATGGGCTCGCACCTTGTGGGCTGCTACAGCGCTGGCCTCCAAGTTCATGCGCCGCGTCTGGGCCTGCGGCACAAGGAGCATTTTTCCATGCCGATCGCTGGCCCGTTCGCAAGGAGACTGCAGGCTCAGCTCCACAGCTCACCAGCTGGTCCTGCGTGAACATCCAGCGTTGGAGCTGCGTGCTTTCGCTGAACCGCATCGTGTGAGGCAGTTCCGCGCTCTTGCCTGATCGCCTGGGCGAGATGCCCCGGTCTTTGCAATGCAAGTGAGCAGACAGGGCGTCAATTGATCGGAGAATGGCAGTGGATCCCGGCCTCAGGTCGATCGGAAACCGACAGCTTCGCTCGTGGTCTTCAAGAAGGCTTCTTGCGGCTGTCACCGATCGCCTGGCACCTCCACCGGGCTGTCAGCGAGTCGACGGGATGGAGGGACGGCTGTTCTGGGCTGTCACGCTGGTGGCGGCCTGCCTGGCCCCTGCGCGGGCGCAGCAGCCCGTGTTCGAGACGGCAAAAGTGACTGGCTACTTCAACATCACAAGCCAGTGGAATGGGGGGCTCTGCGCGTCCCTCAGGTAGGCGCCGCCCGCAGTTTGAAACTGGATGCCGCGGCAGCGTGCCTGATCGTCTGGATTAGCGCACGGAGAGCTATTGACGAACCTGCGCGCGTCGCAACTGCCGCAGGGCCGACAACCCAGGTGCGTGGTGTCGCCGCCCGGCTCCGCTGCCGCCAGCTCTTGCGTGCCTGATGTTGTTGTGTCTGATGTGATTGTGTGCCTTTGCCTTTGCCGTGGTGCAGGCAACAATCCATCCACGACCTGGTGCGCTGAACAGCAGCCCACAGCAGCTGGTGCCGCTGCGTCAGCATAGCTGCTGGGCCGGCGCTGGTTCCACAGCACGCATGCGCCATCCAGCCTGAGCTGCCCTCGCCACCGCACTGGGCCGCAGGGCCGGCGTGTTCCGGATGACGGGCGGCAAGCTGACCACCGGGTGAGCACGGGGCCCGCCCTGCTGCCCTGTGCTGCGGCCAACGAGCTCTGCCTGAACCTGGGCGCGGGCTGGGGGCCCCCCTCCCCCCGCTCTGCAGGCCCAACGGCAATGGCCAGGCCAGCAAGTTGGAGGACGACCAGACTAACAGCGCAGTGTACACATTCCAGCCTGTGGATCCCGCCCAGGTGCGCCCGACTGACTGATTGACTGACTGCGCGACCTGCTGGCCGAGTTGGCCACCGCAAGCGGCCCCCGCCGATCTCGTGCCCTGAGCGCGACGTTGCAATGCTTTCATCATTGCGCTGCTTGCCTCGGCCACCCATCCAGCAGATGGTCCTAACTGGCGGCAGCCCTGTGATGGTCACCTTCTGCGTGGACACCGACCATCCGGACAGGCTGAACGCCACGTTTGAAGTGTTGTTCAGCTACGACTATCGTGGGGAGAACACCGCGTCGCCGCCACCGCCGCCCCCTTCGCCGCCTCCACCCAGCCCCCCGCCCAGCCCGCCTCCCTCCCCGCCGCCCCGCCCCCCGCCCCCGGCCATCGTGGCCGCAAAGAGCATCAAGGGCCCCAGCGCAGCGCCCGGCCCCGCCCCGGCCCGCACGTGGGCCCCGGCAGCGGGCGATGCTGCTGACAAGGTCGCAGCAGCCCCCTCGCCCGCGGTGCCCGCAGTGCCATCCGCACCAACCTCGCCGGTGGTGACAAGCGCCGCCACCTCTGGCGCTGCAGCCGCTGCCAAGGTGAGCTGAAGAGAGGGCCGGAGCTGCTGTGCGAGGGTTGCGAGCTGAGACAGGCAGTAAGTGGTTGATCGCCCTTGCTACAGGTGCCGGCAGTGCTCCTGGCGGTGCTGGCAGCAGCCCTGGCCTTCTTCGCTTGAGGCGACCCAGGCACAGCCCTCCTGTACAGCTTTTGGCAGTGGTGCGTGACAGAGAGCACGATGTAGCGTCCTGGCAGGGTTGACTACCGCCATGCAACGGCCTCATGCATGCATGTTGTACACACTGCAATCGTATGTTGGTTCTTTCGTAGTAATGTCATCCCTGCATGGGTGTGACAGTGTTCAATCTTGCGATCGCCGCGGAGGGGAGGTGGGAGCCGCATGCTGTGCCAGACAGCATTTCCAGTTGCAGGGAGTGGAATGTATTGTGCATGCGGATGAGCAGCACTTTTCGGTGGGCGGTCTTGCCAGCCAATGCCCACGGCCAACTCTATGCCCAGGGATTGATGCCATCTTTATTAAATTCTTGCTAGTCTTGCTAGGACGAAAAAAATGTTGACACAAGAAGAACAGCACATGCGATGCCCTGCCGCCCCTGCCACTGGGGGCCCCAGAGGCATCATCCCGGGGCCTCTGCGTACAACTCACCCCTCTTCCTGATTCCTGCGTTTTCCCTCAATTCCCAGCTCTGTCCGGCTTGCCTAATAACCCGAGCCTCCATGGAGACACCTGGTGGGTCTTTTGCGACGATGGAGATGCTGCGGATCACCCTGCAAGCAGCAGAAACACCCCATTCGAATTCTTCTTCTTAGCAAGTGCCAGTCACCCCGCTCTCCGGCGCCAGGTTTGGAGCGGGAGTGAAGATAATAACGCAACGAGCGTGTCCGTGCCGGATCGGGATGGCAGTGCTAGTGGTGGGCTGTGGGCGGCGGGCGTGGCCGGGACCGAACCGGTCTGCACCGTCCCTCTCCACCCCCGGCCGCCTGTTGCAGGAATGAGGTGGCGCGCAGCCTGGGCAGCATGCCTTCTCACGATAGCGTTGTCAGCCCTGGCAAGCGCTGAGGTGTGTTCAGGAGGCAGCGGCGGGATGGGCAGCACGTGCGACTTGTGACCATGTGGCCATCCCGCTGCCGCGTGCAGGCGGGCAGGACCAACAGGAGGAGCGCCAAGCCGCCAAAGGGCCATGCCCTGGTTGTGAACGGCATCCGTGCAGCGGCGGGGCGATACACGTGAGAGCTCCTTCAGGCCTCGTTGGGAGGGAGCGTGGATTGGGAGAGAGCAATAGGGCGGCTGTTGCTCCCTCCGGACCGCAGGCTGCCTTTCAGCATTCCCTCCCTTCCCCTCCCTGCAGCTATGCTGTGTTCATTGATGACGGCGACGGCGGAATCAAGTGCGGCGGCTCGCTGTTCGGCTCCCGCCTGGTCGTCACTGCAGGCGAGCACAGCGCGGCAGTGCACGTTGTGCTCCTGCTTCAGGCCTGCGGTTGTAGGCCTGCGTGCTTCAGACTGTGCATCGCGGTTTCCTCGTCTGCAGCCCATTGCTTCAAAAAATACAAGAACAAAGCCGATGGCACCATCGTCTGGGAGGACCTGCCAACAGTGAGGCCCCCCCAAGCGGCAGCAGGGCATGCACGCCGTGGCCGCTGGGGTTGCAGCCAGCAGCGCTGCCAAGGCGGCTGCGCCTGCCACTGGCTAAACTGCGCGCGGTGCCTACAGGTCTGGATCGGCGGCGTCGACTCCACGAAGAAGGGCACCTTTGAGAAGAGGTGGGCCGGCGTGTTGATGGCGGCGGCAGGGAAAAAGGCAGCGGTGATTGCACTGTGCGCTTACATGTGTTGGCCTCGGCCGCTGCAGAACGGCAATCGCCGGCGTCCAGCACCCGCACTACGGCGCACAGGTCGGTGCCAGCTGGACCCATGCAGTGGTCTTTTTTCGGATGTGTTGCGCCTGCACCATCCCACCACGCCGCCAACACGGCGCATGTAGCAACAATGTAATGCTTGTTGATGCAGAGCAACAAGGGCGACCAATATGACGTTGCGGTTCTGCTGCTGAACAAGTGCGCCACCCGCCTGGCCCGCCGCTGCTGCGCTGTTGACTGCTGGTCGCGATGCGCGTCCGCGGCCCATCGAGCTTCGCCCTAAGTGCCGCTGTTCGGACGCCCGCACGCCCTACCGGGTGGCACGCGCACCCGCCCCCTCACCTCACCTCCTAATCAACCAGTGGCGTGCCCGATCCCGCTCGCGCTCGTGCCACATCCGCCCTCAGGCCCAGCACCAAGACCGTGGTCAAGCTGGCCACGCCCAAGGATGAGGCGGCGTTGACAGTGGGCGTGTCCAAGTTGGTGGGGATGGGCTGGGGCTATACCAGCAGCGGAGGCGAGCCCTCGCCCAAGCTGCTCCAGGTGCGCCTGCCTTGCCGCCTGCACCGCCCCAGCGCTGCCGAGAGGACGGAGGGCCTTCCCTCGTTGCCCAAAGACCACCACTCTCAGGCCCCCTTCGGGCCAAGCTCCTGCCCGCGTGCCAGCGCTCACTCCCAGCACCTGCGTGGCCACGTGTCTGCAGGTTAACCTGCCTTTTGTCGGCGGCTACGCCACCGGCTGCCTGAAATGGCCAGCCCGGTGCTCGGCCGATCAAGACATGTGTGACAAGTGGCGGGCGGCGATTGCCCCCGGCATGATCTGTGCGGGTGCGTTATGGAGGAGGAGGCCCTGGGCAGCGCGGGCCAGCTGGCGCCATGCCTCGCACGCCCACCAGCTGTGGCTGCCAGGCACCGGTGGTGATTCGTGCTGCCTTTTTGGTCAACATGTGCAGGCAATCCACCCTCCTTTACGAACGATGTCTGTCAAGTGCGTGCTGCTGCCTCCAAAGGAAACACGTGTCTTGGAGAGCTGATGTTTGAATCAACAGACCCTGCCGCCACCTCAAACCATCATTCCTTCCCCTGGGCCCCTCTATGCAGGGCGACAGTGGCGGCCCGCTTATCAAGGCCGGCAACACTGCCACAGAGGACCTGCTGTTCGGAATCACTGCACTTGGCTTGGGCTGCGGTGGTGTTGATGGCGGGGATCCGCCAAAGCCGATCCCCCTCGTGTCCCGCACCCCTGGTGCAGAAGACTGCACAAGCCGCACACGCGCTGCCGCTGCTCGCACGTGCGCATGCCAGTGCGCTGCCACTCGCTGTCCCACTGCCGAGTACTGAGGCAGCATGACTTTGTCGGCGCAGGTGGCTACACCAGCGTTGCGACCTATAATACCTGGATCCAGGCCCGTGGCAGAGACCTGCTAGCCGGCAAGGTGAGCAAATTGTGCGCGAAAGGGGGGGGGGGAGGGGGGGGGGGCTCTGGCCTGACTCCCACCCTCAGCACACTGGCACGCCTGCTGGGCCCCGGCGACGCGCCCGCAGTTCCGCCCGATCCGCGGCTGCGCCTCCAAGTTCATCGACCTTCCCAAGTGAGCATTCGCTGGCTGGGCACAGCGGCCCCAGACTGGTCTGCCAATGGGCCAGAGCCCTGCACAGCGCTCGGCGTCCTTTTTGCGCCGCTCCTCCCCTGCCCCCCTCGTCCCCGCTCGTCCTGCAGGCTGACCTTGGCCGGTGGACTTCTGGGCATATTCTTTGATTCAAACGACAAGCCAGTTTTGCCCAGCGGCTTCGCTGCTGTGGAGGAGTATGTGGGCGCCCTGGCGGACGAGGCGGGCATCTGCAGCGCCCGGACCCGCTATGTCGCCCGCATCTTCACCAAGATCTTTCACGTGGCCAAATGCCCCCTCGTGAAGCGTGAGTGGGGCGGGTGAGGGGCTTTCAGCTGGGAAGGTGGCGGAGGGGCTAGGTTGTGCCGCCTGCCGCCTGCTGCTGTGAAGATCTCTAGAGCGCGTGATCGAGCGTCGCGTGGGCGTCATGTGAGCCGGCCCACTGCTAGACTGTTTGCAGTCCAGTACGAGACGGGGCACGCGGATGGCTCCACCAGCCTTAAACCGTGCACCGGCACCGCCTGCAACATTGTGGGCGCGATCGAGTGTGCGCCGCGCGGCTATTCTGCCTGCCTCCGCAGCTACGCGCCAAACTACGCCAAGGCAAGCGGGTGCTTTCTTTCTTTCTTTCTTCTGATGCCGCCACGTGGCTGGGTGGCTGGGGGGGCACCGCCTCTTGCGTCTGCGCCTCCCTTGCCACCGCCCCGGTGGCAGGGGGTGACAGGAGGAGGTGGATGCCGGGCGTCGGCCTCGTGCACAGCGACTGGCCCGGCGCCCCGGCCTGGTAGCACCACCAGCAAAGCCTCCCAGCTGGCCAATTCCACTGTGTGGCCCAGCAGGAGCTGCTTGCATGTGTGAGCGCATGCACTGCAACTCTGAATGCAGGTCTGCGCTGCGCTGTGAGAGGGTGATGCGCGGCGGACGACCTTTCCAGCTAACTTGCACATAACACTCCAGCGTAGGGAGGCACGACTCTTTGCAGGAGGAGGCGCAACCTCGGACAGTGACAGGCGCAACGTCATATGACCAGACGCGACTGCTTTTTCGTTTTTCCCACCTTTATGTCCACATCACCCTCAACGCCCGCGACACTTCACTGACTGACTACCAGACATAATGTAATATATCATTCACTCATCCAACTGCTGCCGCGCTGCTTGTGCCACGGTGGTGGTTGCGATGAGCCGGCTCGCGGCCACTCACGAGGCAGACTCCAGCTTGTGCTCTCCTGGCAGCTCGTGCCTCCTTGCTGTGCGCAGGGCAGGGCAGGCAGCAGGGCAGCTCGTCGCACGTCACTCCCAGCCACCCAAGCAGCCAGCGGAGTCGCGCGCTGCCACGCCAGCACCCCTCGCCCAACGCCTCCCCATGACAAGCTGCACTGCCGGCGCTCCCCCCGCTGCCCTGACCGTGCCCTGCAGGCAGTTCTGGGGCTGGGAGGGCGCCGAGGGGCGCAGTCCTTCAGACACGATGTCGACCGGCGCCTATGAATCAGGGCCCATGGGGTGGCGCCCCGTGGCGGCCACTGTGCGGTCGTGCTCGGCGCGGTCGCTCAGCTCCTGGCATGGAGAGGGGAGGGGCAGAGACGTGGGAAGCAGGCGGGCAGGCAGAACTCGCCCGCATGGAGGCCGGCAGCCACCACCCCGTGCGCACGTGGGGCCCCCTGCCGCGCACCTGCTCACGCGCCGCCTGCGTTCCAGCCTGCACCTGGCCCACCCTGTACCCGGCCTGGTGCTCGCGGGCCTCTGAGCTCTCGGTGGCCGCCTTCTCGGCCGGAGGCATACCGAGCGTTGGGGCCACCCCCTCCTTGTGCGTCACCATGATGGCTGGAGCTGGAGATAGAAGCAGCACTGCACGAATTGCACACCCAAGCCGCGTCCAAGGAAAGTCACACCCGTGTGCCTCCTCCCGCCAGAACCCTATTCCATTGCGCCTCCCTCACTGCCACGCACCTCCACAGAGCCAGCATGGGCAACGCGGTGTCGACAGCACAGTGCAAGGAGGAGTCGACGGCGATGCGCATCAAGGAGGCCCTCACTGGTGAGAGCACGGAGGAGGTGGGCTCGGACGCTCGGAACGACTCTGATGCGCCCGAGGACACGTCGCCCGCTGCGCCGCTGGACGCTGCCGCTGGCGACTCTGAACCCGGCAACGCCCCCTTGCGCGCCACAGGAGGCGGCGGCGGAGGTGGGTGACGCGCGCTGGAGGGGCCGAAGCTAGGGCGGCTCGCCTTATCGCCGACGGCGGCGGCGAACGCAATGCGGGGAGCCCCAGCGCTGGGCTGAACGTAGCCCGCGCTCCATGGTGCAGGCGAGGAGGGGGCAGGCCACACGGAGGGCATGGTGCCGGTGTCGCAGAGCACGCCTTCGCTCGAGGAGCGGCAGGAGGACTCGCTCAAGGACGTGAGCCCTGGGGCCAGGGGCAGGCCGGCGTGCGTGGTTGTAGGGCAGATGGGAGGGCCGGGGGCTCAGGGTCTCGCTATGGCGGGCACCCCGGCGGTGGGCGCTGCATCTACTCGACGGCGGGCGCTGAAGTAGGCGCCTGGCTGGCTGGCGCCTCGCCTGCAGGTCACGCTGCGCACGGCGCCCATCGATGTGCGCTTCCCCTCGTCCAACCAGGCGAGCCATGTTGTCTGCAGAGAGGTAGCTCGCACGCGGCGGCAGGAAGCAGCAGCCCTGCTCTGCGGCGCAGCGCGCCGCCTGCTGCTGGCAGCGTGCCTGCGGTTGTGGGACAGGGCACAGGCATGTGCGCCAGCTTGACAGGCGCATGCCTGCCCTGCATCCGCGCAGTCGCGACGCTGCTACGTGGCGTTCAATGAGGTGCGTTGCATGTGGGGCCGCAGATGACGCGGTCAAACAGCATGGACCTGGGCCAGTGGCATTGCTGCCTGTACGAGGCGCAGTGGTGATGGCCAGGCGCCATAAGGGCCTGCGTACGACTGAGCCAGTCGGGGGCGCGACGTCCACACGTGCCTCCCATCCTCCCATCCCTGCTTTCAACTCCCCTCCCCCCTCTGCGTGCAGTACAACAAGTGCGTGGCTGACAAGGGGCCCGAGTCGGCTGAGTGCCGCGTCTATGCGCGCGCCTTCAGGTGTGGGAGCTTGCTTCTCTGGCGGCCTCCCTGTCAGGTGGCCTGCCTCCCCCCCCGCCATTTGGTGCTCTGCGCATGGAGGCAGGGCTGCCGCCGCTCGATGGCACGGCCTGCAGTGCGCGGCGACATGCTGCGCCATGTCGACACCTCACCAGGCCGCTTTGTTGTCAATGTGCGCTCAATCATGCCTGTGTAGGTCCATCTGCCCCGACGAGTGGATCGCCAACTGGCGGGAGCTCAAGGACGAGGGCACGTGGTATGGCAAGTACTGAGGAGGTCGCTGGAGTGCAGGGCGGCAGAGGCGGAGTCGGCACTGGATTCGAGGAGCCCCGGAGTCCACGCTGCCGGGACTCGGATGAGACGTGTGATGGGAGCTGCTGTGTTCAGATGGTGGGCTGGACAGCAGCGGCGAGCCAGATGGGCGGCCCTGAGGGCGAGCCTGCAGCGGGCCAAGACTGAACGTGCTGCCCGCCGCTGTGTTCAGGACCCTGGCTGAGAAGCCTGATGTTGCATGCTGCTGGCTGGCAAGTGTACATCCTGTGAGAGGTGGCAAGCAAGTCAGCGCGAACGTCAGCGAGTGTGCTAACCGCACGCAGCGCAGCCTCACAGCCTCACTGCCTGGCGCGCTTCACGGCACCAGCCTTGGCGCCTGCCTTGCGCTTGCCGCCGGCGGCACCTGTCCCACGGCCCGCGTCTGCGACCACGCCCGCCGCGCTGCTGCCCGTGCGAAACGACCGCCCCGCTGGCTGCTTGGCGGAGGCCGGGGCTCGCACCGCCGCTGCTGCTCGTGTTGACCGCCGCTTGCCGCTTGCTGCTACAGGGGCCTCTACTACTGCCAGCGCCGCATCGCTGCTCTGCAGCACTGCCTTCTTGCTGCGCGTGCCTGTGCTAGCTGGCGCCACTTGTGCTGGCGCCTCCGCCCCAGGCATATCTGCTGCACCAGTTGCTGTGGCTGCCTTCTTCCCACGGCGGCTGGGCTTTGGTCGCGCATCTGATGCTGTGGCCACGACTGCTGCTGCGGCAGCGCCCGCTGCCACCACTGCTGCCCCTTCTGTCACTGCCACGGCAGCTGATGCAGCAGCATTTGCCGCCGCTGCCACCTTCTTGGCGCCACGGCCCTTGGCCTTGGCCCCGGCGCTGCCGCCTTCAACGGCGGCTGGCGCGGCAGGCACCACTGAGGCGCGCTTGCTCAGCTTCTGCAGCGCTGGCACGATGGCTGTGGAAAGTAATGGGCAGAAGGGAGGGCGAGGGATGTCAGCACACCAACTGATGGCGGCAGATTGATCTGCGCGCAGCTGCAAAGAAGCCATCCACCAGCAGCAGGAAGAACTTGCCGTCCAATGAAGAACTTGCCTGTGGTGCGGCCGCCCACGGTGATGTGCTCGATGCGGTGGCCACCAATGTGCTCAGCGGTGCCGTTGCCCTTGCCCCACCTGTGCGGGCAAAGGGCATCAGCGACCGACCACACCTCGCATCAGCGGACATTCCCCATGTGGACACCACAGTCCATGCGACCATGGGCGGTCCCACAGCACGTGCCGCAAGGATCAGCAGCGCTGCCGGCAGCAGCTCTACGGCCCCCACTTGCCGCTTGTGGAAGAGCCAGGTGTCGGGGAAGCGCTCGGCGTCGGCCTCCACCTCAGCCGCGGTCTCGCAAACGGTGCGAATCTGGTGGTGCAGGGCGGCGGCCTGCACAAGAGCGGCACGTGCATGGGTGGGGAAGCAAGGAGGAGCGCAGCGCAGTGTGTGTGAAAGAGCGCGACCAGTGGTTCCAGGGCTCGCATTCGGCTGTCACGCATGCGCCGAGACGCGCCTGCTCCAGTGTGAGAGTATTGGCTGGCTGCTCGGGGTGGATGCGGGCCTACGCACAGGGAATTGATGGGCACAGAGCGAGGCGCATCCTGGCTCGAGAACCAGAGGCCTGGCTGACGCGGCTCCAAATGGGCTGCCGCCCGGCCCCCACCCCACCCCTCACCCACCCCCACCCCCGCGGTCACCCCCCGAACTCCACGCTTTACACACACACACCCTCCACCCCCCCCACCTGATACAGCACCTCATCGCAAATCCAATTTCCGATTCCTGCTGAGAAGGACTGGTCCAGAAGCAGCGCCTTGATGGCGCGGCCCACGCGCGACAGCGCCGCTGCGTTGGCGCGCGCACATGCATGTCACAGCGCGCTCGTCAGGCAGGCAGGTGGAGCCGGGCAGACTGGTGTTCCTCTGCCGGCGCGATGCAGTGCTGTAGCCTCGTCCAGCGCAGCAGTGCCCAGCCATCACATCGACGTCTGCTGCTTGCCCACATCCACCCACCGTCCCCCGCCGCCCCGCCGCCCACCTGCAAACTCCTCCAGCGGCGGCATGTTGAGCAGGGGGTCCCACCCCAGCTTGCTGATGGGCGGCTTGGCCTCGGGATCGGACAGAAACAGGACCTGGCAATGTCATGGGCGGCCATGAGCAGAGCGGAGCGTGAGTGCATGGCGCCGCGCAGAGGCAGGGAGGGAGCCAGTGAGGCGAAGGCTGACGATGCGCAGACGAGCATGCCGCGGGGACGGTCCCACCCACCCGTGCAAAGCGCCGCGAGTCGCAGAAGGCCAGGCGCAGGCTGCCCTCCAGCAGCAGATGAAACTTCCAGAAGCGCGGCGGCCAGGTGGAGTCGTCGATCGCAAAGGTCCTGGTAGAAAGGAGGATAGCGAGAGGGGCAGGAACGCAGGGTGACAGCATCAGGAGGAGCAGGGTGGGGGCCGAGCGGGTGCCAGGGTGTGCCCGACGCCAGGGTGTGCCCGTCGGCGGGGGAGCGACGCCGCCGGCGCCCGCCTCGGCGGCCGTGCACTGCAGCCCCTGCTGCCATGCGCGGCTCCTGGGCTCAAGCCCTCCCCATGGCTCTCACTTGTAGTGGGCTGCGCCAATGCCCTGCACAACCAGCCCGCCCGTCATGCCTGCAGGCACATGGTCCAAAGGCACAGAAGGACAACGGGTGGGCGTGCAGACTTGGCTGCGCCAGCCCCCCAAGTACTGCACCGTGCACCCTGCTGTTGCCCCACACGGCAGCACCCAATCGCCGCCGTTCGCACCAAAGTGAATCAGCAGCGCGGGCGAGCCGCCGTCCAGCTCAATCCACATCTGCTTGCCCCGGCGCTTGGCAGCGACCACGGTGCGGCCCTCCAGCGCAGCCTTGAGCTCAGGGGCAGTGATGCCCTGGAACACCTCTGGGGGAAGAGTGGCGGGAGCGGGGTGTGGGGGAAGGTTTAAATGGGGGCCACAGCGGAAGCAGAAGGCGGGGATAGGCAAGCGGCAGCGACGGGCCGGGCAAGCTGATCCCCTTAGCTCACTCTCGTCGCCCGCGATGGTGGCCTCGAGGATGTGCTTCCCCACACAGGTGCGCTCCACCAGCCTGCGCGCGCCCTCCACTTCTGGCAGCTCTGGCATGCTGGGCTCCTGCGGGGGCGTCGATGGAGCGGCGTGCAGCGGCCAGGCGCATGGCGGATGGACGGTGGGCGGCGGGGGGACAGCCACTCAATTGCCACCCATCGACCAGCACCCTCACCTGCCGAGTGGGCAAGAGGCTCGCAGGCTTCGCTCTCCGATCAAATGTGGCCGCGATGCCACGCAAACAGCTGGCTGATGCGTTCTGACAATGAAAAAAATCCACGCAGGGCGAATTGAGTGCGTTCGAGTGGAGCTAGGGTGGGAAAGAAGGAAATCGGAATTGCATCGATTGCATCTCCTCGTAGCGCTCCTGCCAGCGCATCATCGGCACATCTTCGCTTCATTTCAGACGTGCCGAGGTGGGAACGGGGGTTGGCTGCCATTTCAATTCGTTGCGCTCGCGCTGGCAGGGCTTCGAAAGCGGGTCTGACGCCGTGCTGTCACCATCTCGCGATCTCCTGTGGCGCTGGTGCCGCGCCTCTGCCTGCACACCCGCCCGCCACGTCGTGCCCGCTCCCTCGCGACCACCTGCGCCACTGCACCTCTCGCAGGAAGCAGCAGCGCATCCCTCCATCGCCACCCACAGCCCACACCGCGATGACAGACGACAAGGTCGTCACCTCTGCGCTGCGGGAGATGCTGCGCTCGGGGCAGGTCAACATGGAGCAGGACTCGCAGGTCGGGCGCATCCTCCCCCCTCCCGCATGCTCTGGCGCTCCTGGTCTGGTCAAGCGACGCGACCCTCTCTCCGCGTGCCCTTGCCCTCTGCGTAGCCATTCCTCACCCGCCCTCCACTTTGCACAGCGCACCATCACCAAGCGGCTGGAGGCGGAGCTGGGGGCCCCACTGGACCAGCACAAGGCGCTGATTAAGGCGAGGCAGCCAATGGCGTGGCTCAAGGCGGGAAGACTCGCTGGCAGCGCGGCGAGGCTCAGCCGTAGGCGTGACGGGCAAGAGCACAGAGCCCCCATCCCTGCTTCGCGGGCCCGCCCACTGCCACCTCTGTCAACACCGCAGGAGGAGATCGAGTCTTTCCTGCTGGAGCGCGCCGACTCGGAGGGCGAAGGCGCAGGGGCAGAGGAGGCGGCGGCGGCGCCACCGGCGATCAAGAAGCAGCGGCTGGCGGGAGGTGGCGCCGCGGCTGCCGGCGGGCCGCCGGGCGCGGACTTCTATGTCCAGCTGGCGCCGCGACGCTTCGTCACGCTTTCCACCTTCAAGGGCAAGCACTACGTAGATTTGCGGGAGTACTATGAGAAGGCGAGTCGAATTGGGATTGAGAATGAAGCAATCACCTGTTTCGCACATATTTAATTTTCCGCGTGCTGCATGTCGGCAGTAGGCTCAGCATCGCTCGCCGCCAACCAATGCTGCACCTGTGCTGTGGCATGCAGGAGGGCAAGCTGTCGCCGGGTGCCAAGGGGCTCAGCATGGCGCCGGAGCTGTGGGCGGCGCTAGTGGCAGGGGCGGCGCAGCTGACACAGGGCCTGGAGGTGCGGGGGTGGGCGGGCAGACCCGCGGCGGCCAGCTGCACGCAGCTCTGCGAGCAGACTTCCACTGCCCGCTGTTCTGTTGCTGTGTCTGCAGGCCTCTGATTGCAGCGTGGTGGTGCAGCTGGGCGGCACGCGGCGAGCGGCAGTCAGCAGCTATGGAGGTGAGCGCCGGGCCGCTCATCGAAAGAATCATGTAGGGGGAGGGAGAGGGAGGGAGAGAGAGGGAGAGAGAGAGCTCATTCAGCGGTGCATCCTCGTCCAGGCCGCACAAGAGTGGACCTGCGAGAGATGTATGAGAAGGGGGGGGAGCTGCTGCCTGGCAAGAAGGGGATCTCCCTGGCGCCCGAGCAGGTGGGCTTGCCGGGGCAGGAGGCAGAGCTGCCGGGGTGGGACGGGCCGCAGCTCTCGCCAGGGCGCCAGGCGGCCGCGTGCGCGCCCACTGGAGCGGCGGCACAGCAGCGTCGCGCTCTAGTCTGATCTCAGCCCTTGCTGATATGGGTCCCCCTGGTTGCCCTGCTCCGTTTCGACATGCAGTGGGCCAAGCTCACGACGTCCATCGATGAGATCACCGCAGCCCTGGAGGCCAAGACAGGAGCGCCCCTGCCTGCGGCCACCAAGCCTGCTGCGCCCGCGGCGCCGTCTGCCAAGCCGGCGGCAGATGCAGCGCCGGCGGACGAGGCGGATCACGCAGCAGGAGCGGCAGGCGGCGGCGTGCAGCAGGGAGTGCTGGAGCTGGGAGGAAAGAAGCGGGCGGTAGCCGATCTCTTCAAGGGCAAGCCTTTCCTCAGCTTGCGAGAGTACTATGAGAAGGGCGGCGAGCTGCTGCCTGGCAAGAAGGGCATATCGCTTACGCCCGAGCAGGTGAGCTGTTGGCAAGGCTTGGCCGCACGCTGTCCGCGCCGGTGGCGTGCACATTTGAGGGTGCGGCATGTCCGGCCCAACCGGCATCGCCTGCCGCTGATCCCGCTTCCTGCTGCATATCGCGGCCTCGTTTGTGCATGCGACGCAGTTTGCCACACTGCGCCAGGCGGCGCCCCAGCTGAGCACGGCCCTCCAGGCCAAGGACACCAGCGTGGAGGTCCCACTATCGGCTTCGTGAGCCTTGATTGATTGAGTGATTGGCTACATTCTCTATTCTGGCTCATTTCATGGTCCCCGCTCCCCGCAGGCGCCGCGCGAGCGTGCGCGAGTTCAAGGGCAAGCACTTTGTGGATTTGCGGGAGTTCTACAAAAAGGCAGGCGAAGCAGGGGCCATGTCGCGACGCGGCTGAGTGTCCCTTCTTGCAGAACCGCTCACTCCCCATAGCCGCTCGCTGTCTCCCTCGACCGTCGCCTGCGCCTTCTGTTTTCACCGTCCCCTTGCTCGTACGCAGGATGGCGAGTCCAAGCCAGGCTTTAAGGGCTGCTCTCTGTTTGGCGACCAGTGGGGCACGCTGGTGCAGCACCTGGACGCGCTGACAGACGCGCTGGGCAGGCTGGCCGCGCAGGGCAGCTGAGGGCACGGCGGCATGCCGCGGCGGGGCAGCGTTGCGGTACGGCGCTGGAACTGCTGTGATGAGTTTCATGTGCAGTTGCGCTACTGTCTTGCTTCAGATTCCCCAAAAATCACAGAACATAGTGCTATGGAACCACTGCAAAGTCGACGGGCCGCCGCCACTTGCACGTGCTTGTCAGCAGCACGTTGGCTGCCCTGCGGCCCTCACTGTGCTGCGCGCCATACGTCTGCGTTACCAGGCGCTTGCATTCCGCGCGCTGCTTACGCCAGGCCTGCCTGCAGCAACGGGGCAGCACAGGACCTGGCGTGAGTGTCCGCGCTCCCCTCAGCTGGCGGGGCGGCCCTTCTGCTGGAGACGGGAGGAGGTGGAGATGCAGGGCGGCTCGTAAGACTCTTGTATTGCTTCATTCTTTTGTGTCTGCTGCTTGCTCCTTTTTCATCAGCTCCCTCTGTTTTCTGGTTACTGTGAACGCTCAAGGCTTGCCATGTGTAGACGCAGGCAGCAGGCTCCAGCTCACCACTTTGCTCTTTGCGTGGTGACAGCGCCGCCCCAGGCAGTCCTCAGGCAAGTCTGTTGGTTTGCTGGCGAGCGCATCAGGACTTGCGTGATTCTCCCACGCGGAGGCTGTCGGGGTCCACTCCCTTCTGCTCAGCATACTCCTTGGCCGCCGCCTCCTGCTCCGTGTCCTGCAGTGGTGGCACACGGGCACAGTGCGATGACACGCAGCGTGGGGCAGCTGCAGGGCGATGCAGGGGCACTTACACAGACAGAGTCACAAAGGGGGCCCTTCCAGGCCAAAGCGCCCCCTTCCTACCGCCACGTTGGCGGGCATGTAACCTCGCGCCACGGCGCTCTTCTGGCCGCTGGTCAGGCCGCCTGCACAAGGTGGCAGAAAGCAGGCGGCGGGAGAGCATAGGTGACAGGCTGGGCTGCTACTGTATGTCGTGCAGGTGGTCTTCAGCCTGACAGCCGCTCACCCTGCTCCGGGTCTCCATGGCGCCTGCAGCAGGGTGGAGATGTGTTGGCAGGGAGCGTCATCCGAAGCAGCCCGCACGCCGCACGCTCATGCGTCCGTCCGTCCAGCTTTGCGCACGCCACGCATCTCGCCTCGGACGAGCAAACCCTGGCCCCAGCTGCTCCCCACCCTACTTGTCGACCTCTGGCGTAAGGGAGACGCCGCTCTCGTGGACGTCCGGCCCAGAGCCGGGCACAGACGGAGGCACGGCGCCCTCGGCCATCGCGTGAGTTGGGTTGCTGGTGAGGAGGACAAAGAGGGGCTCGGGGATGCAGGGAGAGAGAACAGGCTTAGCAGCGAGTGGGTGGGCCCGGCCCGGGCGTGTGGGCTTCAGCGTCGCCTGCATCCGCCGGACGCCATCGTTCAGCATGACGCGTGACCAGGTTCTGTATTGCACAGCGACCTAGACCACCTCCCTCACTCTCCCTGCCAGGCAGACTCGTGCAGATAGCAATGGGCAGCCCACGGCAGCTGCTCCTCTGACTTGGCTTTGGACACTTCTGCTCCTCGTGCTGGGGTCGCCAGTTATGGCAGACAACACGACCTACTGCTGGTGGGGCGTGAGTTGATATATCAGGGATTGAGGAGCAGCGTGGAGGGCGCCCCGCCTGGCCCCCGCCCACCCGCCTGGTTTCACTGGCCCCGGCGGCACCTGCCCTCCAGCCCTCCGCCTTCCTCTGCCGCGCCCTCGCCGCACCATTCGATGTGCCAACATGATCGCTCCCGCTGCAGGGGCGCAAATGGCTCGAACCAGCTGGGCGATGGCACTGGCACGCCCTACAGCTCAACTCCCACCCAGGTCGCCGGCAATGTCTCGCTGGCAGCGATCAGCGCCGGGCGCAACTTCATGGTCGGCCTGCAAGCAGGCAACGCCGCGGCCTCGTCTGGCAACGCGCCGGCGTCGCTGTGGGAGTGGGGCGACAGTGGCGGGGAAACCAGCGACTTTGGCGCCAGGACTCCCATCCTGGTCGACAATGCATCCGCCCTGGACGTGCAGCAGTTTGATGCAGGCTGGCAACATGCCTGCTTGATCTCCTCTGATGGAAGCCTGTGGTGCTGGGGCGCCAACGAGAGCGGCGTGCTCGGCCCCGACCAGGGCCCCTCTGCCGTGCCGGTGGAGCAGCCCACTGGCGGCCGGCGCTTCAGCCAGGTGTCGGCCGGCGGCGTGGGGTACACGTATTTCTTGTCTGACGGCAACACCACTTTCCACGACTACTCGTACACCTGTGCGCTAGACACTAGTGGCGCGGCATGGTGCTGGGTGAGAAAGGGGGCGCGTGCGCTCTGGGCGCTGCTGGCAGGCGTCTACCATCCACTGCCAACCTGTGCACTTGGGAGGTGGCCTGGAGCGCGTCGCAGCGCCGCTCGGCTGAGCCACTCGGCAAGCCTGCCGCCTGTACCAATCCGCACCTCTCCCTCACAGCTGCTTGTTCTCTCCCTGCAGGGCGACAACAACGACGGTCAGCTCGGCCGTGCCGGCCACGTTGCATCGCCCACCATCGTCCCTGTGGAAGGCAACCGCTCCTTCGCCTTCATCTCAGCAGGCGGCACACACACCTGCAGCATCGAAGACGGCACGAGGTGCCCAGCATGCGCCCCGCGCTGCGCAGCCCCCCGTCCCCCCCTGCGCTGCGGCTCCTGGGCTCGTCTGATGCATGCTGCTGCACCTGGCTGTCTGCGGGCCGCAGCCTACCCTCTCTGTTACTTTCAGCGCCCCGTGCACGTGCGCTGCTTCACCTTCCCTCTGTTCCAAGCATATTGCCGGGGGACGAATGCTAATGGGCGCCTGGGGGGGACAAGCACTGCAAACGAGTCCACGGTGCCGATCCTAGTCGCTGGCAACCACAGCTGGGCCACACTGGCGGCAGGCGGGCGGCACACCTGCGGGGTGGACACCCAGGGTGGGCTGTGGTGCTGGTGAGGCTGGGGGTCTCGTCGTTGTTGCTCTGGGGCAGCTTCCGGCCCCGGGACGCCTGGCGCAGCGCCTGCCTGGCGTAGGGCGTGCGGGGCGCAGGTGCCGCACCTGCACCCAGCAGTGTTGTCACCCGCCAGCCCTCTGCGATGCCTGCTTTCTCTCTGGCCAGGGGCGACAACGCACACGGCCAGCTTGGAAGTGGAAGCGGCAGCAACGAGGCGCACGCGCCAGTCCAGGTGCTGGGCAGCGGAAGGACGTACAGCAACGTGACCGCGGGCTTTGAGTTCAACTGTGCGCTCGACTCCAACGGCACGCCCTGGTGAGGGACAGCTATGCGAGTGGCAGCAGCCTACTCTGTGCACTGTGCAGTGCCGCACTGCCCTCCTCGGCTGTCTGCTCCTCATCCCCCGGCGCCCCACCTTGGCTGCTGCTGCTGCCTCTCCCACAGGTGCTTTGGCACCAACACAAACGGGCAGTTGGGCGCCCCGCCAGCCAACCCGCCTGCCCCTCAGGGCAGCATGAACTATAGTTCTGCGCCAGTGCAGGCTAACAACCTCACGTTTCAAAGCCTGTCGGCCGGCGGCGACTATGTGTGCGGTGAGGGGCTCGTGATGGGTGGTTCGGCTGATAAAACCTCTGCATGGTCTGCAAGCCTAAAGGCTCGCTGCGCAGCCGTACTGCCTGAGCAGCGCTGCGCTGTGCCTGCAGGCCTATCTGTGCCACCCGCCAGTCCCACCGCCGCCGCCGACGGTGGCGGCAGCCCTGCCGGTGCCTCTGGCACTGGCGCCGGCAGTGGCGGCTCCAACATCGGTGCAATCGTTGGCGGCGTGGTGGGTGGGCTGGCTGCTGTGGCTGCCGCGGCAGTGGCCTTTGTGCTGGCCCGCCGGCAGGGGCACTGGACGAGCCATCGCGGCTCGCGCGTTGTGGCGGAGCCAGAGCCCGTCTGGCAGCAGCCTCCACCGCGCTGAGCTGGGCATGGCCAGCGGGGAACTGCTGCTGACCAGCTCCTCCCAGCTCGCGGCGCTCAAGTCGCCGACGATGGCCACCGCGGGCTCGCGCGATCACAGCGACCCAGGAACCGCATGCACCACGTGGGAGAGCACCGACCCGCTGCTGTCCCAAGTCGGCCGCCTGCGCCAAGGCGGCAGCGGCGCAGGAGAGACCAGCAGCGGCGGCGGCAGCAGGGGCATGCCCCAGATGGTCGGCCGCGTGGTGACCGTGTCTCGGGTCTGGGAGCTGGACTGGAACAGACTCATGTGAGCGTGGGGACTGGGTGGAGCCATCAGGGGCCGCAGGGTGCTGGAGCGAGCGTTTGGCCTGTGCTGAAGGATGCCGATGAGGCGCTGCGCCCCTGGGCATCGTGCAGGTTCATTGGGCCAATCGGCGAGGGATCCTTTGGCAAGGCGAGGCAGCAGCGTCCCTTCTCGCGCCCCAGCAGGCTGCATGTGTACCATGGCCCGCCGCACTTTTTGCGATTGGCGTGCTGCTGGCTGATGCCTGTGCACTGCTGCCCTGCCTGCCCCCTCTTGTCTGCCGCAGGTCTACCTGGCAAAGTGGCAGGGCACCCAGGCCGCCGTGAAGGTCCTGCTGGCCCCGGAGCGCACCAGCTATGCCGACTCGCTCAAGCTGCCGCCCTCTCTGCTGAGGCAGCTGCAGGAGGTGCGCTATGGCCTGAGTTGTACTGGGATCCAGTGCGTTGGCTGGTTCTTTTAACGAATCGCCAGCTCAGCGAGCACTGCACACTGTGTATGGCTCGCGCGCGCACGCGTGCAGGAGACGGGCCTGATGGCGACGCTGAGGCACCCAAACGTGGTCAGTGGCAGAGGCCAGCTAACGGGCGGGAGCCAGCCTGCGCACCACCCGATGGACAAGCCTACCATGCCGCTGGCAGAGGCTGCTGTACAACACTGGTGCTGCTTGATGCATGCGCCCTTCTGGCCCTGCTGGTCTTGGCCTTTGCCCGCAGGTCTCCTTCTTCGGCATCTGCCTCACGCCCGCGGCCGCCATCGTCACCGGTGCGTGCGCCCACCAGCTGCACCACAGCGCAGGGCAGGCCCGGCAGGCGCCCGGCATGTGCCCACAGCGCGTGGCCCTGGCCACCCCCCGGCCATACTGGCACGCATGCTCTGACCTCCTGCCCGCCAGCGAACGCCCCTCACGTGCCATGCCACCGCCACCTGGCATTCTGCCTCACATCTGCCCTCCTCCCCTGCCCAGAGTATTGTGCACTCGGTTCCTTATCTGCCGTGCTGCGCAAGGGGCGGGAGGACCCCGCGGCCACCTCGGCGCTGACCTGCCGCAGGCGCCTGAGCCTCGTGCGCGATGCAGCGCTGGGGATGGCGTACCTGCACTCCCGCGCCCCGCCCATCATCCACCGTGATCTCAAGGTGCCCGGGCGAGGGTTGGCTGTGCGTTGAGCGCCGTGCGCTGATTGCCTTTCAGTGCCCCGGCGCTGCCCGCTGCGCCCGCCGCCCCTGCCCTGCTCGATCGCCGCAGCTCTCACATTGTCTCCCTGCGCGCAGAGCACCAACCTCCTGGTAGACGAGCACTTCACCTGCAAGGTGGCGGACTTCAAGTGAGCTTGCCCGCACGGTCTAGGTGGTAGCGCAAGGCGGGGAGAGCAGCTGCAGACCAGGGCTGGATGCAGAGCATGGCGGGGGGCAGTGTGTGGCGGCGACGTGCGGCGGCGGCAGCAGATGGGACAGAACTGGCCGGCCAAGCTGTTGCCAGCTCCTCTCCGCTGGCGTGCGCAGCGGCGGCTCCGCTGCCCCCCCTGCCCGCACTGCCCACTCCGCCCTCCTCCTTCTGTGCAGCCTCTCGCGGCTGATGACGATGGATGCAGCGACCGCCGCTGCCTCAACTACCTCCTCGCTGCTCGGCATGAACCCCAGGCGCGCCAGGCTGGCTGGGCGATTTCATGGGCTAGGAGCAGTGCTAGACACTGCACAGGGGTCCAAAAGTACAGGGGAAGCCAGATAAGCTAACCAGGTGGGCGCGACCTGGCAGCGCGCTGGCATATGCTGCACGCTGCATGCATGCAGCACCCGCACCTCCATTTCCTGTTTCCGCCTCTGCACAGATGGATGGCGCCCGAGCTGCTGGAGGGGAGGGGCGCCACGCTGTCATCCGACGTGTTTGCGTTCGGCGTGGTCCTGTGGTAAGCTTTGCATGCAACCCTGTGGTTGTGCTGTGCACATGGTGACGCATCCGGGCGACGCACCAGGGGGACCCCTGGCGCGCCTCTGCGCCTCCTGCACGTAGGGAGCTGCTGACCTGGACGATGCCATGGTCTGGCGAGGAAGACAACATCTTCATGCTGCCCGGGCATATCATGAGCGGCGGGCGGCCCGTTGTGCCCCCCCGGGACCAGCTGCCTGGGCCCGACGATGCTTGGTTTGAGGGGCTGGATGCCTACATCGTGCTGATGGAGCGGTGCGAGGAGGAGCTCTTTTGGATGGGGCCGATGCACGTGCAGGAGCGCAGCGGAGCACGTGCGAGCACGGTTGCGGACCTGCAGGCCTGCCGAGGCACAGGCGCGCGCCTCCACTGCCACGACCGGCCCACTTTTGAGCAGATCGCCCAGGACCTGGAGTGAGTGTTGGAGTGTGCTGGGGCGCCACGGCCTTGCAGGGGCCGGTAGTCTGGGGCGAGGGAGCCTGGTGTGGACAAGGGATCCCTGAGCCTGCGTGGGCTGTCACTGCCCTGCACGCAGGGCGCTGCTCGCGATGGCGCCTCCCTAGCCGCCGCATGGCGGGAGTGAGAGAGGCAGCATGCCCATACCGGTGGAGAGGCAGTGTAAGTGCCGAGGAGTTGAGTTGATAGAGATAGAGCAACCAGGACTTCTACTTGCAGCTTTTATTGAGCTGCAACCAGCATGCCTGCATGATTAGACTGCGCGCCAGGTGTTAGCGATTGAAACGCTCTTGAGCGTGAGCAAAGTGCTGGGCGAGCGTCGCCGCCGGCTGTCGTGCACGACACCTGCTGCAGCTGCTTGCCACAGTGTTGAGTCTCTCTGTTGTGAGGCGATGCATTCACATGTGGGCGTTGCTGCGTCAGAGAGTAAGGACAAAACATGCGGCAGAATGAATTCATGCAGGCACGCCCATAACCGCACCAGACGACAAGGGGGCAAGTGGGAACGCACAGCAGCAGCGGCGCAGCGCAGGGAGCCTGCAGAGCTCCAGCGCCGGCGGCTGCTGTGAGCACTCAGTGTGGCTTGGGTCGATAGCCATCCACCGCCATGTTGCGGGTCGCGGACGGTATCCGGAGGCGCAGGCCGTCCAAGTCTGGCGTGCACTTGATCTGGCAGCCCAGCCGCGACCTGCGGCCGGGTGGGGGAGCGGCGGCTGATCCCAGGGTCGCTGGAGCAGGCTCTGGAGGAGGAGGGGTTGAGCGACAGCAGCTGAATCCCCAAGTCGGAGCGTTGATCATTGATTGACGTCAAAGGAGGAGAGTACTAGGTTCAGTGTACGTGGCTTGGCAAAGAAGAAGGCATAGAGCTGAGATGGGAGAGTGCGACAGAGGGCGAGCGAACAGGAGAGGCAGGGAAGGGTCGAGGTAAGACCTGCCTATCCGCTAGTGCTACCGGCTGGCATGCTGAGCTGCAGGCCACGCTGCACGCCAGCTGACTGGCCAGCCGGCTAGCGTGCCGAGCGTGGCGCGGCTCGCTCGCGGCTAGCAGCCACGCGCGGCGCTCTGCCGCGCCGCTCAGGCCTGCTGCTGGTTGTTGCTGGCAGAGGGGATCCGCAGCCGGATGCCGTGCATGTATAGTTTGCACTTGAGCTGGCAGCCCAGGCGCGACCTGCGCGCGGGACCAGGCCTGGCGTGTCGGCAGCCGACCGGGGCGGGCACATGCCGCCGCAGGGGTCACCCAAGCTGCCCCGCTCGCTCTGCCTAGGCCCAGCTATGCTCCCAGGGCGGGCAGAGAAAGAAATGCACGGCGGTGAGCGCAACGCAAACGGAGCGTGAGACAAAGAGAGAAAGAGGCCGGACAAAAGCAGACGGCGCGACTCCAGGGCTGCATTAAGAGCGCCCCAGGCACCACCGCAGGCCGCCCACCCCAGCAGGCAGCTGGCCGCAGCGCCCGCGCCGGCGCTCCACGGTCATGCGCGCTAGGGCGCACGCGCGCACTCACGTGTCAGTCAGGCCAAAGGCCAGGTCCAGCATGTCGTTTTCGTCGTCGTCCGGCTCGGGCAGCCTATCATAGTAGTCCTGGTCCTCCACGATCTGTTGTTGAATCGCAACCGCAGCGGGACGTTGGAGGAAGGAGTGTGCGCGCGTGCTGTAGGGCGGCCGTGGTGGGCGGCGGCGGGGCGGACCGAGCGGGGCGGGGAGGCAGCGAGGAGAGGCAGCAGAGGCAATGGGGAGAGGAGCGGGGGAGCCGAGGAGCACAGTGGTTCCCCCAGCCCCACCAGGCGCGCACCACGTGGCAGGTGGAGCAGGCCAGCGAGCCCTCGCAGGCGCCCTCCAACTCCACATCGTTATCATGGGCCACCTGTGCATGGCGCGGCAGCGGGGGGGCGTGCGGTCGGCGCGGCGCCCAGCAGCAGAGTACCTCAGGCAGGCTCTTGCGCCTGCGCCGCCCAGGCCCTCCACCCACCTCGAGGATGGACTTGCCCAGCGGCGCCTGCACCGTCTTGGTGCTGCCGTCCTTGTCGTCGTAAAAGGTCACCGAGATGCTGCGCGCAGGAGGGAGGGGGAGGGAAGGGATGATAGTTCTGGGCCCCACAGCCGCTGCCCGCCACCGCCGCCCGCCCGCCGCCAACCCTTCCACGCGCACCCGGGCCCCCGACGCGCCCTGCTCTCAGTGCATGGGACTCACGTTTCGCTGGCGTCAGCGGCGAAGCTGCGGGAGGCGCCCCACTGTGAGAAAGCCCTGCTGCAGGCTGCTGCGCCGGCTGCGAGCGCCTGATCAGCTACTGCAGGCTGCGAGGACAGCAGGCGGCTGGCCTGCCCCGCCAGGCGCGAGAGTCCGAGCATAGTGGTGTGTGAGGCAATGCTGGGGCGAGGGAGGCAATGCTGGGACGGCACGATTTGTCACTGCGAAGCACTGAGAGTAAATAGCAAGTGACAAAGGCATGTTTTGGTGGGAGTCGGGCAGGAAGAGAGAAATATCCATTCCTTCATTGCGTTGCGATCTACAACCCTCCTGCTCCCATCGGGCGAGATCAGGCACAAGTGGGAGTGCACCCTCCTCGAGTTGCTCCGCTTCTTTGATTACAGCGCTCTCGCTCCCTGCACGCGCGTAGGCGGCATGGGGCGCAGGGTGCAGCCCAGCGGCACGCGCTTCCTGCGCCCGCAGCTCACCGCCCCCGCCACGCCCGCCCGTGTCGCCGCCTTCCTCACCGTCGGCGTGGGCATCGGCCTGGTGCTGGGCTACATCTTCATGGGCAGCGTGCACGCGGTGAGCGGCTGGTGGGTACGGGGACAGGGAGAGCATGCAGGCGCATTAAGTGCGCGCCCGTGGCAGCACCGGCGGTGCTCTTTCCCCTTCCCGCCGCTCACGCCTGTTGAGGCCCAGCTCCTCCCCCCCTTGTGTGCGCTACCCCTGCAGTTCTTGGAAATCGGCGTGGCGGTGCACCATGGCCGCGAGCCGCAGTCCAATACGCTGAGCCGGGAGCAGCAGGTCGGCGGACGTAAGCAGGCAGCGGGAGCAACCGACGGCGGCAGCACCGCGCACGACCTGGCGTCGCTGCAGGAGCGGCGCGAGGCGGGCGAGCAGCAGCAGCAGCAGCAGCAGCAGGGGGGCGGGGGCAGTTGGCCGACCACGGGCGATACAATCCACGTGCTGGCCACCTCAAACGGCAGTCCCTACTGCAACTTCCAGACGCGTGAGTGTCAGCTAGGGCTACTAGTGACCGTGAGCTCGTCTCAGCTAGGGGGGCGGCGCGTCCGGTGCAGGACGCCACGCATGCGCTAAACTCCCCTCCGCCTCGCATTTCCACCCGTGGTGCTGGACCCTCCGCTGCCTCGCCCCACAGGCATCATGTACGCGACGTTCAAGCTGACGCAGGCGATGCCCGGGGGCGAGAAGATGGTGGCCTTTACGCGCATCCTGCACCGCTCCAAGGGCGACGTGCTGATGGGGGAGGTGCCCACCTACAGGCGCGCGGCACAGAAGACATCGGCAGGGCGCAGGGCGCAGGAGAGCAGGAGGAGCGGAGAGCGAGCAGAGGAGGAGGGAGAAGGCGTTGGGTGAAGGGTGGTCCCCACTGGCTGCATGTGTTGTCCGCGCACGCCTTGGAGCCCCTGGCCCTGCCTCACTGCCGCTGCTGCCTCCGCCCCGGCGCAGGGCCGACCCCCTGCACCCCGAGTGCGACGGCTGGTGCGAATACCCCGTGGCTGACCGGCCAAACGCTGTGCGGCAGTTTATGGACGCGGCCAAGACAGACCCCTCTATGATTAAGGTCCGCTGCCGCAGAGCTTGCGTTGGTGCAGAGCCTGCCCGCCGCGCTGCGCCTCAACGACTCGCCACCTGTGGCGCTGTGCGCGCGCCTCTGCCGCGCCCTCACGTCTGTGTGCCCGCCCTGCTTCCTGCTCCCTCCTCCTCTGTCCACGTCCTCTCCTCCTGCTCCTTGCACCGTTCTTTCCTCCTGTCGCCAGGCCCCCTGGCTCTACATGATCGAGACAGACTACGTGTGGGTCAAGCCGCTGGCGGCGCCGCCCGCCGAGAGCAGCGAAACGTCTATCGCCTTCCCCTTTGCCTACATCCAGGTGCGCAGGTTGTGTATGCAGGTGTAGGTGCAGCTGGTGATGCATGCGGGCGCACGCTGGCTATGCTGATGGTGCGTGCAGGCGTGGGCTGGTATGAGGGCATTTGCTGTCGGTAATGCCGACGTGCCTGGGCCTGCTGTTGTTGGCAGCGGCGCTGCATGTGTGTTTCCCTGGGCGAGCTGGCAGCCTCAGCAGTTGGTCGACTGGCACGGCTCCGCGGGGTGTGGGGCACCGGCAAGATGAGGGCGGCAGCGCTCGGCGGGCCGGTGGCAGTGCGCCAACGCGCTGCTGCCTGCCGTGTGCTGCTGCGCGTGCAGCCCACCTACCCCACCATCCATGATGTGATGCGCAAGCTGTATCCAGAGGACAAGGGCCCGCTTACAGGTCTGTTCCGTCGCTGCTGGGAGCCCGGCAGGGGAGGTTCCATCAGCCACTCCGGTGGCTGTCTGGGAGCCCGGTGGCACGGCGGAGCGCGCGGCCAGAGGGCGTGTGCCGGCCGGCCAGCCAGGGCCAGGCCGAGCCTGACGCACGCGTGCGCGCTGCTCGACTTTGCGCCGCAGACATCCCCAACACGGGACCAGCGCCTGCCCTGATGCGTGTGGACGAGTGGATGCAGGTGAGGGCCCACCGCAAGGAGCGCATTGTGGGCTTTGAAGGAAGGCATCGCGGCCTCTCTGACACGCGTCACACGCTGCCTCGGCCGGCGCTCGCGCGCCCATCCCGGTGCTCACTCCATTCCCACCCGTGTGCCCTCCTGCCCACCCTTCCCCCGCGCAGGTCACCCCCGTGTGGGAGGACATCACTGTGCGGTGCCAGACAGACGCGGCCTGCAAGAAAGCGCTGGACTGGGTGCGGGAGATGTATGCGTTCAGCGTCGCATGTGCCCTGGAGCGCATTAAGCTCGACCTGCAGGTGGGGAGGGGGGGAGGTAGCGAGCGCGCTCTGGGGCCGTCGCCAGCGAGGGAAAGAGTCTGCGCCGGCAGGCTGGAGCCGGGAAGGCGGGGCCCAGAGGCGGGGCGACGCCTGGCGTGGCATGGCTGCTGCGCTGCTTCGCGCGCCCTGTGCGTGCTGCGCTCGCCTGCTGCGCGAGCTGCTATGCGCAGGTCGGTCTTGCTTTCACCTTTCCACCTTGTCACGCAGCTGCCCCCCAAGAACAAGCTCGTGATTCAGCCGCCTGCCGACCACAGCATGGGCGAGGCCAGTCAGATGCACTACACTTGGGGCAGCATCTTCAAGGCGCCAAACGGCTCCGACGTGTGGAGCTTCGACAAGTGAGCGGGCAGCGTCGTGCTAAGGGCGGGGCAGCAGCAAGTCAAGGCAGTGGCAGGGGGCCAGGTGACACCCAACAGCAGAGGTGTGCCCCGTTGTGGTGTCCATGCCGCTGTCAGCGACTAGGCTGGCTATTAAAAGTGGGCGCCCCTCCCTGAGCAGCTCACCTTGCGCCCTGAGCGTGTGAGCGGTGGTGCCCACGTGCTCGCGCCCCTAACTTTCTTTCAATCCACCCCTTCTTTCCACCTGTCCTTTCTACCTGCCAGGCGCGCCTACACCGACAAGAAGTTGGAGAGCCACACGCCCCACATCCCCATGCCGCCGCCCTTTGTGGCCGGCTGGAAGCTGCAGGTGCGTCAGTGGAGCGGGACGGTTGGCGCCAGGGCGCCGCCGCCCCGCCGCGCTTGGCTGCCGCCGTGAGGCGCTTCCGCCTGGCCGTCACGCCCGCCGCGGCCTGCTTTACGCCACACACACCGTCGCGCTGCCTCTCAGGACGGCGCCAACGTGGGGCAGGCCCTGTACGACGTTTTGAAGCTCCTGGTGGGCACCATGAACAAGGGAATCGACACGCTGAAAGACCTGCCAGACTTTCCCGGCCGGCGACGGCTCTAGCGCCCGGCGCTGGCAGCGGCGGCCGGGGGCGGCGCCTGCTAACCGCTGTAGCCAAGGCGCTAACCGCTGTAGCAAAGGCGTGTGTCAAACCAGAAAGGAAGCGACTTGGGCTCGCCGAGAGAGACGGCTTTCCTCCTCTCCACTCGCGGCTTTGTCGCTCAGCACTGCTGCTCGGGCGCCCCGCCCTGCACTCAGACCTACGCAGCGCGTCCGATGTCAGCTGCGGTCCCCCCCCAAACCGTTGCTGAACCCGGAGCCGGCTCACGCGCTGCGCAGGTTGCAGGAGTCACCAAGTCGGGGAGGCCCAGGAGGCACAGCAAATCCAACAAGACAAAGGCAGCCAAGGCTGGTGGGAAGCTGGCAGGCAGGCCGCCAACGCTGCCCCTTTGCACCTCAGTGCTGCTACTGTGTGTCCCGTCCACTTCCGCCTCGCCCACAGGCGAGGGCAGCGCTGGAGGCCAGTGCCCGGTCGCGCCACGCGTCAAGTGGGGCCCGCGCTTGGAAGGCAAGGCTGCCCGCCCCACTCCTGGCTTCCGCCCACGCTCCTGGCTTCCACGCGTTTCCAGGCGACACGCTACCAGCCCTGTGTGGCCAGCAACGCTGATGGTAGCCGACCGGTTCCCGCTCCATCTGCATCGCCTACAGCCGAGTTCATGCAGGTTGTGCGGCAGCTGGGCGGCCCCTTCAAGTCCACGCCCAAGCAGGTGGGTGCCGCGTGCGGCACTGCACCCACCTGCCGGCTTCAACGAGTATGATGGGCGTACGCTGGGACGTGGAGGCCTGGCAAGAGCAGGCATGAGCACTTGGGGCGGGCGGTGCCTTCGACACTCCCTGCAGGTTCTGCAGCGCATGGGACCCCGCGACGGCCTCACGCAGGCCAGTGTAAAGAGCCACCTGCAGGCGAGGTTAAGTTTTGGGTCTGGCAGGTGTAGCACGCTGCTGCGCCGCCGTCAGAGGGCACCTGCAGCTCGCCGGGCCTCGCTGCCGCACGCGGTCCGCGCTCCGCCTCCCTCGACTCAACCCGCCCGCAACCATGTTCCTCTGGCAGAAGTGTCGAAATGCGCTGCGACAGGACAGCGACTCGGATGACGACGACCGCGGCACCACGCGCGGGTCCCGCGGTAGGAATGAGCTGCTGCGCCACTCGCCTGCCACAGGGCTGCGGCGGTAGGAAGAAGCTGCTGAGCTGGCTAGCTAGCCACTCGCGTGCCACTGGGCGGCGGTAGGCCGGGGGAGGCCGGGGGCCATCTTTGGTGCCAAGCTCGTCCGTCCGTTTCCCATGCAGGCAGCAGCGCTGCCACCGCGGCCCCACTCCCCGCCACCAACGCAGCAGGGCTGGGGCTCCAAGGGCTAGACGGCGGCGGGACGCCGCTCGCCGGCGGCGCGCTGCTTGCCCACCTGTCATCGCTGGCGGTGCTGCGCGACCTGCACTTCAAGTGGGGCGATGGTTTCAGCGGGATGAACGCTCTTTCTGCAGAAGAGGCGTGCTCGTGCTGCAATTGTGCTGCAATTGACTCAGGCTGCGCTGCGATTCGCTGCTGGTGGCGCTTGTAGCGGTCGATTGGTGGCTCTTGACTGCGTGTACTTGTCACATCATGTGCCGCCTCGCAGGTGGCAACAGTACCACCTTGGCGCGGCAGAGGCATTGGCAAGCGGCAGACCCCTGCCCCCCGAGCCGCCGCCGCTACCCGGCGCGAGCGCGCCGACCGTAGCGCCTGGCCTGTTTGGCATCTGCGGCGCCGGTAGCGTGTTTGGAGCTGCGCTGGAGCCTGGCACCTCTGGCCTGCAAGCTGGAGGGTGGGCGGAACCAGCAGGGGAGGAGTGAGCAACGAGGAGGTTGAACGCGCGACAGAGAGGGTGTGCGGACAAATGCGGGAGCAGGACGACTCAAGATTGCATGTCGAGCGCTGTGGAGTGCTCGATCCTGCATTGCCACTTATGTGTTTTGCCTGTGCGTCAAGCAACCAACCCAATCGCCACAGCGCACGCACCTAGCACAATGCGCCGAGGGTATTGCTGCAGGCAAGGATACCACGCCCAAGCGCGTGAGCCCCCCCCCCCCCCCCCCCCCCCCTTTCTGCAGGCCCCTCTGTCAACGCTACTCACGCACGCCAAGGCAGTTGCAAATCAGTCTCAGCAAATGAGAGGTCAAGTGTTCCGGCAACCAACAGCAATCAGTTCCAACGTGGTCTCAGTTTGGAAAGGAGAGAGGCTTGAGTGTCAGCAATTCAAGTTCGTGGAAAATCGGGACGCCCCGTGCCTCCCCGCCTCAACTTGCGGCGCAGGGCCACACAACAGTATCGTCCAAAAAAACGGCTCACCGCCGCGCGCGCATGCTTGGCGCCCGTCCGCTTGCCTTGAATCAGCGCCCGCGCAGGGGCACAGCGCCACTCTCGCTTGTCGGTCCCAACTCTCCCAACTCGGGGTCGACAGCGGCTGCTCCTCGCGCTAGGGAAGTGCTTCTCAACCCGAGACGGCGGCGGATATGCTGTTGGCGATGTTTCCGGAGATCTCCTTCACCTTCTTGTTCTCCTGGCAGCATGGCATGGTGTGATGGAGCAGTGGGGGTGCACGTGAGCAGTGGAAAAAAGCGTGGCGCAGGTGTCACCAGCGGCAACAGGCAGCTCCCGCGCACGGCTTGCTCTCATGTGCCCCCTACAGTCATATCATTGTTTTCGGGCACACAACGCCCTCTCGCCTTCTCCCCAACCGCCGCACCAGGAAGAGGTGATTGGCGGCGGCCGCTGCCAGCAGGACGATGGCGCAGAAAATGGGGAAGAAAGACAGCGGCTTGACGGCGCCCCAGACCTGAATACACGCGGGAGGGCACGGGTGAAGAGGTCTGTGGAGGCCCAGGCGCAGCACCGGCGAGGGCAGGCGGGCAGGCTGCCCAGGCTGCCCAGGCTGCCCAGGCCAGCTCCGTGCCGGCGAGGGCCAGCCCTTGCCGAGCTCTCCCGCACAGCTCTCCCGCACAGCTCTCCCCACAACCCTCTCCCCGCGGTTCTCTCCACCCCGCCCCCCGCGCGCTCGCCTTGGTGGCGATGACCTTCTTGTAAAAGAGCTGGCCGATGGGGCCGTGCACGATGAAGATGGGGAAGGAGATGGTGCCGAGGTAGGTAAGGATGGGGTGCGAGAGGAAGCCAGACAGGCCCTTGGAGCCCTGCACGTGCGGGGGGCGGGGGCGAGGGGCGGCGGGAGGGTTAGGGGGGCGCGAGGCGTGGGGCCGGGCCCGCCGGCGCGCTGCTGGGCAGGCGGCGGGAGGGTTGGAGGGGGGTGCGCGGAGTGTGGCACTGGGCCGCCAGTGCACCGCTGAGGGGGGGGCGGGCGGCAGGCGACAGGCCCTCGCGCGCGGTGCCCCACCAGGGCGCTGCCCCCGTCGCTCCCCCTCGCCTGCAGCGTCTGGCGGTGCAGGCGCATGACGAGCGCGGTGAACAGCGGGACAAAGAGCGCCGCGCGGGTGAGGGGGTCGTTGAGGGGGAGGTAGCCGGCCGCGCGGGCGAGGGTGATGCCCAGCAGCGCGAGCGCGGGGAGCAGTGCCGAGCCGGCGGGCTTGGGCGGGGTGTCCAGCGGCTTGCCCTCGTCGTCCACGCCCTCCAGCATCACCAGGCGGCAGGCAGCCACCCCGATCAGCACCTGCACGGCAGGGGTGTTGGGGGTGGGGAGCAAAGGGGGTGTAAGGGAGGATGCCACAGGAGAGCAGGAGCGCGGGGCGGGCGGAGAGCTCGCTGCCGGAGTGAGGGCAGCAGTGGGCCAGCGCCGCAGACCACCGCGCCTGCTGCATCTCAGTCGACCCGCCGGCTGCGCCCGCCGACCGTTCCCTGGAGTGCTGCCAGCAGCGCCCGCCAGCGCCGTGCTGCTTCCTAACAGCTCGACGCAGTGGGCCCTCTGCTGTGCTGCTGTCATGGCAGGGTATGCGAGGAGTGCCAGCAAGGGCTGATGCCCAGCTTCCCGCTTCTGTGAGCAGACCACCGCAGCCAGAACCACCACCAGCTCCCTCCTGCGCGCCACACCTCGGCGCCCGGCAGGGCACTGCTCCTGCTCCTTCCTACACCACACCACCCGTCTCCTGCAACACACACCACATCGCGGTGCCCAGCAAACAACGCACCTCGATGAGGGCATAGAAGGGGTTGAAGCGAATGATGTTCCAAAACATGAGGTTGGGGTGCGTGCGCGCGGTGGTCATGCCCTGCGCACCGGGAGGAGGAGGCGAGCGGGCGGCCAGGTCTCGACGCAGGCGGGACGGAGGGCAGGGTAGCCTCTCTGGCCGCTTTCACATGCGCGCGGCGCGAACCGCAATGCCCGGGCGTCTAGGCCCTTGCACCTGGCCCCCCAGACGACCCACCTCCAGGATCGTCCACACGTTGAGATCATAGCTGTAGGCCAGCTTGGAGATCAGGGACACGCCCGTCAGCGCGAGCAGCAGCTTCTTGAGGCCCTGTGGCGCGGGCGGCCAGTGGGGGGGGGAGGCCCAGCGAGTGTGGCAGAGGCGGTGGCTGCCTCGAAGGAGAGGCCCCCGCCACCACCCGCCGACCGCCCTCCTGCCATCAACCAGCATGGCGCGGCCTGGGACCGCCCCCCTGCAGCCGCGCGGCAGGCCCGCACGCAGTTCACGCGCCGGCAGCAGCTAGAAAGCACACGCCTTCTTGCGGATCTCGGCGATGCGGGGCAGCACGTTGGGCAGGACGACCATCGCAAACGTCAGCGCCGACAGGTACCAGGTGGGCGCGTTCCAGATCTCGGCGTGGGCGGGGAACCAGGCCTGGCGGAGGGGGGCGGGGCGGGGCGTGAGACGCAGCGGCTGGGTCTGCGGCCATGCACCCGCCGGCCGGGCACGCCGCCGCCTGGAACGTGCAGGCACCTGCCGCCTGGCGCCGCCCGCAGCTGACGAACCAGAGGCTGGCACGTCGTGCGCGCAGTCAACACACACGGCGGGCATGTCGTGCGCGCAGTGCCCGCTTGCGTTGCTCGCCTTGTCCCTATCCCTCACACAATCATGCCTATACGCGCGTCACACTTGCACATGCACGCCCACACACGCCTTCTCACACGCCATCCACCCATTCACCTGCGTGAGCGTGGTGCTCATGAGGAAGTGCGCCGCGGTGACGATGGGGCCATTGTAGGTGTAGTCGGCAAATGCAAACATCGCGCCAAACAGCAGCTGGAAAGGGGACACAAACGGGTGGGAGAGCGCGTATTGGGGAGGGGGAGGTGAGGCGCCGCAGGACCTCACCCGCTGCTGCGCCGAAGGGGGATGGATACCAGGGCCGCAGAGCAGCGCGCGCGCCTGGTGGCCGGCGGCTGTGCGGGGTCCGGCGCATCCCCCGTCGGGGCGGCACCGGCCAGGAGCGGCCCCGCTGCCAGCTGGCTGCTGCAGCCGCACGCCACCTCCATCCCACACGCGTTGCAGGCGCACACGTGGCAAACACACACAAACACATAACACGCACCTGCACCAGGATGAAGAGAGGGTAGTACCCTGCCACGCGAGCCACGGTGTAGGTGCCCTCCTGCGGGCGCAGAGGGGCAGGCGCGTTTGCACGTTGCGGGCGGCAGCCCCCTGCTAGGCTGGTGCGGACCGGCTGTCAGGGGCGCAGCAGCTCGCACGCTGCCCAGCCAGCCTCCAGCCGCCCCCTCCTCCCTGGGCTCAGCTTGCCGCGGCTGGTTTTTGGCCACACGCAGCTTGCGCTGCATGCAGCCCTGCCGTGCACCATGCACAGCACCCAGGTGACACCCGCACTGACCCCCACGCTGCATGCGCAAGCCCCGCCAGCTGGCCCCCGCCACGCCTGCGACCCTGCACCCACCGGCTTGACGCGGGGGCTGGCCTGGTACTTGCCCAGCTCAGTGGCAGTGTAGCCTGCCACATAGCCAGACAGCACGAAGAAAGGACCGACCTGCAGCCACAGCGCGGCATCATGCAGTGGATGAGTGATGGGCCAGGGTGCTGGAAGAGGTGGAGTGGGACGCGCGCCACAGGGCACGGCGGATGGGAGCCAGCGTTGCTGGCCTGCCGTTTATGAAGGCCGGCTGGTGTGCAGGCTGCTGGCACAGTGGGGGCTGATGCCGACTCCTTTGGCGCTGGTTAAGCAGCGAGGTGAGGCGACTCACCCACACATTGATTTGCGTCAGCAGCTTGAGCAGGAAGGGGTCCCTCGTCGCAAAGGTCACAAAGTGGCCGACCCCGATGTAGGCAATGAGGAAGAAGCGTAGGGAGTCCAGCGCGGGCAGGCGCGGCTTGGATGCTTTCTTAGCAGGGGCGGCGGCCGGCGCTGCCGCCGTGGCCCCTTCGGCCGGCGCTGGGACGGCGTCGCCGGCCGCCGCACACGTGCGCCAGGTCGCGCCGCCGTAGCCGTTGTGGAAGGAGGCGGAGCCGCAGCCGGCGGTGGTGCGGACGGGCAGGTGCGGCGTCGCGGCGCGGGTCGAGCGCCGTGCGGCCAAAACGCGGGCGGGCCGCTGGGGCGCGATCGAGAGCGCGAGCGCTGCCATCGTGTCTCTGCGGGTGCACAGGGGCTGCAATGAGAGGTGCGTCGTCACGCCACGAAAGCCTGAGTCGACTGCAGCCGGCACCCACCCAAAGGGCGATCAACCCTAGCCCGCACGCACCCGTTGCCCTGTCGACACCGATCTGTGTACAGCGCAAGGCGTCCGGGCAATGCGTGCGACGCCAGCTATCGAACGTGGTCGGCGGGTTGCCACTCTGTGCAGGCGCCCTCTGAAGCTATCGACGATCACCAGATTGCCTGATATGGTCGCTAACAGTGGCAAAAGGATGCCGGTTCTGTTTTCTTCTTGTTCAAACCCGACCCTGCAGACAGCAACAGACCCAAATTGCCCCATTGTGATTACAGCTTGGACTAAGCGAGATGCACTGAGAGTGGAGCTTGGGATGGAAGGTGCGGCAGGAGGTGATGCACGGACGCAGGATGTCAGCCACAGCCGGCGGCCGGTCGGCGGCGGCCGGGCAGAGGCAGGGAGGCACGCCAGACGAGAAACTGCTGAAAAAGTTGTCCTGCAGAATGACCCAGGAAGGAGTGTGGAAAAGAAGTTGAAAATAATTGAAAAATGTGGAAAATAACAAACGTGGCAACCATGTCGCATCACGAGCTACTGCAGATTGACGCTAGGAGACCACGAGGCAGGTGGACTGGCGTCCTGTCGCTTCTGCCGGTTGGGCGCTGTGCAGCATGCGCCGCTGTCGCACTCACTGCGGCGCGCCCGCCGGCGGGGGGTCAGCCTTGCGCACTAGGCGGAAGAGCCAGGTGGTCTCGCTGCGCCCGTCGGTCAGGTGCCAGGTCCTAGCCGCTGCCAGAGCTTCCCACATCGCGGTGGCATGAAACACGTCGCCTGTATTCTTGGCCTGGGGGGAGGACACGGAGCAAGAAGGAGGAGGGCTGGGATGAGGGCGGGCAGCTGGGGCTGCCCATGCGGGCACCGAGCCCAAGGCTGTCCTTGAGCCTGCGCAGCCGCTGCAGGCGCGCTTGCTGACTGTCCCACCCGGGCCGGCATACTGGCGCCCACGCGCAGGCGCTGCCTGCAGCACGCACACTCCAGAGGCATATGCCTGCTTACCTTGAAGCACAGGGCATCATTGCGCACATCGCACTCCACAGATAGCTCCTGGCAGGGGCTGCATGGCCAGAGGGGCGGGCACAATGCGCTGTTGGCAGGGGTGAAGGGTCAGGAGCGTAGCGCTGCTGGGCCACACGCGCCGCATGGCAGGTGGGAAGGCATAGGAGGCGGCGGTGAGACGACTCACCAAAGCCTGGCAGGATGACAACTGCTGCGCTGCCCACCTGGCGGTCAGGCGGTGCACAAAGTCTTCGCATGTCTCCCCCGGGAAGCAGAACTCCACCTGCAGGTGCAAGGACTTGCATGTGTAGTTGATTAGTGTCCATGCGCGCAGAATTGTGTGTAGTTGGCATGGGTGGTGGAGTGCATGTGCCAGTCGGCTCAACCGCGGAGCCGCGCCCCCGCTCGCAGTGCCGCAGGGCGCAGCGGAGTAGAGAGCCTTGGGCACCGCAGGCTGCGAGCAGGCGGCAGGCAGACCTGGCACACTCTTGGATGCCTACCGCAGGGAATGAAAAGTTGGGGCAGGAGGCCAGGCGGACGACCCAGTCGATGTCCAGGCTCCAGTTGACACCCATGAAGCCTGCAATGCCATCGCAAGCCAGACGCGGCTCGTCAGACGCTCAGATGTCAAGGCCTGAACGTGAGCCGGGCCCGCGGCGGCCATGCCAACACATGGCATGCGCGTCGAGCCAGGCGCACGTGCAGCCCTCGCCACTGCGCTTTGGCGCGCCCCCAACATGCGTGCACAGGTGTGTGCCAGCCAACTCGGCTGGAACCAGGCTCGCCCACACCTGACTGCAGGCGCACACTGCTCAGCCGCGGGTGGCCGCCGGGCATCAGTGCTGGCCAGGTGATTGCCTGGGCCGGGTGCAGCACCTCCGCGCCAAGACTGCCCAGCGACACCAGCAGGGAGCGTGCGCTCAGCGGGAGATCACGCAGGTCGGCGGTGCGGAAGCCATACAGCTCGAGACTCTCCAACTGTATCAAGGTAAAGGGAGGCATTCGGCATTCGGTGAAAGCAAGACAGGACTCCTGGCAGGAGTTCTGTCTTGCTCCGGGTTCAGAGCAGTCAGTGAGTCAGGAGGCATGTCACAGCCCTCCTCGGGCATCTCGTTAAACCTCCGCACTGCACGCGCACTGGTCCAGGCATCATGCTGCGTGTGGCCATTCGGCATGCCCTCCCCCTCCTCACCCGCGTCGTGCGTGAGGTGATGTCCGAGGGAAAGTGCAGGCGGGGGTCAGACCCGTTGCCAAAGAGGCGCAGGACGCGCAGGCCGGCAGGGAGGGGGGGGACAGGCGGCCCAAGGAAGACTGCCGACAGGCGCTCGAGGCACGTGTAGGGCGACAGGCTCAGCTGCAGCGGCAGAGAGGGAGGGAGGCGGATGCCAGGTTTGCAGTCGTCACTGGCAGGCCTGCCGACCTGCTGCAGACAGGGCGGCCGGCCTGCCGCCGCCCGGACACCCCGCCGCTGGTGCCCCAACACACCATCCCCTTTCGCCTGCTCCCTGAGCCTCCCCTTGCCCCCGCCCCATTCTTGCGCGCGCTTGCCTCTGGGAGAAGCGTTACCATGTCCACCTCACGGAGGCAGCCGGCATTCCTGGCTGCAAACTCGGGGCGTCCGAGCACCTCGGCCACTGCACCCGAAGCGGCCATCGTGCAGTGGATGGAGCTCGCCTGCAGAGGGCCGAGGACAACGCGCGGCTTTTGGGCGAGGACAACACGCGGCGGGGCATGGCTGGGCGTCAGCCTGCACACGGCACACATCCCACTGGCGGGCTGCCTGGCTGCCTGGTCTTCGTGTGGGCGGCGCAGTGCAAGGTTGGCATTGCGCCTGCGCTTATCAGCACGCTGCGGGCCATGGCCTCCTGCTGTGCTGGCGGCAGCAGGAGCAGACGGTAGGGTGTGGGGCGGTTTGGCCAGCTGCGAGGGAAGCGCGCCGGGTGGTGAGGTGCAGCATGGGCAGGGAACCGTGGCGTCGACGGCCCCTCGACGACAGCGACAGGGCGAGGAGGTTGCCACACGGACGGCAGTGTGCACCACCCGACTGACCGCCTGATGAGCTGCAGTTCCGACTTGGAGGTGCCATGCTCGGGCATGCTCTCGTTCCAAACCACGCCCATTGTCCCAAAGTTGGCCTCCTGATGAGGTTGGAACCAGCAGGGAGGCGCTCAGGGCCGAGGCGCTGCATGAGTGTCGAGGCGAGGCCATGGAGCGGCTGGCGTGTCCTGCATGCATAGCCACGCCGCAAAGCCTGCGACGGCGTGCCGCTGCCGCGCCCCCTCCCATGCCCATCTCTGCGCCCTGCCCCCTCTCGCCTCCATGCGGTGGAACTCCAGAAATCCAAACTGCTCCACCTGCACGCCCTGGAAAGAGCAGGACTCGAAAGCGATTGACGGCTGGTTGACCTCGGTGGTCAAGCTCTCACACTGCAGGTGCAGCCAACAGGCCGGCCCCGGGGGCGAGCGAGGAAGAAGTGAGCGGCGCAGCGCGGCCCGGTGCGCTGGGTGCCGGCCGGCACCAGGTGGGGTGCTAGGTGCAAGCACGTAGGCAGTTGAGCAGGCAGGCCAGTGCGCCCAGCGCCGCGCTGGCCGGCTATTGGCGCTTGCCTCAGAGGAGAGGAAAGCATCTGCTAGGTCGTCGAGAAACTGGGCAACGCCCTCCAGTCCGTCTGAGAGCTGCACAAACAGCTGCTCCGCCTGGCAATGGGAGGTGCACAGTGGTTGGGAGCTGTGCACCGGCATGACTGACACTGCAGACATGGCAACGGCAATATTTGCAGTGCCCCACCCTGGCGGGAACGCGCCTGCACCTCGAGCTTGCTGCACTTTCCAAACGCATCGGCCGCCTTGACCTCCAGCTGCGGCGCAGACACCGCCAGGCTGGGCACGTGCAAAGTGCCTGCTCAACGCGGAGGCAGCGGATAGGCACACGAGGCAATAAGGTAGGCGCGCTCACCCACTGCGCCTGCGCGGGCGCAGCCCACGGGCGCGCCTCGTGCTGCAGTAGCAGCACGGCAGCTAACCTGCGGTGCTGAGATCTAGCCTGTGCCGCACGTTGCTCGCATCGGAGGTCAGGTGGATGTCGAGCTGCGGGCAGGCTAGGGCTCCCTCAGCAGGCGGCAGCGGCAGTGCAGGCAGGCGGTAAAGGGGCAGCGACTGTGGAGAGCGCCCAAGGGCGAGGGGGGGGGGGGGGGGCCCCAGCAGCCCCAGGGGCGGGCGCCCGGGGGGGGGCCCCCCGCCCGCCCCCCCTGGGGGCGGGTGCCAACCG